>JACVTC010000013.1:235000-607500 GCA_016946835.1 Neocallimastix lanati (nom. inval.)
TAGAATATTTGTAATCTTTAAATAATGAATGAAATATTGAATTACAAAAATTGTTTATTTTTTTTGTTTTATTATAATTAATAGAGAACTATTCCTAGTTTAATGAATAAAAAAAAACACTATATTATTATTTTTTATGAATTATTATTTTAAGGTTAAGTTAAAAAAAAATACAAGATATATTTTTTATGAATAAAAAATTTCAATGTGTTCCAAATATCCATTTATATGTCTCACAAAATAAAACAATACTTTTTGATTATACCAAACCTTATTATCTAAAAAAAAATAAAAATAAAAATAAAAAAGAAAGAAAAGAAAAAAATCATTAATATTAATTAATATGTTAATATATATTATTTCAACAAATAAGAAAATAGATTTTATATATTTTAATTTTCTTCCTATGAATTATTATTTGTTTTTTTTTTTATATTAAAAAAATTGATATTTATTTTAATGGAATTAAAATAAATTTTTTGAATATACATGAAAGGTTTAAAAAAAATATATATAAATCTTGTGATGCATATGATTTAAAATTATAATAAAAAGTAACATTTATGATAATAACATATAATAAAAAATTTGTTACTTCATTATTAGTAATTTTAAAATTAAATTGGTTATAATATTATTCAGTATTTAATTATTTATTTATGATTATTATTTTATAGATTATGTTTCATATTAATAGAGATGTCAATAGATTAATTTTTTTTTTTTTTTTTAATTTAATATTTTTTAAATGGAATAATAATTTCTCCTGTAATATATAAAATTGAAAATTATGATAACAACATTTAGGATATTAATAATTTATAATGATAAATTTGTTATTTTGTTATTGGTAATTTTATAATTAAATTGATATTAATAATAGTTATTTTTATATTATATAAATTTTGTTTCATATTAATTATTTCATAAAATATAAATAATTTCTACTGATTAAATAATAATAATAATAATAATAATAATAATAATAATAATAATAATAATAATAATAATAATAATAATAATAATAATAATAAAAAATAATAAAATTTAAAATAAAAATAAAACATAATAGAAAGAAGAAAAAAAAAAAAAGATTTATTATTTGCTTTTTAATTATTTTCTTAAACATTTTAATAGATTGTAGTATTTTATTTTACTTCATCTTATAGTTTATTTTATTTTATATTTAAATAATTGATGACGATAAAGAACAATTTTTATCTTTAATATTATTTTTTTTATTTTATTTTTTTTACTTTATTTTATTTTTTTTATTTTTTTTATTTTATTTTAATTTTTTTCTATCTTTTTTTAATATATAGAAATTAAATATTTTAAAAAATATTTATTAGGTTATTTTATGTATATATATAATTTAATGGAAAAAAAAAAAATAAAAAATAAAGGAAAATAAATCAACCACCTGCCTCATTTTTTTGTTTTAATACAAAAATTTTTTTTATCTGATAATTATTAATAAAACGATAAATGGTATAAGAGTATAGTATAGGAATATGAGATATAAGAATAGAGATAGAGAATGATAATAAAGTTTTATATCATATAGAAAATAAAAAAAAAAAAAAAATAAATATTAATATATTTTTTTTTTTTTTTATAATAGTAAATATAAATATTAAATATTAAAAAAATATAAAAATAAAAAAATTAATAATAGTAAAACTAAAATAAAATTAAAATAAAAAACAATAAATAAATAATATTTAATAAATAATAAATAATATTTAATAAATGATAAATAATATTTAATAAATGATAAATAATATTTAATAAATGATAAATAATATTTAATAAATGATAAATAATATTTAATAAATAATAAAAAATAAAAAATATTTAATAAATAATCAATAATAAATAATCAATAATAAATAATAAATAGTAATAAATAAAATAGTATAGAATAGTGAAAAAGTTATAGATAAAAATAATGAAAATAAATAAAAAAAAAAAAAAAAATATTATTATTATTATTACTATTATGATTATGATTATGATTATGTATCATTTAATAATTTATTTAAAATATTAAATTAAAAAAAAAAGAAATATCACCATTAGCAGCGGTATGTTTCGATCATACGACCTGTGGGTTATGAGCCCACCACGCTTCCACTGCGCTACGCTGCTTTTCTCGCACTTTATTGGTAAAGAACGAACATATAATGGATTATTAATTAGAATTTCAACTTACTTTGTTAAAAAGTAAACAGGTTGAATTTAACGAGGAATCAGGTTGATATATCTATATAATATAACTATATAGATATAAGTAAATTACTAAAATAAAAGAGTTATAAAGTTAAATTTGTTAATTTAACACTTAATTAAAACTAATAATTGGTTTGATATGATAAAAATTTTTATTTATTAATAAAAATATATAGTTATATTATAATAGGTTAACTATAACCTTACAAAGGACAAAAAGATAAATTTGAATTTTCTTTTTATACTTTGTAGGTTTGAGAATATTGATAATAATAATATAAAGTTGATAATAATAATATTTAGTATAAGAATATGTTTAATATAAATAAATTATATTTTTTAATCTAATATATTAGCTAATATATATAATATAATATTAAATTTAAATATTTAATATAGTAATTAATAATTAATAATTAATTAAATCAATATAACATAAATTAATACATAAACATTAATTTATGAATCAAGGATGACATGACCAAATGATTCATGTTAATAAATATTTTATTTATTAATAATATTTAAGTTTAATATGATATCATTAGAATCAGTAGGCCTAAGCTGGTCCTAAGATGATCAAATAACTTATAATATTATAAAATAAATAAAATTTAAAGAATAATTAATGAATTATAAATTTTTATTAATTATTTTGTATTTAATAATTTTAATTGAAATTAATTGAAATTGAAATTTAATTCAGTTGTAATTTCGACATACTTTAGAATCCATTATATTATTCTTTACTTAATATTACTTTACTATATTTTCTATACTAAAATATTTTCTAAATATATTTTTTTTTATATTTTTATTAAAAGTTTCTAAAATATTATCAATAATTCTATATTTTTACTATTAATATCAATATTATAATTTACCTTAAATTTTATTATTTTATTAAAGTGTTTATTATCAATATTAATATTTTATTTTTATTTTCAAATATATTATTATATTATTATTATATTGTATCAATATTAAACTTGTATTCTTTTTAGTATTTTATTTTATTTTTAAATTGATTATTTAATATTTTTTTATTCCCCACAAATAAAATCAAATCTTAATTGATTAATAATAAATATTAAATATATTATAGTTTTTAAATTTATTTTATATAAAATATAAGAATATTATATTAACATTCTTGATTAAAATAACTTTATTTTTCTGTAAAATCTTTTTAAATTTTGTTTGTTACTTTTCGTATATATTAAATAATTTAGTTTTAGTATATGAAAAATAATATAAAATTATATAAATAAAATTTATTAAAATAAAAATACTTATGAATTAGTTAATTTAAATTAATATAAAATTTTAATTAATTAGTAATAGTAAATATTTTTTTTTTAAATATGATAATAAAATGTAGAAAGGCTTTACATATTTATTTTTTTTCAAAAAGTATAAATAAGTGAAGTTTTTCAATAATTAAAATGTAGACAGAAAAATATTGAAAATAAATAATTAAATAAAAATTCTAATAAAACCCGAACCATAACATTATTGATACGAGGTGTCACTAAATACCTTGTATTTCCTATTAAATACTCTTAATAATAATAAAATAAAATTATTATTAAATATTATTATTAAAATCATTTATTAATATCAAATATAATAAAAATTATTATTAAATATTCTTATAAAATTCTTTTATTAATATTAATATAATAAAAATTATTATTAAATATTCTTATAAATATTCTTTTATTAATATCAAATCTAATAAAAATTATTATTAAATATTCTTATTAAAATCATTTATTAATATCAAATATAATAAAAATTATTATTAAATATTCTTATAAATTCTTTTATTAATATTAAATATAATAAAAATTATTATTAAATATTCTTATAAAATTCTTTTATTAATATTAATTATAATAAAAATTATTATTAAATATTCTTATAAATTTCTTTTATTAATATTAAATATAATAAAAATTATTATTAAATATTCTTATAAATATTCTTTTATTAATATCAAATCTAATAAAAATTATTATTAAATATTCTTATTAAAATCATTTATTAATATCAAATATAATAAAAATTATTATTAAATATTCTTATAAATTCTTTTATTAATATTAAATATAATAAAAATTATTATTAAATATTCTTATAAAATTCTTTTATTAATATTAATTATAATAAAAATTATTATTAAATATTCTTATAAATTTCTTTTATTAATATTAAATATAATAAAAATTATTATTAAATATTCTTATAAATATTCTTTTATTAATATCAAATCTAATAAAAATTATTATTAAATATTCTTATTAAAATCATTTATTAATATCAAATATAATAAAAATTATTATTAAATATTCTTATAAATTCTTTTATTAATATTAAATATAATAAAAATTATTATTAAATATTCTTATAAAATTCTTTTATTAATATTAATTATAATAAAAATTATTATTAAATATTCTTATAAATTTCTTTTATTAATATTAAATATAATAAAAATTATTATTAAATATTCTTATAAATATTCTTTTATTAATATCAAATCTAATAAAAATTATTATTAAATATTCTTATAAATTTCTTTTATTAATATCAAATATAATAAAAATTATTATTAAATATTCTAATAAAAATCTTTTATTAATATTAAATATAATAAAAATTATTATTAAATATTCTTATAAATTTCTTTTATTAATATCAAAAATAATAAAAATTATTATTAAACATTCTTATTAAATATTCTTTTATTAATATCAAATCTAATAAAAATTATTATTAAATATTCTTATTAAAATCATTTATTAATATCAAATATAATAAAAATTATTATTAAATATTCTTATAAATTCTTTTATTAATATTAAATATAATAAAAATTATTATTAAATATTCTTATTAAAATCTTTTATTAATATCAAATCTAATAAAAATAATTATTAAATATTTTATTAATATTAAATATAATAAAAATTATTACTAAATATTCTTATTAAAAATTATATAATATTTAAATCATTACTAATTCTTATTTTTATATTAAGAATAATAAAAACCTATTTCAATAAATATTTGATATAAAATACAGAATTATAAGTTTCTGTATAATATTTTCTAAAACCTTTGAAATAAACTAAAAATAAAACAAAAATCAAAAATAAATTAAATCTTTATTAAAATAAAAATGAACTAAAATACAGAAGAATTCCAATAATAAAATGAGCTAAAATACAGAAAATATCAATTCTGTATAATTCTCTCTCTGAATAACAATATCAAGAAGAAGCTACCGTCCGGAATGCCCTTCGTGATACAAGCTCTAAATTAATTTTTTATATTTTAATTTAATAAATGTTATTTTTTTAAAAAATAATTTAAAATAATAGTTAAAAATTAAAATAAAATAGTTATAATAGTTTTTTTTTATAAAGAATATATTAATAATAAATAAAATGTATTAAAATAAAAGTATAAAAAGAAGAATAAATTTCTTTCTTTTTAATACTGGGAACAAATAATTTTAATTTTAAACTTAAATAAAGAATATTTTAAAATTTAATTTTTTTTTCTTGTTTCCAAACTTATTTTTATAGTTATGTGTTAATATTTATTTTTTTTGTTTTGAATATCTTAGTGTTTCAACCCCAGCCCGTATCATTATTGTTAAGGAATGAACAAATAATGTTAATTTTATTATTTTTCATAAAAATAACTTAACCACTAAAATTAAATTATTTATTTCCTTACTTGGGGAACTTTCTTATGTTCTATTACTGCCAAATTATTACTAATATTAAATTTATTATTATTAATATAAATTCTTTATTAATATCAATACTTTATTATTAAAATTAATACTATATTATTAATATCAATATTATTATCAATATCTAGTTTTATTAATATGATTTATTCTATCAATATTTTATTATTAAAGAAAATTTTATTTTACAAATATTACTAATACAGATTATTTATTATTAATAAAAATTAATATAATTAATAATGATTTAAAAATATTTTACTTAAATCCATGATCCTTGTCATTAAAATTAGTAATACTTCCTTCCAAAATACACCCTATTTATAATAAGATTAATAATAGATAATAATCTAAAATACTTTTATTTAAAAATAGTATAAAATTTAATAATACTCTATTACTAATAGTTCTGTAAAAGTAATAAAATTATTTTTAAAATATATTATTACTACAATTAATAATAAATAGTTTAGAATTTAATAATATGTAATAATTATTTATTATAATAGAATAGATTATGAATTTATAATTTATATTATATAGTTACATATTTGAATTGTATTTAAATTATAAATTCATAATCTATTCTATTATAATAAATAATTATTACATATTATTAAATTCTAAACTATTAACTCTAAGATATTCTAAAGAAATGGCTTGACCATTTCTAACGATAAAAAAAAATATAAATAGATGAGAAAATTGTATTTTAGAAAAATAATCTGAAAAAAAAATATAATCTTATTAAAGAAATTAATTTATTTTTAGTTTTTAATTGAATAATTTTTATTAAATAAATAAATAAAATATTTTAGAAAAAAAAAGATATATTTTAATTTTTAATTTTTTTTTATTTTAGTGTTTATTTCTATATTTATTATTATTCTGTCCCGAACCTCAACATAAAAAGTGGTGGAGATATCGGGGAAGTTAATAATCGTAAATATAGAGTAAACAATAATAGGATAGTAATATTTCTAATAAAACAATTTTTTTTGTTAATTTTTTTAATATTAAAGTGATAGGTAAGCAATTACCGGTGAAGCTTTAATAAAATAAAATTTATTGGAAACATATAAAAAGGGATTTAGTACGGTTTAGAAGCATACCTAGTACTAAAATTCCAACAGTAGGTAGTTTCCGGATTAATTTATCTCAAGAATTGAAAGGTCATTCTTGAGCTCTGGTCGTTCTGTTTATTTGAAAGCAGAAGCGTCTGGTTTGATTACTACATGACACCGTAATAGGCAAGCTGTGGTAATTCAAGCACTACATACCTACTTTTTAGTACTGGATATGGAAAATTCCAGGAAATGCTCTTTTTATATGTATATTATTCCATAAAAATTTTTTTTTGTTCTAATAAATCATATTTTATTTTTTTTTAGTTGTTTACAAATAATAAATTTATTTTTAAATTTTAATTGAGTTATATCAAAGTCGTCTTACGATCAACTCAGAAAAAGTTTCCTACCACATTGCCAATTGATAATAACAAAAGCACACAACAACACCATTAATTCGAAGATTCCATTACATTAAAATTTTTTTTTTGAAAGTAAAGAACAATACAATTATCAAGATATATTTAGGGGCAAGACAAAGCACTAGTTTATATCTATATTATTTATTATTCCGATATATTTAGGGGTTATCACTACACTAGTTTATATCTATATATTATTATTTTCAGATATATTTGGGGTCAGTGTAACACTAGTTTATATCTATACTGTTTATTATTCCGATATATTTAGGGGTTATCACTACACTAGTTTATATCTATATATTATTCTTTTTCAGATATATTTGGGGGTCAGTGTAACACTAGTTTATATCTTCAATAGTACATTTGGTTGTCATTGGACTTTAGTTTATACTAGAATTATTAAATTCAAGAAAAATCTGATATTACTTCAGTCAATATTATTTATTAGTTATTTTCAAACATTCATTTTGCTCAATTCTATTCTGTTACTTTCAATATTAGTTAAAATGAGTTCAGGATCTTCTCTATCAACTTCAAATCCTTCAGTTCCAATTCCAACTGTTATAAACAAAAATCACGCTATTAGCTTTAGAGAACTCAAGAAAGAATTAAAAGACATAGAAAAACTAAGCAAAGAACATCTCGATATTAGATCTTGGGCTTCAGATTTAAAATTTTGGATCAGATATCAACATGTAGATGATCCAGAAACTATTTTTACTGCATGTATCTTAACTTCAACTGGTGAACCAAGAGAAGTAATTCAAAATATGGAATATGGCGAAAACTATAGTGATGACGATGACGATGATGATGATGACGATGATGACGATGATAACGATGATGAAGAAGATAGTCATTATCCAAGTCTTGATGAAATTATTAATGAGTTAGAAATATTTTATGGAAAAAAAGAAGACCAAAACGTCTTGTTTAAGGAACTTCGCTCCTTAAAAATTAAAAAGTATGAAAAAGTTAAAGATTTTAACATTCGCTATCGATCACTCTATTTAAAACTCGATAAAAAGAGGAAAAGAAGAATTAGTGTATTGGATTATGCTGATTCTTTGAAAAATAATAAAGAAGCTTGGAAAAAGGTTTCACTCAAGGATGACATTTCTTTAAAGAAAGCATTTGCAATAGCTGAAAAAGTAGATAGATTGATGCCTACCTTTAACCAAGAAATAAACGAAAATTTTAGAACAAATTTCAACAATTCTTATAAATCATCAAATTTTAATAACAACCAATCTAAAGGAAAAGTATTTAATGATTCAAAAATAAAGGAAAAAGATTCAACTGTTGATAACTTAACTAAAAGAATAAAAGGTTTAACTGTTAGTACCTGTTTCTTTTGTAGTGAAGAAGGTCATTTTCAAACCGAATGTCCAAAACTTAATGCTATTATCAAAAAGAATCGTCAGGAATACTTCGAAAACAAACGTTTAAATCACTAAAAGGAAGAAGAAGCACTCCCATTGTCAATAAAATAGCTTCCGTTAAATATCAACAATCTTCAGCTAATGACTACTTCCATGAAGAAATAGAAGATCAAAAAAAAAGTTATGAATTATCTGAGGATGAAATCGAAGAAGAAGACATCAATGATTTAGAAGATATTGACTTAATTCAAGATGAAAACGACTACTTGGTTGCTGCTTTTAAAAGAAAGCGTGATAACATTAGTAAGGATCATAAAGGTAATCAAGAAAAGAAAATTCACAAAAGTCTTAGAGATAATCCTCGACCAATTGTTACTCCAGTTTTGCGAAAGAAGAAAGAAAATGAATTGAAAGTTAATCCAACTCCAAAACAAACATCAAGTCAGATACATCCTTCGATAATGTCACAGCCCTTAATCAATCTCGAAAAACAAAAAGAAAAAGAAATTCGTGATAAAGAACGTGCTAGTACTTCTCAATCACCTATGGAAATTACTGATATAGATTTATCTAATCGCAGAAAAGAAAAAGAAAAAGGAAAAGAGGTTAGTGATACAGAACTTGCATCTACTTTCACCTCGCCCATTGAAATTGTTGATATTGATGAAACTGATCATATTATTTCTAATAATGATGAAAATAGTATTCCAAATAATACATTAAATAAACTCATTAATGAGAAACTAAAAGTAAATAAACTTCCTGGAAACAAAATTCCTAGAGTTCCAAGAAAGATCCAAATGATAGCTGATCATCTACCTTACAATGTTATTAAAGACTTAAATACTACTAAATGTAATATTACCTTTAGAGAATTATTTGAAGTATCACCAAAAATCAGATCTCAAGTTGCAAAAGGTTTAAAGTTAGAAAAAGATTCTATTAAGATAGCCGGTGCCGTTGACAACATTTGTACTACTACTACTATAGTTAATAATCTTGATCACACTTATAAAAGTAAAAACAAAGAACCCAAAGAAGATGATATAGCCATGGTCGACGTTACTGTTGAAGGAGTCAAAGGAAAAGCATTGATTGATTCTTGTAGTAATTTAAATATTATTACTAATCAATTCCTTAGAAAGTTACCTTCTGTATATGAGCCTATTGGAATCAGTCGTGGAAGAATCCGACTAGCAACCATTAATGATGATTATTCGGAAGACTATTTAATCAATATTCCGGTACAAATTAATAATTTTCATATGATTGCTACATGTAGAGTTATAGATAAAGAAGATCCTTTCTTTGATATTCTTATTAACTTGAAAACTCAAATAGATCATAAATTATTTATTCATCCTATTCTTTATAGTCTTTGCCAATTCAATGATAATGGATCGGTTGAAGAAATTGCTCCTATAAACAATCAATATGAAAATGAAGAAAAATTAGTTTGTTTTGTAAAAGCTATTTCTAATGAATCTATTAAGAAAGGACTTAAGAAAATGGAAGGTCTTCCTCCTCGAGAATATATTCATAACGAAAAATTTATCAATACTCTTAATAAAAAGTATCGAGATCAAATAATTAAACTTTTAGAAGATAATATAGTTATAATTGCCACCTCTTCTGAAGAATTAACACCTTCGAACTTATCTCCACATAAAATTCACCTTAAACCTGGTGCTAGGCCAATTAAACAAAAATTTTATAGAATCTCAAAACTAAAAACAGATATTCTTAAAGAAGAACTTACTAAGTTAATAAATAAAAGACTTATTGAGCCATCATATTCAGAATGGTCTTCGCCTGTTGTTCTTGTTCCTAAACCAAATGGTAAATGGAGAATGTGTGTTGACTATAGAAAAGTCAATGATGCTACTATAAAAGATTCATATTCTCTTCCAAATATTGATGAAATATTCGATAGTTTAGATGGTGCTATAATATTTACTACAATGGACCTTTACTCCGGATATCATCAAATACTTATGGATGAAGAAAGCGTTGAAGTTACCAGTTTTACCACAAAATTCGGAAATTATCAATTCAAAGTCATGCCTTTCGGACTTACTAACGCTCCAGCAACTTTCCAACGTGAGATGAACAAAATTCTCTTTCCTTTCATTGGTGATTTTGTTTTCAATTTCATTGACGATATCCTTATATACTCAAAATCTTTAGAAGAACACCTCGAACATATTGCTAAAGTACTCGCTGTTTTCAAAGAACACAAACTTAAAATCAATATTGAAAAATGTTCGTTTATGCAAACAGAAGTTGAAGTCCTCGGTCACAAAGTATCTGCACAAGGTCTGAGCCCTCTTGATAGCAAGATTGAATCAATTAAAAATTGGAAACCTCCTTCAAACCTCCATGAATTACGGTCTTTCCTAGGGGCGATAGGATATTATCGAGACTTCATCGATAAATATGCTCGAATAACAGCTCCTCTTTGCAAATTGTTAAGAAAAGATGTTGAATTCCGGTGGAATAAAGAGCAAAATGATAGCTTTAATATACTTAAAGAAAAATTAATGAATGCACCAATTTTAAAATTTCCATGTTTCGAGAAATAATTTATTATTCGAACGGATGCATCGTATGATGGCATTGGTGGTGTCCTATTACAAAAAGATGATGAAACGAAAAAAGAGCATCCTGTACACTATATAAGTAGAACATTAACTAAACATGAAAGAAATTACGGAATTACAGATCTAGAAGGAACTGCTCTATTTTATTGCTTAACAAAATTTAAACCTTATATTATGGGAAATCCCATTAAAACAATAATCTATACTGACCATAAACCCTTAGTAGGATTATTCAACAAGAAAGAACCAACAAGTGCTCGACAAACCAGATGGTGTTTAGCTGTAAATCTTTTAGGTGTAGAAATTCGATATGAACCTGGCAAAAAGAATGTTGTAGCTGATGCTCTTTCTCGAATGAAAAGTATAAATGATAAGAAAATATTGGCAACAAAACTCTCTTCAAAAGTTGATGAATCTTTATTATCTAAAGTTGTAAAAGAATTTATGGAAGAAAAATTTACAACAATTGATGGAACTGAATACTTTATAGATGGAAATACTTATAGGAAATTAATCACTGATACTAATGAAAAGGTCAAACTTATTCTTGAAGCTCATGGCATAGGACATGAAGGATATAATAAA
This sequence comes from Neocallimastix lanati (nom. inval.), assembly GCA_016946835.1. Taxonomy (NCBI): domain Eukaryota; kingdom Fungi; phylum Neocallimastigomycota; class Neocallimastigomycetes; order Neocallimastigales; family Neocallimastigaceae; genus Neocallimastix; species Neocallimastix lanati (nom. inval.). The sequence goes on from JACVTC010000013.1 coordinate 247,055, forward strand.
ACTTACCAACGATTACGAAAAAGTTACTATTGGAACAACATGGTAAATGATATTAAAAGAATTATTTCAAAATGCGAGCAATGTCAATTAAATAGACCCAAAGCATACCCAGAACCAACAGAAGATATTCCTACAGAAGTTGAAGGACCTTTCACACATTTAGGTTTAGATATAATTGGACCTCTAGAGAAAACATCAAACAATAATAAATATATTTTGGTAATCGTGGACTATTTTACTAAATGGGTAGAGGCCGAGCCAACTGAAAATGTAACTTCAAAAGATGTAATAAAATTTTTAATTAATGTATTTTCTCGTCATGGTGTGCCTCAAACAATTACAACTGATAATGGTGTTCAATTCAATTCGGATATGACAAAAATGTTCCTAGATCTTTATGATGTGTATGTGAGGTTCAGTACAACTTATCATCCAGAAACGAACGGTCTTACAGAAAACCGAAATAAAGAAATTGGAAAACTACTTAGACTTTTAGGAAATAAACAAAAAGAATGGGACGAAGTCTTACCTTCCGCTTTATGGGCACTTCGTACAACCAAAAATTCGGTTACTAATCACTCTAGCTTTGAACTTGTTTATGGACGAGAAGACCAACAACCCTTTGACATAGCTGCTAGACCAACTAAAAGTGTAAACAAATCTTCGGATGAAATTCTATTGGAAAAATTTGTCAATCACTATTTATGGACTATGGAAGCTGCGGCCAATATCAAAAATGCAAATAAATACTGGGCTACTCATAGAGAACAAAAGAATAGTATGAATCAGGCCAAAAGAATAAAACCTGGTGATTTAGTCTTAGTAAGGAATTTTACTCGAACCAAGTTAGAACCATATTTTGTTGGACCACTCCAAGTAATTAAGAAACAATTCAACACAGTAACATTGGCCGATCCTAAGTCGGGTATACAAATGAACCGCAATGTTCACTTAAAGAACATAATCAAGTTTAACTCAGCTTCTGTATAGCTTGAGTCTTAGCGAGGGCATCTTGTTAAGGAATGAACAAATAATGTTAATTTTATTATTTTTCATAAAAATAACTTAACCACTAAAATTAAATTATTTATTTCCTTACTTGGGGAACTTTCTTATGTTCTATTACTGCCAAATTATTACTAATATTAAATTTATTATTATTAATATAAATTCTTTATTAATATCAATACTTTATTATTAAAATTAATACTATATTATTAATATCAATATTATTATCAATATCTAGTTTTATTAATATGATTTATTCTATCAATATTTTATTATTAAAGAAAATTTTATTTTACAAATATTACTAATACAGATTATTTATTATTAATAAAAATTAATATAATTAATAATGATTTAAAAATATTTTACTTAAATCCATGATCCTTGTCATTAAAATTAGTAATACTTCCTTCCAAAATACACCCTATTTATAATAAGATTAATAATAGATAATAATCTAAAATACTTTTATTTAAAAATAGTATAAAATTTAATAATACTCTATTACTAATAGTTCTGTAAAAGTAATAAAATTATTTTTAAAATATATTATCACTACAATTAATAATAAATAGTTTAGAATTTAATAATATGTAATAATTATTTATTATAATAGAATAGATTATGAATTTATAATTTAAATACAATTCAAACATGTAACTCTAAGATATTCTAAAGAAATGGCTTGACCATTTCTAACGATAAAAAAAAATATAAATAGATGAGAAAATTGTATTTTAGAAAAATAATCTGAAAAAAATATAATCTTATTAAAGAAATTAATTTATTTTTAGTTTTTAATTGAATAATTTTTATTAAATAAATAAATAAAATATTTTAGAAAAAAAAAGATATATTTTAATTTTTAATTTTTTTTTTATTTTAGTGTTTATTTCTATATTTATTATTATTCTATCCCGAACCTCAACATTCTTGTGTAAGAATATAGATTTATTTCTTATAAAATAATCTATCTTCTTATTTAATTAATTTATATTTCATTTATATTTCAATATTTAATAACATGTAAAAAATATATTAATTTATCCAAATTATTAATATATTAAAAAATAATGTAAACAAATTTGTTGTAATGTATTAATTACTTAAAAATATTATTTATATTTTATTATTTCAATTAGTTGATAATTTATAAGATTTTAGTAATCGGTTAATTAATTTTTTCCCCAATATTATTATGATTGGGTTTTTATTAATTAATACGATGATTAATATATTAGAATATTAATCGAAGTTATTCAGGTTTTTCTACTAATCTTTTCCTGAATATCAATTTGTTAAGATTAGATACCTTTATTTGATTTGTTAACTTTATCTTATCTATTTTATTTATTTAATAATTACATCTATTTAATAATTTCATCTATTAAAATAATTTTAAATAAAAAAGTATAAAAGAACTCAAATTTCTTTGATTAAAGAAATTAGAGTTATTATTATATAATGCTATATAATAAATTAAAAGAAATAAAGTCTTTTGTTTATATCAATATTTAGTGTTTATAATAAACTCTATATAAAGTTAAGTATAAATTTTTATATCTTAAAATATTAATAATCTAGTTATAGTTAGTATATTATAAATAGATTATTACATCTTGATAAATAACAAAATTATTAAATTAAAATAAATAATAAAGAACAAATTCTTGTCTAACTTAACCCAAAAATTAATCCATTCTAAAAAAAAAATTAAATCCATATTAAAGAAAATTTAATTAAATAAAAATAATTAAAATAAAATAATAATAATTTAATCATTAATAATTTTAATTAAAAATTAAAATAAATTAATAAATAATATTTTTCTAAAACTACAAATAAACAAAATAATAAACAAATTTAATAAATTAAAAATAACAAATAAACAAACTTATAAACATCTCAAAATTAAAATTAAATAGTTAAATAATTTTTAAGTTACTTTTATTTGAAATAATGATTATTTTATTCATTTTATAACTTAACTTTTATAAACAAATTGTAATTAAAATAACATTTTAAAACTCATCTTTATTAACATTTTAATTGTAAATATTGTTTAATTTAATAATAAATTATTCTTTATTTCTCTTTTATTAATTTTATTATTTTTAATGTAAATAGTTTAAAATCAAAGAAAAATATAAAAACATGTAAATATTTCTTATAAATTATTCTTTATTATTAATTATTTAATAAAATTATTATAGATATTTTATTAGTTTTAATAATCAAAAAGTATGATTATTAATTATTTAATAAATTATTATAGATATTTTATTAGTTTTTAATAATCAATTTTTTTTTATGATTATTAATTATTTTGATAAATTATTATATATTTTATTAGTTATTAATAATCAATTTTATTATTAAAATTTAAAATAAATTAGTATAAATAATAAATATTTCATTTTATTATTTTATTAGTTTTAACAATTATTTTATTAATTTAAACAAAATTAATTATTAAATAAATAAAGATTAATATTAAAATAAAAATAAATTTTTTTTAATAAAACATTTTTGTGTTTAATAATAAAACATATTTATTTTTTTTAAATTTCTTAAATCAATTTTATTCAGTATTTATCCTTTTATTCACTTCTATAAAATTTAATTTTTGTAGATTAAGAATATTAGGTATAAATCATTCTTTGATAAGAATGTACTAAATAATGCATTCTTAATTAAATCTACGATTTATTTCTAATACATTATGTGTACATTATTATTTTTGTACTTTAATAAATTTTTAAATCCAAAGATCAAAAATTAAATCAAAAATTATATTAAACTTTATATTTTTATATTAAATCTTATATTAATAGTAATATTTTTATATATTTAAAACTTATATTAGCAATATTAATAATAAATCTTATTTTTTTATTTTTATATTAATAATGAAAATTTGTATTAATAATATTTTTATATATTGATGATTAAAATTTTATATATTATATTTTAACTTTTATTATAAAATTTTATATCGAAATGTTTTATTTTATATTGAAAAATATTTTATTTTATTAAAAACCTTTATATTAGAATAGTATTTTTATTTTTATTTGAATATTTTAACAGATTGTAATAAAAATTATAGCCAATTAAATAAATTCTTATTAGTAATATTTTAGATATTTAAAAAAAAAAAAAAAAAAAAAAAAAAAATGTTTTATTAATATTATAAATGTATTTTATTTATATTGTTATAATTAAATTTTATATAACTGATTATAAAATTCAATTTAAATTTAATAGTTTTTTTTAAAAAAAAAAATAAATAAAATGTAATTTAGTGGCAAGAACAACTTTTATGCCTTGAAAAAAGTATAAATAGTTGTAAATTTTACTACCAATTTTTAAAAATTATCAAGTAAAATTAATAAAATAAATAAATAAAAAAAATAATAAACAAATAAATAAAATTTGTGTTTCTTACTTTATTTTTATTTAATTCTCTAAAACCTTAACATCTTTGATACGGGGTGTCACTAAATACCTTGTATTTCCTATTAAATACTCTTAATAATAATAAAATAAAATTATTATTAAATATTCTTATTAAAATCTTTTATTAATATTAAATATAATAAAAATTATTATTAAATATTCTTATAAATTTCTTTTATTAATATTATATATAATAAAAATTATTATTAAATATTCTTATAAATTTCTTTTATTAATATTAAATATAATAAAAATTATTATTAAATATTCTTATAAATTTCTTTTATTAATATCAAATATAATAAAAATTATTATTAAATATTCTTATTAATATCAAATATAATAAAAATTATTATTAAATATTCTTATTAAAATCTTTTATAATAAAAATTATTACTAAATATTCTTATAAAATTCCTTTATTAATATTAAATATAATAAAAATTATTATTAAATATTCTTATTAAAATCTTTTATTAATATCAAGTATAATAAAAATTATTATTAAATGTTCTAATAAAAATCTTTTATTAATATCAAGTATAATAAAAATTATTATTAAATATTCTTATTAAAAATTATATAATATTTAAATCATTATTAATTCTTATTTTTATATTAAGAATAATAAAAACCTATTTCAATAAATATTTGATATAAAATACAGAATTATAAGTTTCTGTATAATATTTTCTAAACCTTTGAAATAAACTAAAAATAAATCAAAAATAAATTAAATCTTTATTAAAAATAAAAATGAACTAAAATACAGAATTTCAATAATAAAAAAATGATCTAAAATACAGAAAATATCAATTCTGTATAATTCTCTCTCTGAAAAACAATATCAAGAAGAAGCTACCGCCCGAAATGCCCTTCGTGATACAATCTCTAAATTAATTTTTTATATTTTAATTTAATAAATGTTTTTTTTTTTTTTTTTTTTAAAAAAATAATTTAAAATAATAGTTAAAAATTGAAATAAAATAGTTATAATAGTTTTTTTATAAAGAATATATTAATAATAAATAAAATGTATTAAAATAAAAGTATAAAAAGAATAAATTTCTTTCTTTTTAATACTTGGAACAAATAATTTTAATTTTAAATTTAAATAAAGAATATTTTAAAATTTAATTTTTTTTTCTTGTTTCCAAATTTATTTTTATAGTTATGTGTTAATATTTATTTTTTTGTTTTGAATATCTTAGTGTTTCAACCCCAGCCCGTATCATAAAAATTTGGTGGAGAATCCGGGCGCCTGAAACACATTATAAGATGAAAAGAAACCTTTAAAATAAATATTAAACATATAATATTTTTATTTAAACTTATTTTTTTTGTTATAGGGAATATAAAATTTATTAAACTTTGATTTTTTTTTTTTTTTTGGAAAAATTATTTAATTTTTTTTATTTAGTTACACAAATTATATACAAAAAAAAAAAAAAAAAAAAAAAAAATTTTTTTTTGTGAAACTTAATTCGTAAATTTTATTTGTTATAATAAAACATTTATTTTTACTAATAATAATAATAAATATAATAATAATAATAATAATAATAATAATAATAAAAAAAAAAAAAAAAAAAGATATATATATTATTTATATATAATAATAGTTATTATAATAATAATATTATTATAATAATTCAAAAAAAAAATTACATTTTAGAAGAGCACTTCCGCTCAATTCTTATTTATTATTAAAATAATTACTTCCATCAAGAAAGTTTGTTCTATCTGGAAAGTCTATCAAGAGGATTTTTCAAGATATTGAAAAACTTGGAATAATTAGTTTTATTCAACAATAATAAATAAGTTTTATAATTATTAATTTTAAATTTTTATTTTCTTAATATTAGAATATTAAATTCATTCAGTACCTACCATCAGGGAGAGCGGCTGTTAGATGAAAAACTCTATAGCTAAAGGCTCATCGATTGGGATAGGTGAATTAAGTAATTCCGTATTATTAATTAAATAAAAATTATTATTATTAATTATTTCTAAAATCAGCATCGTTTTCCGGGAATATACAATATATGGTAATTTATTAGTGGCTTGATTAAATTCAGGTATAATAAATTATTAAAATAACTTTTTATTAGAGAGTAGATAAGAGCGTTTACTTGTATAAGCGGGGGAGTAGAGCGCTATTTAATAAGGTTTCAATATCAGACCTTTAATTGAAAAATCCATAAAGCCCTTGTTTCAATAGGCAGGAACAGTTAAAGGTTACTTGGAACTGACGGTTAAATATTGGAGGTCGAAAGACGCAGTGTAAATGCTTGCGGGAATCGAAAATAATAATAAAGTTATAACATATATTTGATTGTCCCTTATTAAATTATATACAAAAAAAAATACTAATTTATATAATAATAATTCTACTAACAAGCCTTTTCTATCGCTTAAAATTATTCTTCATTTTGGAATTTGTTCTAAAAAAAAAAAAAAAAAAAAAAAAAAAAAAAAAAAAAAAAAAAAATTTCATCAATAATATTTGTCTTCCTTTTTAATAAGATTTACTTTATCATTTTTTTAAAATCCATATAAAAAAAAAAAAAAAAAAAAAAAAAAAATTTCTTCAATAATATTTGTCTTCCTTTTTAATAAGATTTACTTTATTATTTTTTTTTTCTGATAAAATCTAAATATATATATATATAAAATATTCTCAATAATATTTATCTTCCTTTTTAATAAGATTTACTTTATCATTTTTTTAAAATCCATATAAAAAAAATATTTCTTCTGTAATAATTATCTTCCTTTTTATAGGATTAACTTTATCATTTTTTTCTGTTAAAATCTAAAAAAAAAATTTCTTCTATAATATTTATCTTTTTTTTTAATAAGATTAACTTTATCATTTTTTTTGTTAAAATCTATATATATATATATAAATATTATAAAATAAATTTCTCTATAAAACTATATTTTAAATAAATTAAATAAAAAATATATATATATATCTACATAAAAAAAGAAAAAAAATTTTTTTTATATATTCATTTCTATTTAAGCAATTTTTTGTTCTTCTGTGTTCTTTCTTCAAAAAAAAAAAAAAAAAAAAAAAAAAGAAGATTAGCGAAATAGCTAAATTATTGCCACGACTTGGTAGTTTCGATAGGGACATAGAATCATGGGCTGAAGAGTTCAATAGGGTAATGGAACTCTCAGATATTGATGACCCTAGAAAAATGTTTGCTTGGGCAAAAGAATGTGTTCCTGGACGATTAAAGGAGTAATTGAAGATCTTAAGGAAGAAGATGAAGAGGCTGAAATGATCATATATCTAAGTATTACGGATATTAAAACAGCCATTGAAAAATTTTTAGATATTACTCCTCAAGAAAAATGCTTTAACCTAAAATCACTCAAAATACAAAAGGGTGAATCAATTAAAGACTTTAACTGGAGATACGGTAAATTATACGGATCACTTACTCCAGAAAGTCAAGCATTTATTACTATTAATGATTACACGGATTCATTATTAAGTCGTCCATATGCTAGAAAGGAAGTAATAACTTCTCAACCAGCTAATTTAGAAGAAGCTTTTAAAATAGCTGAACTTGCAGAGACTGCATCAGAAATGCCTAATAGAAATAGAAATGTCGTTATGTTTACCAATACTTATGGAGGTCTAAATTCTATTTTTCCAAATTATTATAATAATAATTATAATAATAGAAATTATAACAATCCTAATAATTATGACTACAATAATTATCGCTCTAATTATAATTATTATAACTATAATAATTATAATAAAATAATGGTTATAATTATCCAAATAATTATAATAATAATTATCGAAATTCTTATAATAATAATTATAATAACTCTATTAATAAACAGAAATATAAATCATTTCCGGAATGGTTATAATAGTGTTAATAATTATAATAACAATAATCCAAATTTTAACAACATGAATAATAACTTTAGCAATAATAAAGTATCCGGAACTAAAAATAATTTAAGAAATCAAAATTTCATGTCTAATAATATTAATCTAAATTGTTTTAAATGTCATCAACCTGGTCATAGGATGCAAAATTGTTCTTATACTTATCAAGAACTAGCTGATATGGAAACTACTGGAAGACTTAATAACAATAATCTCTGCATTACAAATAACAGCAATACAAACAGAAATCATAACCTAAACAATAATAATAACTATGATAGTAATTATAATATTAGTAATTTAAATAGAAACTCTTATATTAATTCTATGATGTAAATCATTATAACTTAAATGGAAACTTTAATGTTAATACTAATTATAATAATACTAGTTATAACAGTATTATTATATTACGTTACATAAATCATAAATGTATTGCATAAATTTTTATAATATAGCTAGCCACATTTTACATACATAAAAATATCATAAATAAAATTAATACTATATATTTTGTATTAACTATATAATTAATAATAAAATAGGAATAATATTAAACTTTATTTTCAACATCCCTTCTAAAGTTTGATATTATTTTAAAATTTTGTTATCAAGTTATTTCTAAAATTATTCATTAACTTTCCATTTAAGAATTTTGTAAAACAGTCGTCTAAATTATTTGTTGTTTTTATATATCTAATTTTAATAATGTTATTTTCAATTAATTCTCTAATCTTGTGATATCTAATATTGATGTGTTTTGATTTAGGATTAGTCGTATTATTTTCACAATTAAAAATAGCTGCTTGATTGTCTGAATTAATTACCATTTCTTTATTTTTTATTCCTAATTCATTGAATACATTTTTTAACCATAAGCATTCTTTTGCACATTCAACAATTGCATAGTATTCACTTTCTGCCGTTGATAATGCTATGCATTGTTGTAATTTTGAATACCAACTGATGGGGCCTGAATCAAAATTGATAACATAACCAGTAGTAGATCTCCTAGTATCATTATCTCCTGCGTAATCAGCATCTACATAAATATTTAAATTTTTATTTTTTATATACTTTATACCATAGTTTAGATTACCTTTCAAGTATTTTATAATCCTTTTTACATTTTCCCAATCATATAGTGAAGGCTTACTTGCATTCCTGGATGCTTTCACTACTGCAAATAATATATCTGGTCTTGTGCATGTTGCCAGATATAAGAGGCTCCCTATTACTTGTTGATATTTTTTCATATTAAATAGTTTTTCTTTCAATTTTATATCTTGAGTAGGCATCATATTTGATATCGGTTTTAATTCATTAAATTTAAATTTATTTAAAATGTAGTTTGTGTATTTTTCTTGATGGATTAAATAACCATCCTTTAATTTTTCAAATTGAATGCCAATAATATATTTTATTTCACCTAAATCAGATAATTCGAAATATTTGGTTAGTAATGATTTTGTTTTATTAATTTCGAAATCTGTACATGCTAATAATATATCATTTACATAAACTCCAATTAAACAAATTATTTTATTTTTTGTGTCCTTTTTAACATAAATGCAAGGATCACTTATTAATCTTTTAAATTTAATTTTTAATAACTTATTATTTAATTCTTTGTTCCAGGCGCGACCAGATTGTTTAAGTCCATAGAGTGCTTTATTCAATTTCCAAATACATTTTTTATAATCTATGTGACCTTCTGGAGAATACATATAGATATCTTCTTCTAATTTTGCGTTCAAATATGTTGTTTTTATATCTAATTGTTGAATTTTAAAATTGTTCTGTACACTAAGTGCTGTGAGTAATCTTAGTGATTTTTGTCTTAATGTAGGGAAGAAAGTCTTATCAAAATCTATTCCCTCCTTTTGTGTGTAACCACTAGCGACAACTCTGGCTTTTCTCTTATCAATATTGCCGTCAGGTTTTAATTTATATTTAAATATTATTCTAGGGGTAATTATATTGGTCCCCTCTTTAACTTTGTTTACTTTTGTAAATACTTTTAACTTTTCTAAACTATTAAATTCATTATTTAGAGCTTCCAGCCACAGCTCTTTATCACTTTTATTAAATATATCTCTGAAATTTTTTTGGTTCGCTTAATAATACTGTGTTATTAAAGGCGAAATTTTTGTCATATTTTAGACTATATTCATTTAAATTATTTAATTTATTTTTATTATCTTTTTTAATTATTTTTAATTTCTTTTTGCTTTTTAATTTTTTGTCCTTTTGTTTTCTTTTCTTACCTTCTTTATCTTCTACTTCAATATCAGATAATTTATTTTCTTCATTATTATTTTTATTATATTTATTTTCTTTGTTCTTCCTTTTAATTTTTGAATTATTTTTGTTAATAATTAAATTGTTTGAATTATCATTCGTGTTTAAATTTAAATTTATGTTTTTTATGTTTGGATGAAAATTATCATTTTGTTTATTTTTTATATTTTTATCCTCGTTTTTATAATAATTTTTATGTTATGATTGTTAATTTGACTTATTAAATTATTTCTGGATTGTTTATTTGAAATTTTATTATTTAAATTTAAATTATTGTTTAATTTTCCATTATCATTGTTTATTTGAATATTTTTTTCATTATTTATCTTTTTATTTAATAGATTGTTTACATTTTTAGAATTAAAATTCGAAATGGAATCATTAAATTTATTATTTAAATTTAATTCATTTAAATCAGTCAATTCTTCTTCTTTCTGTTTATTATTTTGAATTCCGTTACTTTCTTCCGTTTTGTTTTCAATTCTTGTTTTAAATCCTGAAATTTATTTTTGTTTATTTTTTGATTCTTTATTTTCAGCTATATTATTTACATTTAAATTATTTAAAATTATATTTTCTTTTTTATCTAAATTCATTTTGTTTTGTTTACTTACAGCTTCGTTTTGTATTAACTCATTTCCTGTTTTCTTATTTATATTTTCTTCTTCTTTATTGTTATTTAAAATGTCTTCTTTTTTATTCTCATTTTCAGTGAATAGATTTATTGAATTTGAATTCGTTTTGTTATTATTTAATAAATTATTATCATTTAAATTTTTTAAATTATTATTTAAATTATTTAAGTTATTATTTAAATTATTTAAGTTATTATTTAAATTATTATTTAAATTGTTATTTAAATTCAAATAATCATTATATTCATTTTGAAAATAATTATTATTTTCTTTTTGAATATAATTATGATGATCAAAATTTCTAAATTCCTCATGTGGGGATTTAATGTAATGTGAGGATTTAAAATAAAGGATTATAATAATTTGGAATAAAATTATTATTATTATAATAATAAAGTGGGTTTGAATTATTGTATTGGTTATTATAATCAAAAAAATTTTTATTGTGATCATATAAAATTTTATTTGGATCATATATTAATTTATATGAATCAAAATTATGATATAAATTATTTGGATACGTATTATAATAATTAAAATTATTATTATTATTTTCATTTGAAATATCATTTGAGAGAACTTCAAAAGGAACTTTTATAATTTTATTATTATTATGATCATCATAATTATTATTACTTATATTATTATTATTATCGTTATTGTCATCATTTTCGTCATTACCATTATTATTATTATTATTATTATTATCATTATTATCATTATCATTATTATTATTATCATTATTATTATTATTATTAATATCATTATTATCTCTATAAGAGTAATTATGAAAGTCTATTATTATCATTTTCGTTGTCATTAGTAAAGTCCTCAATTTCTGGAATAGAAGAAGTGGCCTTTGTACATCCGGGGATATCTTCGAAAAATTCAACAGCTTTAGCTAATATAACTTTATTGTTTATTTTATCATATATTCTGAATGTCGTTGGATTGATATCATATCCCATGAAAATTCCGGGATGTGTAGAATTTTCAAACTTTTTTTCTATATTGTTTTGGTACATAAAAGAATACTTGAAAACCGAAAACCTTTAATTTATTATAATCGACCTTTTTGCCTTTATTTTCATATAAAATCTCATAAGGTATTTTATTGTTTATACCTCTGTGTGGAAGTCTATTATGGATATAATTTGCTGTTTTAATAGCGTCTTCCCAAAATCTGTAATTTAAACGGGCGTCACGTAAAAGTGCTCTTGAAGCATGAATAAGAGTTTGTTGAAAACGCTCTGCCTTTCCATTTTGTTGTGGGTTTTTTTGGAATACTTGATAATTGTATAATCCCATTCTTTGTACAAAAGTCATCAAATTGATAATTATAAAATTCGGTTCCTCTGTCCGATTTTATATATTTTATGTTTTTGTTAAAAATATTTTTAATTGTATTATACCATTTTAGAAAGGTTGGAAAGATATCTGTTTTTGATTTTACACAGAAAACCCACTCATATCTGGAGTAATCGTCCATTATTGTAAAGAAATATTTATTACCATATAATGATTCATCAGAATGTTGAACAGTATCCATATGAATCATTTCAAATATTTCCTTTGTTTTGTTTTGAGATAAATAATAAGGGAAGTTTCTCAGTTTTGCTTCTGAGCATACTTTACACTTATTATTTATTTTTATATTCGGTAATCTGTCCTTTATTTTATCAATGTTAAAATGTCCTAGTCTTCTATGCCAAAGTTCTAAGACATCTTCATTTTCTACGTTTTGTATACTATCACAAACAGTATACTTATTTAATTTTTCTTTAAAGTTTATTTTATATTTAAAGGACCAGATTTTATATATATTGTAGTTTGTTGAATTTACCGAACATATTTTATTACCATTTTTGTCGAATATTGAAACTTTGTTTTTGTTATTATGGTAGTAAAATAAGATTTTAAAATATTGGTTACATAATTGATGGATAGACATTAAACTTCTTTTAAAACTTGGAATATATAGTATATTTTTTAGTATAATTTTACTTTCATTAATATATCCTATAAATGTACCTATATATCTTGATTTCACAGTCCCTCCATCAGCGAAAGATATAATTTCTTGATGTTTACGAATGTTTTGTAAACATCCAAGGTTGTGTGTCATATGATATGACGCTCCTGAATCTAATGTCCATGATATTAAATCATTTTTATCATTAGATTCATTGTTGTTATTATTTTTATAGTAACTTAGACTATGTTTAAGGCCTCGGATATAGTCCATTATTAGATTCTTTATTAAGTTCTTTGGCGTAATTTACTTGTTTTGTTAATTCGATATCAGTGTCATAGTCAAGTGAGAAGTTAACATATTGTTCAGGATTTAATTCTTCATCTTTCATAGCAATATTTGATTGTCCTCCATTAGTTTTATGCTTTCTGTTATATTTATTATTATTTTTACTATTGCTTTTCTTATAATTATTGTTATTGTCATTGCTATTACTTGATTTATCTTCATTAGATCTGAAGTATCTGTATTTACACTTATTCGCAGTATGTCCCTTTTTCTTACAGATTTGGCATCTTATGTTTTTCTTGTTGTTTGTTTGTTGGGAATAATTTGCTTCTGTATTTGAACTTTCAGATTTATTTGTTGATTTGTTATTATTCCCTAATTTTTTATTTCTTTTGATATACAATTGCTTTGCATTCTGATGGGTTTCAATGATATTTGTACAACATTTTTTCCAGTTGTTGCTATAATTGAGTAAATTTGATAATAATATTAATTTTTCGGGAAGTGCGTTGAATAAATAGTCAAATTTTTCTCTGTCAGTCTTTTCAACGCCTAGGTTTCTTAATTCGGCAAATTTATTATTCATGGAAGCAATAAACAATGACATTCCTTTTTCATTTTCTTCAAATATAATTCATTTAATTCATTTTCTAAAATTTCTTTTCTTTCATTAATTGTGTGAGTATAGGTTTCACACAATGTATTGTAAATATCATACGCTGTGTCACCCTTACAATTTAAACTTAATTTATGTTCGTTATTAATACTATTCAAAATAATATTTTTAACTTTAATGTCATTTGTAATGTCTTCATCTTTAGTATCCAAAGCATAAACTTTAGTTTATCTCCTTTTGCTGGACGTTATTTATTTAAATTTGAAGGGCTAATTGTACTTTTATCAATTCTTTTAAGGACTTCTTTTTCGATATGATGTTCAAGATCTAATTCACTTAAAAGATTGTAAAGTTCATCATCCCAAATTTTGAAATTTGAATTGGGTTCCCCCGAGGATTGTTTTGGTACCTCTATTGCGTAGTTCTTCCATTTTAATGTTAATAATGGTTTTATAAATAAATTTTATATAAAATTTTTATAATTTAGGAAAACGGTTTTTTGGGCAAAGTTAAATATAAAGACGACGATTTAAATATATAAAAGCGATTTACACATGGTAATTAATAAGTAGTATGAGTCAAATTGAGACTCTTAATCTTTTGAAAATTAAATGGAAATTGATCAATTTAAAATTACTTTTTTAACTTCATTTCTTAAAAATAATATGATATACATTTTAATATATCATAACAATAACATTACATGAATCATAAATGTATTACATAAATATTTATAATGTAGCAAGCCATATTTACATACATAAATTTACTTAATAAATTTTACTATATATAAATTTGTATAACTATATAATTAATAATAAAATAGGAATAATATTAAACTTTATTTTCAACATTATCAACTAATTAAAATAATAAAATATAATATTTTTAAGTAATTAATACATTACAACAAATTTGTTTACGTTATTTTCTCAATTTATTAATTTAATAAATTAATATATTTTATACATATTAGTAAATATTGAAATATAAATAAAATATAAATTAATTAAATAAGAAGATAAATTATTTATAAGAAATAAATTTATATTCTTACATTCTTGTTGCGGTACGATTAAATAAAGTAAAAGGGTTAGGTTTAAATTTGTAATTATTATTAAAATTATTCGATTAGTTAATACATTAATTAATGTAAATATAAATTATATGAAATCATGACTACATGATTTTAAGTAAATTAATACAATTTTTTAGTAAAAGAGAAAATAAAAGTTCAATAAAATAGTAAAGTATAGATATATAGAGTTTAAATATTTGAAAGAAGAATAATTATTCTTTTTTTATAATATAAAGTAAATGATTAATTGAAGTAATTCTAATATAAGAATTTAAACAGTTATTGAAAGAATGTAAAATTTAATTATTATAAAAATATTTTAAAATAATTTTATAAAGAAATAAAGTTTTAATTTGTTCTTAAAGTAAGTTTATTAAAGCTGAAATCGTATGAAATATATTTATTCTTTGATATATTTCATAGATTCAATAATATCCTCAGAACTATAATCCATGGGATTTATTGGATTAATAGTTGTATTCAGAATGTTAGGGGAATTGATTATTATAGTGTCACTATACATATTCATCCCTACTTCCTGATAGTGCTCATTTGGCACTGTAGGGGTTAACGTTGAGGAGATAATTGAATCATTATCATCCTCCGTGTTTTGTTCGCCATCCTCAAAAAGTTCAGACGTACCTTTGAACTCTGGGGATTTAAGAGGGCAACCTGAATTAGCAGCCTTAAATGCAGCAAAGCCCTTTGATGGGCTATCTACCCTTTTCTTTAGCGCAAGGGCAAAGGCAGAGATAGCTTCTTTACTAGAGCGACGGGCAGCATTGGCTACTTCCGGGGTCGAGCCGGGCGAGTTAGCTGGAGCATTATCGGGGGCACAAACCGAAGAAGGAGCAGCGAAGTTATTACCTGAGGTAGAAGCTTCTACATCAGGAACAACAGTAGGTGTGGGCGTAGGAATATTAAATTTGGTAAATTTAATATTCTGGATAACATTTGAAAAGAAGTCCTTAATATAATCAGGACTTCTTTTTCTATTAATAGTTTCAGATATTCTTCAGTAGCATACTTTTTCTACTTTAAGAATATCTTCATCATTAGCTGTTGAGGCATTATCAACAGCTACAGGATTAAAGTTTTCGAGAACTTTAAATGAGTTTTCAAAAACTTTAAGGATGTTTATTATCATTGGTTTGGATCTTTTGAGAACTATAAGTTCACAAATGTCTTTACCAATGAACGAAACATTTCTAATATAGAAATGTCGTATTCCAAGATTACTAAGGCACTTTTTGACAACCCAGATGGGTTGCCTTTGAATGCCTTTGATATATACTAATTCAAGATCATCTTTTCGGATGATCTTAGGTTGCCTCATAATGAGATTTAGCACACTTTCCTGAATTAAGGGGAGGCCATCTTCCAGACTTCTTATTCGTTGAAGCTGTAGAGGAAGATGGTCGGCATTGAATCTGTAATTTCCTTACATTTTCCATTTTTTTCCTCCATCATTTTTTTAATCCTCTCCTTTTTCTCTAATATTTCAAGAAAAAGTCGAGAGGGGGAGGCTTCATTATTGTTTTGTAGCACTGAACTAAGTGCTACTGATTTGTTCCGAGCCTTAGAAATTTTTGATGAAAGTTTAACTTTCTCCTTTTTCCAGGACTCTTCTAAGTTTCTTATTGAGTCAGTAAGATTGGAAATTTCAATCTTACTATTATAACATAAATTTTTAAATGAGCGTTCTCAGTTCTGACGATTAAATTCGTCTAAATCGAATTGAGCTCTTTAGGGACCGAATTTTGGCAACTTGAGAGATATCTCTCAATGCTAGGATTTCGTTCTTCCAAGGGGTTATTTTTCCTTTTACCAGTACCTTCGGTCACTGGCTTCTTGAATAACCTTTCTTGGCTTAAGATATCTACTTCTTTCGTTGTGGAGGGAATCACCGGCGTTAAGATAGGCTCTTCAGTGATCATGGGATTACTGACGGTCTTTCCAACGAGTTCTTCCCGAGTTAGCTTCTTTCGTCACAGCATCTTGGGTAGGTGCTGCGATGACTGGAGTAGTACCGTTAGAAGCGGTAGTAGTGGCGGTAGTAGGTTCAGCAAAGTGTAGGGTTTGATTTACATCAATCTCCTCTTTGTCTTCCAATTCTGGTCTATGATAGTCAAATTTACACCAGAAGTGGTTTCTCAAACTACGCACGTTCGAAAGTCTCTTCTGTACTGGTAGGGGTTCTAGGAGCTTAGGGTTTGTTTTATCCTAAAGATTAGGACTTCGGAAGGGAAGAGATGATTCCCATTTTTTTCCATTTTTTTCCCATTTATTTCATTTCCATCTGTTTCCCATTCTTGAATAGGATAAGAGGTCCATCTTCATTTCCTTTACTGAGAAAGACGATCTCATGATTATAAAGATCAATGAGATACGCCTTTAGAGCACTGAAGCTACAACTGTTATTACAGTCGTGTTTCTTTTTGTTTGAGCAGTAGAGGCGGGTATAACTTGTCTTGGTGAATGTACCCTCTCATCTTCTGCAACGGATCGGGATAGGGCATGAGTCGGTGCTTTGACTTTTACCACTAAGAATAAATGAATAAATGATAAGTGATAGACACCGACGTTTCTAAAGACTTCTCCTAAGTTTGCCATTATTTTTTTAAATTTTTTTTTTAAAAATAAGATATTAAAAAGATATTTTTAAAATAGTATTTTCTTAAAAATGTATTTTTTAGTTAGGGTTAGGGTTAGAAACTATTTAAAGATAATATTTGTTAAAATTAAGATATAAAGTAGCTTTATAATTAATAACGTTACTAAGTTAATATGTTGAATTATATATTAATAATCCAACAATAATTAATTATTAATAAATTGGTAATTAAATAAAATAATTAATTAAAAATTTAAACACTTAATATTTAAATAATAATTTTAGCAATAATTCCTTTGAAAGATTATAAAAAAGATTTATTTATTTTAATAATAATTGAATTATTAGCATATAATAATTGTAAACACAATAACCTTACAGAGAACATAAAAGATAGATTTTTACATCTTTCGTTTATACTTTGAAAGTTACATAATAATAGTATTTAATTATAAGATATTAATAATATAGTAATATGAATAAAATATTAAGATAATAACAATATCGATATGTTTAAAATATTTAATATAACTAAATAAATTTAATTTGTAATTATATAATTAATTTGAATAATTAAAAATAGTAGTTAATATATATGATGTAAACATATATAAAAACATAATATAAATAAATACATGTAACGTCATATGTAGATAATTGAAATTAATATAAATCTTATTTACTAATATTTTCAGAATTATTAGGCCTAAGATAATTCTTTAAATATTAAATAAGAATTTATATTAATTATTAATTATTAATTATTTAAATATATATATTATTTATAATTAAATAAATAATATTTTCAACTTTTAAAATGTAAATAACTGAAATTGAGATTTCAATTCAGTTATAATTTCAACAATATTAAAGTAAAAAATATTAACAATTATAAAAAAATATTAAAAAAATTCAATATTAAAATATTAGTTAAAGAATATTATAAAATTAAATAAAATATAAATAAATGTATTAAAAAATCATTAATTAATTATATTATTTATTTAATATTGTAAAACTTTTATATAATATTTTAATAATTTAGAAAATTTAGTTTATTATATTTTATTATTATATTTTTATGTTTTATTAATATATTTTTATATTTTTATTGTTATAATATTATTAAATTTTTTATTAATTTTTATTATTAAATTTTTATTATTAAATTTATTAAAAATATATTTTAATATAAAATTTAATCTATGATTGATGAAAATTAAATATAAATTGATCAATTGAAATTACTTTATTAACTTCATTTTATTAAAAATAATATAATATACATCTTATATATCATAACAATAACGTTACATGAATCATAAATGTATTACATAAATATTTATAATGTAACAAGCCACATTTTACATACATAAATTTACTTAATAAATTTTACTATATATAAATTTGTATAACTATATAATTAATAATGAAATAGGAATAATATTAAACTTTATTTTCAACATCCCTCCTAAAGTTTGATATTATTTTAAAATTTTGTAAGCAAATTATTTCTAAAATTATTCATTAACTTTCCATTTAAAAATTTTGTAAAACCGTCAGCTAGGTTATTTGTCGTTTTTACACATCTGATTTTGATAATGTTATTTTCAATTAATTCTCTTATTTTATGATATCGAATATTAATGTGTTTTGATTTTGGATTTATTGTATTATTTTCGCAATTGAATATTGCTGCTTGATTGTCTGAATTTATTATCATTTCTTTATTTTTTATTCCTAGTTCTTCAAATACATTTTTTAGCAATAAACATTCTTTTGCACATTCAACAATTGCATAGTATTCACTTTCTGCTGTTGATAAAGCTATGCATTGTTGTAATTTCGAATACCAGGTAATAGGACCTGAATCGAAATTAATAATATACCCAGTAGTAGACCTTCTGCTGTCATTATCTCCTGCGTAATCAGCATCTACATAAATATTTAAATTTTTATTTCTTGTATATTTTATACCATAATTTGGATTTCCTTTTAAGTATCTTATAATCTTCTTCACATTTTCCCAATCGTATTGCGAAGGTTTACTTGCATTCCTTGATGCCTTTACTACTGCGAATAATATATCTGGTCTTGTGCACGTTGCCAGATATAAGAGGCTTCCTATTACTTGTTGATATTTTTGGCGTTAAATAATTTTCTTTTAGTTTTATGTCTTGAGTAGGTGTCATATTTGATGTTGGTTTTAATTCACTAAAATTAAATTTATTTAAAATATCATTTATATACTTTTCTTGATGGATTAAATAACCATCTTTTAATTTTTCAAATTGGATTCCAATAATATATTTTATTTCGCCTAAATCTGATAATTCAAAATATTTTGTTAGTAAAGTTTTAGTTTTGTTTATTTCATTATCTGTACCTGTTAATAGTATGTCATCAACGTACACACCAATTATACAGATAATGTTATTATTTATGTCCTTTTTAATATATATGCATGGATCACTAACTAATCTTTTAAAATTCATTTTTAATAATTTATCATTTAACTCGTCATTCCAAGCACGACCGGATTGTTTGAGTCCGTAAAGTGCTTTATTTAATTTCCAAATGTATTTATTGTGGTCTTTATGACCTTCTGGTGGGTACATATAAATTTCTTCTTTTAACTTTGCGTTTAAATATGCTGTCTTTATATCTAATTGGTGTATTTTAAAATTATTTTGAACACCAATTGCTGTAAGTAATCTAAGTGATTTTTGTCTTAATGTAGGAGAGAAGGTTTTATTGAAATCGATTCCCTCCTTTTGTGTATAACCACGAGCGACAACTCTTGCTTTTCTCTTTTCAATAGTGCCGTCGGGTTTTAATTTATATTTAAAAATAATTCTGGGGGTAATTATGTTTATCCCCTCTTTAACTTTCTTTACATTATCATATACTTTTAAATTTTCTAAACTATTAAATTCACTGTTAAGAGCATCCAACCATAGCTCTTTGTCTCTTTTATTAAATATGTCTCTAAAGTTTTTTGGTTCACTTAATATTGATAAACTATTAAACGAGAATTTTTTATCGTAATTTAATTTATACTCATTTGAATTATCTTTTTTATTTACTTTTAATTTATCCTTTTTAATTACTTTCTTTTTCTTTTTACTTTTTAACATTTTATTCTTTTGTTTTCTTTTCTTACCTTGTTCTTCTAGTTTTTCTTCCACTTCTATATCTGATATATCATTTTCTTTGTTTATATTTTTCTTTAAGTCTTCATTATTTTTATATTCTTTATTTTTCTTTTTTATTATTAAATTACTTTTATTATGTATTGAATTGTTATTTGAATTTACATTTAAATTTAAATTTATATTCTTTAAGTTTGTGTATAATTTATTGCTTTGGTTATTTTTTGTATTTTTATCTTTATCTTTATTATTATTTTCAATGTTATCATTGTTTATTTGATTTGATAAATTATTCATTAGCTGTTTATTCATAATTTTTTCATTTAGATTTAAATTGTCATTTAAAATTTCAATATCATTATTTATTTGAACATTTCTATTTTTATTTGTTAATTTCCTTTTATTAATATATTCTTTTTCTTTATTGTCCTGAATATTTAAACTCTGATCAATTACCTTTGTTCCATTGTTTACATTGTTTACATTTTTATTTAATTGTTTGTTTACATTTTTAGAATTTGAATTTGAAATTGAAAAATTAAATTTATTATTTGCATTTAATTCGTTTGTTATTGTTAACTCCTGTTTTTCTTGTTTGTTATTTTTATTTTCATTGTTCTCTTCAGGTTTATTCTCGATATTTAAGGTTTCTTTTTGTTTATTTGGTACTTCTTCATTGTTAATTAGATTATTTACATTTAAATTGTTTAAATTTATATTTTCTTGTTTATTTACATTCATCTTACTTTGTTTACTTACAGTTTCATTCATAATTACCTTATTTCCTGTTTTCTTATTTACGTTTTCTTCTTCCTCTTTATTTTTATTTAAAATGTCCTCCCTTTTATTTTTATTTTCAGCAATTAGATTTATTTGATTTTGATTTGTTTTGTCATTGTTTAATAAATTATTATTATTTAAAATTTTTAAATTATTATTTAAATTATTATTTAAATTATTATTTAAATTATTATTTAAATTCAGATAATTATTATATTCATTTTGAAAATAATTATTATTTTCTTTTTGAATATAATTATGATGATCAAAATTTTCAAAATTCCTCATGTGAGGATTTAATGTAATGTGAGGATTTAAAATAAAAGGATTATAATAATTTGGAATTAAATTATTATTATTATAATAATAATAAAGTGGGTTTAAATTATTGTATTGGTTATTATAATTAAAAAAATTTTTATTGTGATCATATAAAATTTTATTTGGTTCATATATTAATTTATTTGAATTAAAATTATGATATAAATTATTTGGATACGTATTATAATAATTAAAATTATTATTATTATTTTCATTTGAAATATCATTTGAAGGAACTTCAAAAGGGACTTTTATGACTTTATTGTTATTATGATCATCATAATTATTATTATTTATATTATTATCATTATTCTCATTATTATTATTGTTATTATCATTATTATTATTATTATTAATATCATT
Source organism: Neocallimastix lanati (nom. inval.) (assembly GCA_016946835.1). NCBI lineage: Eukaryota > Fungi > Neocallimastigomycota > Neocallimastigomycetes > Neocallimastigales > Neocallimastigaceae > Neocallimastix > Neocallimastix lanati (nom. inval.). Next base: position 269,561 of record JACVTC010000013.1, read on the forward strand.
ATTATCTCTATAAGAGTAATTATGAAAGTCTATTATTATCATTTTCGTTGTCAATAGTAAGGTCTTCAATTTCTGGAATAGAAGAAGTGGCCTTTGTACATCCGGGGATATCTTCAAAAAATTCAACAGCTTTTGCTAATATAACTTTATTGTTTATTTTATCATATATTCTGAATGCCGTTGGGTTGATATCGTACCCTACGAAAATTCCGGGATGTGTAGAATTTTCAAACTTCTTTCTATATTGTTTTGGTACATAAAAGAACACCTGACAGCCAAAGACTTTCAATTTATTATAATCGACCCTTTTATTTTCATATAAAACTTCATAGGGTATTTTATTATCTATACCTCTATGTGGAAGTCTATTGTGAATGTAATTCGCTGTTTTTATAGCATCTTCCCAAAATTTGTAATTTAGACGGGCGTCGCGTAAAAGTGCTCTTGCGGCATGGATAAGGGTTTGTTGATACCTTTCTGCCTTTCCATTTTGTAGTGAATTCTTTGGAATGCTTGACAATTGTATAATTCCATTCTTTATACAAAAGTCATCAAATTGGTAGTTGTAAAATTCAGTTCCTCTGTCTGATTTTATATATTTTATATTTTTATTAAATATATTTTTAACTATATTGTACCATTTTAAAAAGGTTGGAAATATATCGGCCTTTGACTTTGTACAAAAGACCCATCCGTATCTGGAGTAGTCATCAATTATGCTAAAGAAATATTTATTGCCATATAATGATTCATCAGAATATTGAACAGTATCCATATGAATCATTTCAAATATTTCTTTTGTTTTATTTTTTTGATGGATAATAAGGAAAGTTTCTCAGTTTCGCTTCTGAGCATACTTTACACTTATTATTTAATTTTATATTTGGTAATCTGTCCTTTATTCTTTCAATATTGAAGTGTCCTAGTCTTCTATGCCATAACTCTAAGACATCTTCATTTTGGATATTTTGTATACTATCACAAACAGTATACTTATTTATCTTGTTTTTAAAATTTATTTTATTTTTAAAGGACCATATTTTATATATTATAATTTGTTGAATTAGCCGAACATATTTTATTACCATTTTTATCAAATATTGACACTTTGTTTTTATTATTATAATTATAAAATAAGATTTTAAAATATTGATTACATAATTGATGGATGGACATTAAACTTCTTTTAAAACTTGGGATATATAGTACATTTTTTAATGTAATTTTATTTTCATTAATATATCCTGTAAAAGTACCTATATATTTTGATTTTACAGTCCCTCCATCAGCGAAAGATATAATTTCTTGGTGTTTATGAATATTATGTAAACATCCAAGATTGTGTGTCATATGATATGACGCACCTGAATCTAATGTCCATGATATTAAATCATTTTTGTTACTAGATTCATTGGTATTATTATCTGTATAATAATTCAAATTTTGTTTAAGGCCTCGGATAGAATTTATTATTAAATTCTTCATTAACTTTTTTGGAAAGGTTTACTTGTTTAGTTGATTCAATATCCGAGTCGTAATCTAAAGAGAAGTTAACAAATTGTTCAGGATTATATTCTTCACCTTTTATAGCTATGTTTGATTGTCCTCTATTTACTTTATGATTTCCTTTATATTTGTTATTATTTTTATTATTACTTTTCTTATAATTATTATTATTATTTGTTTTATTTTCATTAGGTTTATTATATCTGTATTTACATTTATTTGAGGAGTGTCCTCTTTTGTTGCAAATTTGACACTTTATGTGTTTTTTATTACTATTTTGTTGAGAATAGTTTGCCTCTGTATTTAAATTCATAGATTTGTTAGTTGACTTATTATTATCGCCAAGCTTTTTGTTTCTTTTTGTATATAATTGTTTGGCATGTTGATGAGTTTCAATAATATTTACGCAGCATTTCTTCCAGTTATCACTGTAATTTAATAGGTTGGATAGTAGTATTAGCTTCTCTGGAAGTGCATTGAACAAATAATCGAATTTTTCTCTATCAGTTTTTTCTATACCAAGATCTCTTAATTCAGCAAATTTATTGTTCATAGAAGCGATGAATAGAGACATTCCTTTTTCACTTTCTTCAAAAAATAAATCATTTAATTCTTCTTCTAAAATTTCTTTTCTTTCATTAATTGTATGGGTGTAAGTTTCACACAGTGTTTTATAAATTTCATATGCTGTATCACCTTTACAGTTTAGGCTTAATTTATGTTCATTGCTTATACTATTCAAAATAATATTCTTGACTTTAATATCATTTTTAATATCTTCGTCAGGAGTATTTATAGCATATACTTTTGTTTTATCTCCTTTTGCCGGTTTATATTTACTTAAGTTTGATTGACTTATTGTACTTTTATCAATCCTTTTAAGAACTTCTCCTTCGATATGGTGTTCGAGGTCTAATTCGCTTAAGAGATTATAAAGCTCATCATCCCAAATCTTGAAATTTGAATTGGGTTCTCCGAGGATTGTTTTGGTTCCATTATTGCGTTGATCACGTTGGTCTTCCATTTTTAATTTTAGTAAAAATTTAATAATAGATTATATATAAGTTTTTAGTATTTTGGACAACGATTTTTGGATAAAATTAAATATAATGACGATGATTTAATTATAGAAATTCAATCTACTAATGGTAGATAATAAGTGGCATGAGTCAAATTGAGACTCTTAATCTGATGAAAATTAAATGTAAATTGATCAATTGAAATTACTTTATTAACTTCATTTTATTAAAAATAATATAATATACATCTTATATATCATAACAATAACGTTACATGAATCATAAATGTATTACATAAATATTTATAATGTAACAAGCCACATTTTACATACATAAATTTACTTAATAAATTTTACTATATATAAATTTGTATAACTATATAATTAATAATGAAATAGGAATAATATTAAACTTTATTTTCAACAATGATTATCTGTAAAAAATAACAATTAAGAATTACTCTGAATATATAATTAAGATATTTTATTAGAATAAAGTTAAGAGTTATCAAATAGAAAGGGGTAAAACAGGATTTATATACATGGAGTATTGTGTGGCTTGATACTTATCTTATGATATAATAATATAGATATGATAATTTAATAACATAAATTATTGGTTCTTTTTATATTTTTAACCCCCTCAAATCTAATTTTCTTAATATTATAAATTAGATTTGCAACATTACTAGTTTATGTTATTATAATATAATATTTCATATAATTTTAATAGTTATTATAGATTTTATAGTTCTAATTTAGTTCTATATAAAGATTATATTATTTCTTTAATCATATAAGTGTCTTAATTATTTCAATTATGTAAATATGGTTGTTATTTGCTTATATTCATATTCTTTGTTAGTTTTAACTTATTTAAGATAAAATTTATGAAGATTCCTTCTTTGAGTGTTCATTATTGAATGAATATATTTCATGTTCTACATTTTTTATTATATTTTAGATTATTCATAAAGTTTTATTTATGATAATATCTTTTAAATCAAAAAAAATAGTAAGATGAATAATCGTTTGAAGTTTAAAAATATAACTACTTATCATATTTTTGCTTCAAATGTTTATTATATGTTTAATGGTTTCCCTATCTTCTTTAAGAAGAGTATAATATACAATTGTGAAATCATAATTATCTTTACTGTTATCATTTTAGTCAATTTTACTTTTTTTTTTTAAATTGGAAATTCTTGTCAAATTAATAGGCACTTACAAGTGGTAGAAATTTGTTTTCTATATAAAGTCTTATTTTTAATTATTATTTTTATATTTTATTTTAATTTTCTCATAAATTTCTTCAGATACTTTTTGTTTTTTCTTTTGATTTATCATTATCCTATCGCTTGTGTAATTATATCCTTGAATTTTATTTTTATTAAGATAATCAATGGATTCCATTTCATAATTATAATATGTACTTATTTGTAAAACGTTTTTATCATTCAACCGTTTCATAATTATATTTATATTCGTCATTTATTATATTCAACTTTTTTTATATTACAAGTTATTTTTCTCTTTCTTGTTGTTTTATTTTCTTTAATTAAAAAAAAAATCAAAAATAACTTTTGATTACATGTAAATTTCTTTCCAATGATTCCTCTAATATAGTGTTTTTATTATCTAATTTAACTTTTGGAGTATTGTGCACAATACTCCAAAAGTTAAATTGGAACAATTAGACGCTTCTATAATTAATGGGGAAAATATTTCAAATGCCAAGAGAAAGACTAGAGAAGAGAGAATTAAAGAAATTAAAGAAAGTGTAATACACAACAGGAATGAAGAATTTAAACGAAAAATTGATCAAGTGGAAAAACATATTAGGTTAATGAAAGGATTTGAGAATTTTAAAATGGACGATTTAATAGGTGAAATATGTTCAACTGAGTTTACCACTAAGTTAGTACATTTACTCGATTTATTTCCTTGATTTAGGACATCTTTTTCTCAAAAATTATGATTAGAACCCCAACTTGCTACAAATACAATTACCAATATAATTACTGCTATCAATAAAAATAAGATCGTTAAAGTGAACGAATGGGTAGAAGAGGTAAATACGGATATTTTATTAGATTCCTGTGCCAGTGTTAATATGGTATCAAGAGAATTTTTAAGAAAATTAAAATCTACCTTAAAACCAATAGGTAGAATAATGGAAACCATATTTCAAGCCTTCTCGAATGCAAACACACATACTGACATTTATAAATTAAAGATAAAAAAATTCAAACACTATATGTGGCGGTAAACTTGAGCCGATATTAATAATAGATCAAGCCATTAGTGGGATTCTTTAAGAATACGGAACCAACCTCCTCTAGACATACTAAGTGGATAATTTTTCTTAGTTCTCTAAAGGTGAAAGTGAAATATGAAAAGGGTAAGAAGAACATAGTGGCAGACGCTCTATCAAGATTAACAATGGATCCAGTAATACTCAATGATAAGTCTATATTAAGTACTGAGATCGAATTAATAAATGTAAACAGTGAAGTAAATGGGACGTCAGGATCTAATAAGGATGATAATTTCCATAATAATATAAATGTACAAAATTTTATTAAGAATAAAATTATTGAAATAAATGGTATTAAATTTTATAAACAAGGTGATAGTCTTAGAAGAATAGTGGTAAACCCAGAAGAAAACTTACGATTATTAGAGTCTGCACACAATATAGGTCACGAGGGAATTTTCAAAACATATTGTAGATTAAAACATGACTACTATTGGAGCAACATGAGCCGTGACGTGAAATTATACGTAAAGGGATGTCATAAATGTCAAACTTACAAACCTCAAGCCTTAAACCAATATACCGAGGATATTCCTACTACGCCAGGATTACCATTTTCAAGGATAGGTCTAGACCTCATTGTCCCTTTGCCACCACAAGGAGAGGAAATAAGTAAATAATTGTATTGGTGGACTAATTAACCAAGTGGGTCGAAGCAGAGCCCTTACAAAAAACAGAATCCGAGAATGTTATAAGGTTCTTGAAAGGGACATGGAACCCCAGAACAATTAATAACTGACAATGGTCCACAATTTTGTTCGGATAAAACTAAGACATTTTTAGATCTCCACGACGTCTTTGTTTGATTCATTACTACTTATCATCCTGCATCCAATGGTGAAGTTGAGAACCGGAATAAGAAAATCTCTAAGTACTTGAGGATATTAGGAAATTCAGAAGAAGAATGGGATGACGTGCTACCAAGTGCTTTATGGGCTCTCCGAACGTGTAAAAATGAAGTTACTAAATTCAGTAGTTTTGAGTTATTATATTGGAGAAAAGATTTGCAGCCTTTCGAACTCGGATTGAATGTGGGAAGAATAAATAAAAATGAAGATGAAGAAGAATATTGGATGAGAAAATTTATTAATCACCATAAATTGATAGAAGAGGCAATTAAAAATATTGAAACCCCTAACAATTTATGGATGGATAGACGAAAACAAATGAAAAGATTGAGAGCTGATTTCAAACAGGGAGATCTAATTCTGATAAGAGCCTTTAATAGAAAGAAATTGGACCCTTACTTTATAGGCTCACTAAAAATTGTTAAGAGAGAATTAAATACCTTACTGTTTGTGATCCGATTTCTGGAGAAATAGCTGAAAGAAATGTGCACCTCAAAAACATTATACCCTATTTTATTGAAATAAGTAATTTGTAAATATGTAAGTAAAAAAAAATAAATAAAAAAAAATAAATAAAAAAAATAATAATAAAAAATAATAATAATAATAAAATAAAAAAAAATTAAAAATAATGAAAAAAAAAAGTTCTTGAAAAAGGATAAAAAAATAATAAAATCTTAATAATAATAAGAAATAAAAGTCATAAATTTTGTATTTATTTAATTGAGAATAATTTATCTTGGCTAGAGTAGTGTCAATAAGCCCAAAGCATTCTTTATCAAAAATGGTACATGATTGTACCATTTTTGATAAAGAATTCCCAAATAATGTTCTTTTTGTTATTCATCCTAAATGATGTTAAGATTTTGATATATTTTATGTTTTAAATTTAAATAAAATAATATGTTTTATTAAAATTTTACTAAGTCAATATGTCTATATAGTAATATGCTATATAGATATATAATAATAATAAATATTTAAATGGTTTAGTTTCATAAGAATTTATTTATAATAAACATTAATAATTAAAATTATTTAATTATTTTTATTTATAAAATTTTCTCTTTATTTAATAATTAAATATCTATAAACTATTACTATTAAGGTAATTTTACAATAACCTTACAAAGAATATAAAAGTGTTTCAACCCCAGACCGTATCATTTTTGATACGGTACCACCATAAGTACCATAATTTAGTGAAAATTAGGTTAGAAATTATTTAGTGAAATCTTATTGGTTAATAATAATTTAGTAATAATATGTTTAGTTAGTAAATAATAATAGTTTAAGGAATGGTTCTTTTATTAATATTAATTTAGTTTATTAATAATTCAATCAATAAACATGCTTATTAGTATAGTTTAGTAGTTTTATATTTAGTTTACATTAATAATATGAAAGATTTTAGTAATTAAATATATTTTATTGAATGATTTAATTATATTTTAACTAGTTAATAATAATTATTTAATATTGATGAATAATAAATAATGTATTTTTATTGATGAATAAAGTAATTAAACTAAATATTAAAGAGTGAATATTATTATTGTGTATATTATTCTTTATAATATTAGAATATATTATTTTTTCAATTATTCACTACTGTTTTCGTCCATATAAAATAAAATAAATATTGATATTGATGTTTAATAAATATCACTTATCATTTTTAAGGCAGAACAAATAAATAATACTAATTGTTCCAGAATAACATAAATTATTCTAACCTTATAGATTTTTCTATTCTATATAATTGGATCTTTCCAATATTCTTTAAATCTTACTAAATAGAACTATTAATAAATCACCAATCAACTTATAATTCCTCATCGATCCGATTCAGTTATATTGTATTAAAATCTCTAGCTATAATATTGTCCTTGCCCACCTAATATATTAATATTATATTTCTTATGTAATATGTTATATTGAAAATAATTAAATCTATTTAATTAGTTATTAAAATTTTCGTTATCAATTTAAATTTATTTTTAATTACCAAATTTAACTAAACCATAATAAAATATTCTGTATAATCTCTTTGTTTTTATTTTATATATATTAATACTAAATTATTATTAAATATTTCATAATTCAATAATATATAATTACTATTTATAACAATAATATTATTAACTAAAATAATAATTCAATTTCAATTTAAATGTTTTATTTATTAAAGTAATTAGTAATTAGTTTATTAAGAAATAGTTAGGCTTTACAAATTTTAATTTGATAAAAAAATATAAAATACATGTAATTTTTAGTGAAATAAAATATAAGGAATAACTTTTATTAAATAAAATAATTATATTATTATTTTTCTTTTATAAATTTAAATAAATAAATTTTGATTTAAAAACAAAAATTATTTTTTATTGTAATTTTTACTTTATCTTTGTGTTAATAATTATATTTCCTAAATTAATATGAACCATACCATTTTTGATACGATACTTACAAATAATATAAAAATAACTATAAAAATAATTTATAATGTAAAGGATATAACACGATGAGCTGTACAAGCCTCATTACCATAACAAATTAATAATTATTTAGTATGATCATATGCCTCAAAATCCTTTTACAATATATATTATTTAATATTATTAAATAATAATAATAATAATAATAATAAAAGTGTTGAATATAATTTATACTTTTTAAACTATAATTAATTTTTTATTTTTTATTTATTATTATCTAACTTTTTAAACTCTTGTTTATTTTTTTATTTATTATTATATTACTTTTTAATTGTTTATTTTTTTTATAGATAAAAGAATAATGAATTAACTCTTTTAAATAATCTTCGTAAGATTATTAATATTTTAATAATCTGATAATTTCATTCATTAAAGAAAATATTATTAAATAAAACTAAATAAAATAATACAAAAACATAAAGAAAATTCTAAAAGAATACTAACAGTATAAAAATTAATTATTATAAGGAAGTTATTAGTTTATAGCATTCCAACCAAGTTATATTAAAAACGAAATATATTCTTAACAATAATCTTACCCGTTGTTTAATAACTTCCTTGGAATGCTGAAATTTGGTCTAAGGAAATCTGGTGTTTATTCTGACAAGTCTGACGAAGAAGAGATGGATATAAATCAAGAAAACTCGGTTGAATAATTAAGAACGGAAGCTTTTCAAGCTTGTGCAACTTTAGCTGGAAGTGTAGATCAGTTGAGAAATGAAACATTTGAAGTTTACTCTAACATCGTTTCAGGTGTAAATGAAAACTTCGTTTCTAAAGAAGATCTCCAACGATATCATGAAGAATTAATGAAGGAGTTTGGTTCTTATAATCGTGCACATGCTTATATAATATCTTCCTTAAACTCTTTAAAAAACGTAACTTTATATTTTAAAAAGGAGCTTCAAATACTTTCTCAAAAGGAGACGCTTCTAATGCATCTACTTCAATAAATAATGTTAGGAATCCTATTCCTTCATTTCCGGATACTTCATTTCAAAATTCTCAAGTTGGTGTAGATGATAATATATCTACTACAACTAGATATGATAACGATCACGATGTTATCATGAGAACTACTTTTTCTGATAATGTTCCAAAAGTCCCTGATCCTGGGATATTTACTGGAGATGTATCGGAAACAGAGCTCTTTTGTCAACTTTGTGGTGATACATTTAAGACCTATCCTTTTAAGTTTTGGCCTGAGGAGTCAAAAATAAATTTTGTTCAATCCTGATTAAGGTAAGCCACGAGAAGTTGGTATCAAAATAAATATCCAACTGGAACATCTCCCATTTCTCTAAATCTACTTTTGAAAGAACTAAAAGAAGCATTCCCCGATTTTGTGAGCAAAAATTTAAATAAGATCAATTTAATCAACATAAAACATTCTTATTAAAAAATCAATTATTATATTGATTCTTTTCGTAAATTAACTACTGACTTAGGTTGGGTAGAAGAGCCATTAGTATTATTTTTCTATAATGGCCTACACCCTAAATTTAAAGAAGAAATCAATAAGATGGAGAAATTTCCCTATAAGTTAGAAGAAATAACTACTAAATGTATTTTAATCGAAGCTTCTCAAGATGCTAAGAATAAGATAAATCAACTTTAAGGATATAAAAACAATAATATAAGAAATACACATTCCCGTTCTAATAGTAATAACAAAAATAAAAATAATGATGATAATAACTTTAGCAGAAATAATAACTTTTATAATAAATCAAAAAATAACTTCAGTAATAATAATAATAATAATAAACATATTACCGAAGTTAAGAAAATTAATTCAAAAACTAAACAATGGACTTCTTTTGAAGTCCCATCATCCTACCAATGCCATCCATTATAACTTTCCAACATTAGATCATAACCTACATATTTCCTTTTTCTTTTTCAATTCCTTTGTACTAATTAAGAATATTAAAAATAAAATTATTAAAACTCAAATTAAATCAATGTTAGTATGTGGATCCTTTTGTAATTTTATTTCTTCTAATTTGATTTCAAAGTTAAATTTAAAATCACAAGCACTTAAGAAGAAAGTTCTTATAAAAGGAATAAGCGGGGATATTGATTCTATTCTTAAATTTGTACCTTTGAAATTCCAACATAAAATATGTATCAATAATAAAATTTACCTCATCCAACGGAAATTAATTTTCCTAGTTACAGATAACATTCCAATGGACCGCTTGAGTTTAATCACAGGAAATGACAACGGAAACTCCAGTATTCAACAAAGTTAATCAAATAATAATCATATAAATTACTCAAATCAAAGTTTTAGAAGAAAACCAGTATTAGAACAAAAACCTATTTATAAGGGAAATAAGAGGAAAGAGTTAGTATATATAATGAGGAATCTCACTATTAAAACTTGCTATTTCTGTGGAAAGAAAGGACATTAACAATAACAATGTTCTAAATTTAGAGCAATCATCTAAGATAACAAAAATAAACTTTTTAGTAAAAATTTAAATCATTAATAGGGAGAAGAAGCACTTGCTACTGATCTTAAATCTACCAAATGTAATATTACCTTTGGTAATTGTTCAATGTTGCGCCAATAATACGAAGTCAAGTAACGCAGGGTCTTAGGCTAGAAAAGGACTCGTCAAAGATTGCTGGTGCCATTGATAATGTTTATGCTTCTGCGGTATTAGTAAATAATATTGATCATTCCTATATTAGTAAATGTAAAGAAGTGCAAGAAGATGATATTGCCAGAGTAGATGCCTCAGTAGATGGTGTTCCTAGTAAACTGCTAATTGACTCATGTAGTAATCTCAGTATAATTACCAAAAGGTATTTGGATAAGTTACCAAATCAATGTGAGCCTATAGGAATTAGTCGTGGAAAAATTCGTTTAGCTACCCAAAATGATAAATATTCAGAAGGAATACTAATTAGAGTTCCTGTTACAATTGAAAATCATATGTTTGATGTCGACTTTAGAATAAAAGATAAGGAAGAACCGTTCTATGATATGCTTATCAACCTAAAAGCACAAGTTGATAATAAACTTTTTATTCATCCTATTAGATATTGCCTTTGTCAAGATAAGCCAGATGGTTTAGTTGATACTATTGCCCCTATAAATGATCAATCTTTAGAAGAAGACAAATTCTTATGCATGCTCAAGAAAGTTCCTGAAGAAGGGGGGTTAAAGAATAATTTAAAGAAAATAGAAGGATTACCTCCTAAAGAATATTTTCATCATCCAAATTTTAAAGCTTCCTTAAATGAAAAATATCGAGATACAATTATTCCTCTACTTGAAAATATCATTGTAGTAGTAGCAACTTCCACAGAAGAACTTACACTTTCAAAACTTAAACCCCATAAAATCAAACTTAAAGCCAATGCCACACCATTTAAAGAACGATACTACAGGTTATCAAAATTTAAGTCAGATATACTTAAGAATGAGATAATCAAATTAATCCACAAACGATTGATCGAACCTTCTTGTTCAGAATGGTCATCCCCAATTGTCTTGGTACCAAAACCAAACAGAAAATGGCGTTTATGTATAGATTATAGAGGAGTAAATGATCGATCTGAAAAAGATGCTTACCCAATTGCCAATATTGATGAAATTTTTGAATGTTTAAATGGAGCTGTTTTATTTACAACAATGGACCTTTATTCGGGATATCACCAAATTAAAATGGAAGAAGACAGCATAGAAATGACTACTTTTACTACTAGAATCGGAAATTACCAATTAAAGTTATGACATTTGGAATAATTGGTGCTCCAGCTACTTTCCAACGGGAAATGAATCGTATTTTATTTCCTCTCATTGGTAATTGTGTTTTCAACTTTATTGATAATATCCTCATTTTCTCCAAAAGTATTGAAGAACACATTGAACACATTGAACACATTAAACAAGTAATAGAAATCTTCAAGGAAAATGACTTAGAAATTAACATTGAAAAATGTCACTGTATGCAAACCGAAGTAGATGTTCTTGGTCATAGAGTGACCACCGAAGGACTAAAGCCAAGTGATAGTATGAGAGAAACTATTAAAAATTGGAAAGCTCCTTCTGACGTTCATGAACTTCGCTCATTTTTAGGATTAGTGGGATATTATCGCGATTTCATTCCAAACTATGCTCAAATAACTGCTCCTTTCTGTAAGTTGCTTAGAAAGGGAGTTACCTATGAATGGAATGAATAACATCAGGAAAAATTTAATCTACTTAAGGAAAAATTGAATAATGCACAAATTCTTAAGTATCCAGATTTTGAAAAAGAATTTATTATTCGAACTGACGCTTCGTATGAAGAAATTGGTGGAGTACTATTATAAAAGGATGAAAATAACGTAGAACATCCAGTACACTTTGTAAGTCGAAGTCTTACTAAAGCTGAAAAGAATTATAGCATAAAAGACTTAGAAGGAACCGCATTATATTATTGCATCACAAAGCTTAAACCATATATTATGGGTAGACGTTTATAACTATCGTATACACTGATCACAAACCCTTACTTGGATTATTTAAAAATAAAGAACCCAACAATGCTCGACAAACTAGATGGTGCCTTACGGCTAGTATGTTAAAAGTTGACATTCGCTACGAACAAGGGAAAAAGAATGTTGTTGCTGGTGCCTTATCTAGAATGAAGAATCTTGAAGAAAAGAAAGTGTTAGCAACCAAGATTGGTAATGATAAAGAAAACGATCTGCTATCCAAAGTTATTAAAGAATTTATTAACGAAAAGTTTACAAAAATAGATGGAGTAGAATACTTCATCGATGGAAACAATTATCGGAAATTAGTCACAGAAACTGACGAAAAATTAAAACTTATATTTGAAGCTCACAAAATTGGACATGACGGTTATTACAAAACGTACCAACGGTTGAGGAAAAGTTACTACTGGAATGATATGGTGAATGACATTAAAAGAGTCACATCCAAATGTGCTAAATGCCAATTGAATCGACCGCAACCTTACCCAGAACCTACTGAAAATCTTCCAACTCAAGTGGAAGGTCCATTTACACATCTTGGTCTGGATATCATAGGTCTGCTAAAACCAATAATTAACAATTACCAATATATTTTAGTAGAGTAAATACCAGGTCCGAAGTTTTATCTATTCCTAAATGTCCTGCGTACTCCGAGTCGTGGTTTAGTTGTATTATCGTTTTCCTAATCGTTGTGGACGCATAAACTTGTTCAGGATTTTCTTTTCTTCCCAGAAGACCATCTACTTCTAGCCAATGCATCTTATTATAATTGTTTCTTGAGTCTTCTGCCAAATCTTTAAATATTTCTTTAGTCATCTTGTCCTGTCGGTAGTCCTGCTTAATATCGTCCACGAAATTGGTAGTTAAGGCTAAATAACTACCTTCACCATCTACACCATCAAATCCTAACAATTGCTCAGGTTTCAGGAGGCTATCTTTATCAAATTCCTTACCCTCTGTTTTCTCAGTCTCTACTCTCGAGAGGGCATCGGCTTTACCATTCTTTTTCCCAGGTCTATATACTATCTCGAACCAATACATGGCGAATTGTTCTTGCCATCTAATTTGCCTAGGAGTTAATAATTGTGGTTTAGTAGAGAACAAAATATTCCTGTGGTGACTATATACTATAATCTTGTACTTTGCATCTTGAAGCAATTGTCGCCATTCTGTAAAAGCAGTTTTAATGATTAATAATTCTTTTTCTGTTATCGAGTAATTTACTTCAGTCTTGCTGAATGTCTTTGAGTAATAATATAGGGTGAAGAGTTCCGTCGTCTCCTTTCACAATATTCCTCTTATCGCGTAATTCCTAGCATGGCATTCTACGATGAACTGTTTTTCGTGGTCAGAATACGCTAGAATTGGCGGAGAGGTAAGCATTTCTTTTAATTTATGAAACGCGGCTAATCCCTCTTCAGTCCATTCGAATTTCTCCTTCTTTGAGGTCATCTTGAATAGCGGCTTGGCTATTTCTGAAAAGTTTCTTATAAAATTTCTATAGTAGTTGCAAAAGCCTAAGAAGCTTTGCATCTATTTAACATTCTCTGGTTGTGGCCATTCATCTACAGCTTTTATCTTTTCTGGATCAGTTTCAACACCAACTTTGCTGACCACATGCCCTAAAAACGAAATCTTCAGCTTATGTAGGTCACACTTGGACATCTTGGCTATGAGCTTATGTTCTATTAACTTTTTCAAAATTGTTCGAACATGATGCACATGTTCCTCTAAAGTTTTAGAATAGACTACGATATAGTCGAGGTAGACCTGACAGTACTTACCAATATCTTCACTGAAGATCATTCACGAAGCTTTGGAATACGGATAGTGCATTGGTTAGTCCAAAAGGCATTACCAAATGCTCAAAGTGTCACTTGGTGTTGAAGGCTGTCTTATACTCGTCACCTTCGCGAATTCTAACTAAGTTGTAGGCAGATTTAAGGTCAAATTTGGAGAATACCACTGCTCCTTTCATGGCTAGACTGCACTAATTCGTGGAATTGGATAGGCATTGCATTTAGTCTATTGGTTCAGCTTTCTGTAATCCATTTCGCCATCTATCTTGTATACCTTTAGTTGATGGTCATGGACATCTATCTTCCTGTAGATGAGGTGTTTGTCCATGAATCTAGAACCCAATATAATCGTTCTTGGCATAGCCTCGTCTAGCCTGCATCTATTGTTAAAGTCATACCATTTGATTTTACCTGTACGCTCTTCGACCAGCTTGACTTTTATTTGAAACTCTTCCTTTACTTGCGGTATCAGCACTTTATCAGCGGCAGTAGTAAGCGTTAAAGGACGGTCTTCTATCTTGAATCTCATCTCTTTAGTTAAGTACGAATGGATTATGTTGATCTGTGATCCAGTATCGTACAGCACATTTAAATCTTGGAGCCCTTCTTTGGTACGAAGATTGTTTATCATAGCCTCAGTCACAAATTTTTCGTACTCAGACCCATCTTGCATCAGAAGTGCTGTCTTAGGAATTTGATTATTGCTGCTCGTACGGGAGTCCTTATAGTAATTTTGTATATCGCCTGGTCTCGTACCGACATCTGTTCAAATGTTATAATTATTATTATCTCTTTTGTTTTTATCATAATTGCTTTGTTTAGTGGACTCTCTTCTACCGAAATCTTTTTTATCGCCTCGACGATTGCCGCTATTCCTCCTTCTTTTAGCTTCTATATCCTTGGAAGTTCTTCGCGGATCCATCATTCCTAGCAGGTTCATGATGGCTATTTTCCTCTCGCTGTTATACTCATATCTCTCCAATTATTCGTCTTTGTAATCCACGGGGAATGTATCACATCTTCTTAAGCATACTACGTAATCTTCTAAGGTTTGTTTTCTGCAGCTAGGTCATAGAAGTCTTCTCAAACCGAAAGTCTTACTTGTTATACTAGGAGTAAATGTTTAGTTTCATTCAACAGTTGCAGGATTCTACTTAGTCGGTTGAACTCTGAGAGGTATTGGTAGACTTTTCCCCCATTTGTGTCTAAACTTGAAAATCGCAGTCTTTACCTCCTAAAGAGTTCGTTTGCTCTTGAACTCCTTTAGCAACCTGTCCATTAACCTTTGTGGGTCGTCTCTCTGCTTGAACACCTCATCCATCTGGTACCACTTTTTTGCAGTTCCTTGTAAATGGTCCTCTATGAAGTACAGCATTTCTGTGGGCTCGCTTTGGTAGTACTTCTGGTACCTACCAAAGTACCTTTTTAAACTATCAATAAATGATTCTATATCCCTTGTTTCACCATTGAACATTGAGATGTCTCTTTCGTACTCCGCAGGGTACGCATCCGTCATCACCACGTCTTCCATCGCACTCCTTGTAAGTATAGGTGGCGTGGGTTGGTAATAAGTCCTATATCTTACTTCTTTTGTATCAATATGTAGTGGGATGGGTTTACTCGTCGACACCTGAACTCTATTTTGGGCTTCCCAAGCCAGATTTCCCAGTCGCTCGATCTCGTGATATTGAGCATGATTCACAGCCATCAGTTTTTCAATCTTATCCTCGAGCTCGTTAAGATTTACTCTTTCCCTTTCTTGGTTCGCCTACAAGAATTCTTCAATCTGGTGTATTTTCTGACCTTTCACTTCTAGGTCTTGTTGGAATTGTTTTCCTTTTATCTGGTCCTCATCCAGATAGGTTTCAATTTTTTTAATTTCGTTATTTACAGCGGCTTCTTTTCCCTTATTTTCAGCTATCTACTGGTTCAAAAACTCTTGAACTTTTCGAAGCTCCACTACACTAGCTTGACTACTAATCTCCTCCTCATCCACTCTTCTCTCAACCTCAATTCGCTAATTTATGGGTGCTGATCATTATATTTCTAAATTCTTCCATTTGCTTATTCAGTAAGGCAGTAAAATCTATAGCTTTAAAATTGTTATTTTTAATTAAACTCTCCCCTTGCGTAGTTTCTGGTTTACTAGTTTCTGATTTGTTTGCTTCTGGCTTAGCAGATTCAGGTTTACTAGCCTCAGGCGCCCCAGCTGGTTTGGGTTTAGATGCAGCTGGCTTCTCAGGAGTAGTGGTAGTTTTCTTATCTCCTGTATTCTGGCGTCAAGCTTGAGAAGCTTTAGCAGGCGTAGGACTATTTTCTGCGACCACACTACTCACCGAACTCTTTAAGGAACCACTCCTTGTGGTTTTCCTAGTGTTATCTGGTGCTTTAGTATTTTTGTTCTTTTTATCCATTTACTTTCGATATTAATTTATTAAACTTATATTAATATATTCGCTTAATTAATATTTATCTAATTAATTATAGATCCGTTCACTTATTTAAATTTATTTAGATGATATCTATTTGTTCGCTTAATTTTTTAAGTATAAATAATAAAAATAATAAAAGAAATAAAATATAAATAAAAATTTTTTTTGAAAAATTAAATGTATAAAATTTAATAATTTAAATAAATTATTATTTAAAATTTTTTATTATTTGATTTGTTAGCTTTTACTTTCTTATTTTATTTTATTTAATTAATTATTAACAATTTTAATTAAAACTAAAATAAATTATATTATGATTAAAACTTATTTATTTTTATACTTTATTTGTAAATATTTTATAAAAATTATTTATTTTATTTATTTTTATTGTATATAGAAATGAATAATTTAAAACCATTGAAAAATATAAAAATATGTAAATATTTCTTATAAATTATTCTTTATTATTAAAAAGTTCAATAAATTATTACTAATATTTTAGTTTATTAGTTTTTAATAATCAACTTTTATTATTAAAAATTAAATAAACTATAATAAATAATAAATATTTTATTTTAATATTTTATTAGTTTAAATAATCATTTTTCTGTTATTAATTTAAATAAAATTAATAATTAAATAAATAAAGATTAATATTAAAATAAAACAAATCTTTTAATAAAACAATTTGGGTTTTTAACAAAACATATTTTACTTTATATTTCTTAAATTTTTCTTATTCTGTTTTTATATTTATACTTTTATTCACTTCTAAAAAATTTAATTTTTGTAGATTAAGAATATTAGATATAAATTAATTGTCCGTATGTAATAATCTTACTAAGTATCATCACTTAGTATGATTATTATCTATAACTTAACGACTAATTCTTTAAGTTAAGAAAATAAAATAAAAATAAAATAATACCTTATTGAGTTTATTATAAAATTAATTATAATAATAATATTTCCAAGAAATGTTTTGTATAAATTTAATTATAAAATATGTTTATTAAAAATTCTTTTATTATTTTGTAAAAGTTATAAAGAAATATAAATTATTATTATTTTTATAACTATGTTTTTATAGTAATAACTCTTGATTTAAATATCTTATCTAGAAAAAAATTAGAAGAAAAAATTAAATATGTTTTGATTAATATTCTCTTAATATCGATCATTGTATATATTAAATAAAAATCAAATATATAAATATAATATTTGGATAAAACCTTAAATTACCGATTTTCTAAATTTTAATTAAGATCATTAAATAAAAGGAAAAATAAAGAATAACCGAATATGATATAAATCTAATTTTCTAAATATCATTTTTAAAATATAGTCTAAACTTATTAACATAAAATTATCTTTAAACTAAAGTATAGAATTATAAAAAATACAGAAACTTATTAATTATTCTTTTAAATGTACAATGTAAAAAATAAATAAAAATAATGTTTACTTTAAATTAAAAATTAAGTGAATAAAAAAATAATTTGATAATATTAATAAATGTATATATAATAATTTTTTAAATAAATTTCATATTTTAATTAAATATATAAAAATTATAATTTTTAATAAAATGAAATATGACATTTCAATGTATACAATAGTAATAATTTAAATAAATTTATAACTATTTTCAATAATTATAAGACTACGAAATATTAATTATTTATTAATAAATAATATTTCTTACAGTGATAAAAAGTAACAGTTAACCTTAATTTAGAAATTAAATAAAAGTAGTAATTTTTTATCAAGATTATTTTATATTTTATTATTTAATACTATTTATTTATTATTTTTTATTATTATTACTTATTATATATTATTATTTATTATTATTTATTATTTATTATTATATATTATTTATTATTATTTATTATTTATTATTTATTATTTATTATTTATTATTTATTATTTATTATTTATTATTTATTATTTATTATTTATTATTTATTATTTATTATTTATTATTTATTATTTATTATTTATTATTTATTATTTATTATTTATTATTTATTATTTATTATTTATTATTTATTATTTATTATTTATTATTTATTATTTATTATTTATTATTTATTATTTATTATTTATTATTATTTTAATAATTATTTTAATAATTATAAATTATTTTTATTAACTAAATTTAATTATTTAATTACACATTATATGATATTATCAACTTTTATATTTTATTAAACTTTTACTATTAAATTTTTATTATTAACTTTGTTTATAATAGTTTTATATATAATAAATTTTTATTAATTATTAATTATTTAGTATAATGATTTTATAGACTAATTTATTTTACTATTAATATTCTAATATTTCTAAACTATTTTAAATTATAGCTAAAATTTATAATTTTTATTAAGCTATTTGGTTTCATATTTATTTAATTATAATGTTAAATAATTTTTATTATCTAATTTATTTTGGCTATTATTTATTGTTTTAATAAGTTGATAATTTAATAACAACGAAAAATAATTAAAAAAAATATTAACAAGTATTTATATTTTTACAAGAATTTAAAGTATTTATAATTTTAGTAAAAAAAAGAAATAAAAGAATAAATATTTTTATATTAAAAGAAATAAAAGATTAAATATATTATATTAAAAGAAATAAAAGAATAATTATATTTTATTATAGAAATAAAGGAATAATAAAGAAATAAAAGAATAATTATATTTTATTATAGAAATAAAGGAATAATAAAGAAATAAAAGAATAATTATATTTTATTATAGAAATAAAGGAATAATAAAGAAATAAAAGAATAATTATATTTTATTATAGAAATAAAGGAATAATAAAGAAATAAAAGAATAATTATATTTTATTATAGAAATAAAGGAATAATAAAGAAATAAAAGAATAATTATATTTTATTATAGAAATAAAGGAATAATAAAGAAATAAAAGAATAATTATATTTTATTATAGAAATAAAGGAATAATAAAGAAATAAAAGAATAACAATAAAGAAAATAAATGAATAATATTGTTGATAAAAATAAAATTATTAAAAGTTGTCTTTTAAAATTGTTACAATATTTTTCTAGAAATACAATTTTTCTAGAAGATCCCGATTGATTTTTAATTTTAATTTTATTAAGATGAATTATTTAAGGTTCAGATAATTTAATCTAATTTAAGGTTAAAAATTAATTTTTAAGTAAATTTCATTATAATAATTTGAATTTATAATTTCACTTTTCTTCAATTTGTCGGCCTTTAACTTCGTCCCTTGAAGCTAAGTTATTTTCTTGTAAGACAAAAGGGTAAACATTTTTGATATGTACGTTTCTTACTAAGAGTTTTCCTGTTGATGGGTCTTCCAATACTAGTGTATTAAATTTTTGTTTATTTACTATTTTGAAAGGTCCATAGAAGTATCGAGTTTACTTCTACCGACAAGCCTGATCATTACGTAGTCTCCAGGTTTATATTTCTTTTTTAATGTGTTTTGAAAACCAATACGACGTTCCCAATATTTATTTGCGTATTCGGAGTATTCAGTGGCCTGTTTGACCCAATTTTGATGTCTTAAGAAACGGCAAAAGATATATTCTTCTTCTGTTTCTTCGGGTTCTTTATGTATGTATGGAAGCATTATTTCAAAGTGGCCATGTATCTCGTCTTCCGTACAATAGTTCAATGCTACTGAATTTTGTTTTAGAATTTTTAGTACTTCTGAGTGCCCACAAAGCTGATGGTAAGTATTCGTCCCATTCAGTTTCATTATCAACTAAAAGTCTCAAAAGTTTTTCAACTACAAGATTTCTATTTTCTATCATTCCGTTTGATTCTAGATGATGGGGTGAAACGTAATGTACCCATAATCCGTATAGGTCAATCATTTTTGTTACTTCAGAAATGAAGGAGCTTCCATTATCGGTTATTATAATTTCTGGTGGTCCGTGTCATGCGAATACTTGCGTGTCTGTTTGAGGTAGGAATACTTTTCTTAAAAAGACCAAGTAATGGTTTATGATCAGTTATGAACTTGGTTGGGTATTTACTGCTAAGTATATATTGTCTAAAATGATTTATACTAAATATTATAGTTAGTCCTTCTAGATCAGTGACTGAATAATTATTTTCTGATTTTGAAAGTGTTCTGCTTATGCAGCATATTGGATGTTCTAGATTATCCCCTTCCTTCTGTGGAAGAACTCCTCCAATACCTTTTGTAGAGGTATCGGTTCTAACAATAAAGTCTTTATCAAAGTCACAATAAATAAGAATTGGGTCTGAAGGTAAACAGTCTTTAATAGTTTCAAAAGCTTCTTGACATTTAGTTTACCGTACAAATTTTGAATTTTTCTTTAGTAATTGAAAAAGTGGATCAGCTAGAGATTGCAAATTATTTATAAATATATTACGTAACCAAAGGACCATAATTGGATAGGCGCTATGTTACCATGTATCTGTAACAGATTGAAAATGTAAGTTTAATGTAACTAAAATAACTAATAATAGACATAACAAAGACTGTAAAGGATATAACTCTATGAGCTGTATAAGCCTCATTTAGATAACAAATTTATTATTATTTAGTATGATTATACATTTAAAAATCCTTTTGCAATATATATATATTTAAAATTATTAAATAAAATAATGATAAGATTGTTGAATATAATATATATTTTTTAAACTTAATTGTTTATTTTTTATTTTATTATTTATGTATAAAAGAATAATGAATTAACTTTTTTAAATAATCTTATAACTCCATTCATTATAAAATAATATTAAATAAGTTCTAATAAAATAATTATACAAAACATGTAAGGAATATTAAATAGAATACAAATTATATAACAATTAATTATTATATGAAAGTTATTAGTTTATAGCACTCCAACCAAGTTATATTGAAAACCGAACACATTCTTAACAAAGACTAAGATAATTTAAAACCTTTTTATTCGAGTTGTTAAAATAAACACTAAAATTAACTAAAATTGTTTATTTAACACACTTAAAAACATAGCGCAGCACTTTGTAACTCTATTAGTCATTAGTTACTGGGTTTGCACTAAGTTGTTTCTATTTATTTTTTAATAATCAATTTTCAGTTATTTAATAGTAATATTTATTATAACAATTTACGTTAATAGTAACGCTAGTTCGTTACTATTACAAGTACAATTATTTACATTTAAATAAATTAATGATTGGTAAATTAGTTAATTTAACATGATTTACTAATCATTTAATAAACTATATATAACTATATAACTAATAATAAAATAAACTATAAAGTAATAAAATTTAATGTAAAAAATTAAGTAAAGATTTTATTTAATTAGCTAGAATTGCTAACTGTTTATAGATACATTACGTAACCAAAAGACTATCATTAAATAGGTGTTATATTACTATGTATATGTTACAAGGCCTCTCCCAAGGAGCAAGCTACTAATTGTTGACGATCTTAATAATAAACTGGTAACTAAAATCTTGATAATCCTCCAGAGCTGAAGGTTGGGTGTCCGAATCACTCACTCTCCATTTATTTTTCATTTTGAACTTTTGTTAATAATAAATTAGTTTGTAAAATGTTTTTGATTTAAATAGTACTTTAATAACGAATAATAAATTTTAAATAAATACTATAGAAATATAAAAATTCTCTATTTGAGGTATAATACATAAACTAACGACAATAACTTAGATAAGTTCTTGTAAACCCATGTAGTTCTAGTTTTGTTTTAAAAAAATATTTATCACATTTATTTACTTTAGATTTTATAAGGAATGATACCATACCATAATTTAGTGAAATTTAAGGTTAGAAATTATTTAATGAAATATTATTGGTTAATAATATTTTAATAATAATATATATAATTAATTAATAATAATAGTTTAAAAAATTGTTCTTTTATTAATATTAATTTTAGTTTTATTAATAATTCAACTCATAAGCATGTTTATTAGTATAGTTTAGCTTAGTTTTATATTTAGTTTACATTAATAATGAGATTTTAGTGATTAATTATATTTTACTGAATGATTTTATTATATCTTAACTAGTTAATAAATATTTTAATATTATTATTTTGTATATTATTCTATATAACATTAGAATATATTATTTTGTTAATTATTCCCTACTGTTATCGTCCATATAAAATAAAATAAATATTAATATTTAATAAATATAACGTATCAAAATTTGGTGGAGAATCAGGGTGTGACAGTAACAAGATAATATGAAAATAATATTAATAGAATAATAATAATCCATAATAATAAATAATAAAATAAGTTTAATTATATGTAAAAAAAAATAGTAATAATATTATTAAAAAATTTATAACTAAAAAATACATTATTAAAAAAAAATTAAAAGCTGAGATTTTTAAATCTATTTTTCCTTGGATTGACAGCCGCATTTGTTTTTGGTAAATCAATTAATGATAAAGGCAATTCCAAAGTAGATGAAAATTTTGTTAAAAATGTAATAAATGCTGAAAATATAGTAAAATTACACTATGAATCCAACATATCTAATGAAGAATTAGGAAATTTATTAGAAAAAGGATGGGATTATGCCGAGTCATATATTATTAACAATAATATTGAAAATTCTACTGCAAAAAATAAATTTAATACAAAAATAAAAAAAAATGTAATACAAAAATATAAAATAAATGGAATTCAAAAATAAAAAAAATTTTTTTAATACACAATTAAAAATAAATATAATACAAAAATAAAAAAAAAATAAAAGGTAAAAGATAAAATAAAAATAGAATAAAATTAAATATATATATAAAAAAAGAAAAATAAAATAAAATAAAAAGTAAAATTAAAAAAAAAATTTATTTTATTAAAGTAACTAAATTTTGGTGACTTCAAAGGACGAAATCTAATTTCATTGGGGCCATTTTGTTATGATACCATCATAAATACAATAATTTAATGAAATTTAGGTTAGAAATTATTTAATGAAATATTATTGGTTAATAATAATTTAGTAATAACATATATAATTAATAAATAATAATAGTTTAAAACAACTGTTCTTTTATTAATATTAGTTTAGTTTTATTAATAATTCAAATCATAAACATGTTTATTAGTATAGTTTATCTTAGATTTATATTTAGTTTACATTAATAATGAGAGATTTTAGTGATTAATTATATTTTATTGAATGATTTTATTATATTTTAACTAGTTAATAAATATTTTATATCAATGAGTAACAAACAATGTACTTTTATTGATAAATGATAATAAATAAATAAAATAAATAAACTAAATATTAAAGTGTGAATATTATTATTGTGTATATTATTTTATAATATTAGAATATATTAATTATTCCCTACTGTTATCGTCCATATAAAATAAAATAAATATTGATATTAATGTTTAATAAATATCATGTATCATTTTTGATAAGAATGTACTAAATAATGAATTCTTAATTAAATTGATTATTTATTTTATCACAAATATTAGTAGATTTAGAATTGAAATTCACTAATAGATCAATTGAAATTTAATTTCGTAATTGACAAAAATTATTTTAAATTCGATTTTAACTATAAAAATAAATATTAGGAATATTAAATAATTAGAAACCAAAGGGTTTGGACTCATTTATTAAAGATAATTTAATTTAATTTAACCCTTAAGAAAATGACAAAAATATTTAGAAGAATAATAATGATAACTCGACAAAAAAAAGGAAATATCACATTGTGATTTCCCGTTAAAATTATATTCATTAGAAAGCTATGACTGAGAATTATAATATATGTTAATTTCAATCTAATTGGACCACTGGAGACAAGATATTGGACTTAAAGAAAATTTACTTATAATAAATAATTTGATTATTTTTAAATAAGACCGTAAATTATTAGTAATTTACGGTCTTATCAATATTATTTTATTATTATATTTTATGTAGTTTATATACATGTATGAATATATTAAGATTAAATGTATTATTTAATTATATTGTTAATTATTATTTTAGTTTAGTATAAAAAGGAATTGAAATTCCCTCTTTTAAAATCTTTGAAAGGTTATTAACTTACCTAATAACCTTAACGTAATCTATAACGTTAATATTAATTATAACTGTTAAAATATGAAAATAATTTAATTAGTAATTTTAGTTTTATTATTAATAATCATAGAATATTAGAATAATTTATTATTACTTACATGATCAAAATATTAGTAATACATTAGTGTCTCATTTAGCTTAATAAAATGTTTGTTAACAATCAAAACGAAATTATGAACTATAATATAATTCTTAACAAGAAGAATTATAAAGTCTGGTTATTTGGCTATCAAGATTTAGCAATCGTATTTAGCAAAAAAGAGGCAGATAAATTACCTCCTCACCGTTTAACCGACTGTAAGATTGTTTTAGAAAAAGACGCTACACTCCATTACGGCCCAATTTATCCATTAACTGAAGAAGAATCACAAGTTCTTAAGGATTATATAAAAGAAAATTTAGAAAAAGGATTTATTAGACCATCAGAATCTCCTGCTGGATATCCTGTCCTTTTCCAAAAGAAAAAAGATGGTTCCCTTCGGTTATGTGTAGACTATAAGAAATTAAATGCAGTAACTATAAGAAATTCATATCCTCTCCCTCTAATAACAGATATAATAGAAAAAGTAAAGGGAGCAAAATATTTTACGAAATTGGATTTACGTTCTGCTTATAATTTAATAAGAATTAAAGAAGGTGATGAATATAAAACTGCGTTTAGAACTAAATATGGTCATTATGAATATTTAGTTATGCCGTTTGGATTAAAAAATGCGCCTGCCACTTTCCAATCATTTATTAACTCTATTCTTAGACCATACTTGGAAAAATGTGTAATCTTATATTTAGATGATATTTTAATTTATTCCAAAGATTTGGAGGAGCATCATAATCAAGTCAGAAACGTCCTTCAAACTTTAATTAATAATAATTTATATGCAAAATTAGAAAAATGTGAATTTGACCAGAACAAAGTTGAATTTTTAGGTTACATTTTATCTGGTGATGGTGTATCTACTGATCCAAAGAAAATTAAATCAATAGAAGAGTGGCCAAGGCCAGAAAATTTAAAAGATGTTCAAAGATTTATTGGCCTATGTAATTACTATAGAAGATTTGTTAAAAATTTTGCAAAAATTGCAAAACCCTTACATAATTTAACAAGGAAAAATATTAAATTTTTATGGACAAATGAATGTGAAAATGCTTTTAAGGAATTAAAGAAAAGATTAATTACTTCTCCAATTCTACTTCATCCTGATATCACAAAACCTTTTATAGTAGAATGTGATGGAAGTAATTATGCTATTGGTGCTGTTCTATCTCAAAGGGATAAAGACAATAATTTACATCCAGTAGCATATTATTCTAGAAGTTTACTAAACGCCGAAATAAATTATACAATTACTGATAAAGAACTACTCGCTATAAGGGATGCTTGGAGACCTCTACTTCTTGGTGCTAAATACCAAATTACTGTTTATACGGATCATAGGAACTTAATATACACATTAGGAGGAAAGGTTGCAAATCAAAGACAACACTGATGGTACCTTTTCTTCCAAGAATATAATTTTATAATAAAGTATAGGCAGGGAAACAAAAACGGAAAACCTGACAGTCTATCTAGGAGACCTGATTATATTAAAAACAACATTGAAGAAAAACCTGAAAATATTTTAGACATTAAAAATGTTAAAGAAATTCCATGTTTTGTTAGCATTGTTAGTGATCTTTTAGAAAGAATTATTGATTCTACTAAGTCTGACGCTACAGCTGAGGATATTCGACTTTACTTTAGTCCTCAAAATGTAAAAAATGATATGTCCTATAAGCCCTTCAGAAAAATGGAAAAGTTTAAAATAAAAGACAATTTAATATTTTATAATAATCTAGTCTATATTCCTGAAGTTCTCAGACTAGAAATATTAACTAAGTATCATGAAAAACCTGCTGCCGGTCATTTAGGAATTAAAAGAACTTTAGAGTTAATAACAAGAAACTTTTGGTGGCCTAAAATAAAAGAAGATGTAACCAAATATGTAAACTCTTGTCAGTCCTGTGCAAGAAACAAAATAAATAGGCACAGAAAATATGGTCTTCTACAACCTTTAGATACTCCCGAAAGACCTTGGAAATCTATTGAAATCGACTTTCTATGCGGTCTTCCTGATTCTAAAGGATATACAGTAATAATGGTAGTTGTCGATCGTTTTTCTAAAATGATCCACTTAATTCCCTTTAAACAAATACCTGATGCAAAACAAACTGCTAAGGCTTTTATGAATAATATCTTTAAACTACATGGTTTACCTCAAGATATTTACACAGACAGAGGATCGCAATTTACAAGTACTCTTTAGAATGAATTTATGAATTTATTAAAAATTAAAAATAATATAGCTACCACAGATCATCATGAAACAGTCGGACAAGTTGAAAGATGTAACTCTTTTATTGAACAATATCTCAGGGCTTATTCAAGAGCTTATTATCATGATGACTGGATAGATTGGATCTACCTTGCAGAATTTGCATATAATAATTCGGTTAACGAATCTACTAAGGAAACTCCTTTCTTTATAAATTATGGGTTCCATCCTTCCATGGACGAATTCTTTTTATTACCTCAAATGGATACTAATTTTAAATATATAAAAAATGTAAATACTAGTTTTAATCACATTAAAGACGTCTTACTACGTTCCAAAGAATTATATAAAAGGCATGCTGATAAGAAAAGATTAGAACCTCCTGTTTTTAAAGAAGGTGACTTAGTATGGGTTCAAAGTCCTCCTTCTCTTAATATCGAAGATTATTCTAAATTAACACCTTGTAAGTACGGACCCTATAAAGTACTTGAAGCTTTAGATAATAATAATTATAAAATAGATTTAAAAAGATCTCCTTTCCCTAAACACCATCCAATATTCCATATATCTGAGCTCGAGCCTTTCATTCCTCCAGAATATAGAAAAAGAAGATCTCATAATGAATCTATTAAAGATATTATAGAAATAGCAGGATTTAGGACCAATTATAAGAAAAAATGTTATGAATATCGTGTAAGGTATAAATATAAAAATTCATATGATTGGGTTCCTTCAGAAGAAGTTGAAAATAACCCAAGAAATCAAGAAATTTATTTATTATATTTAAAGAATGGATGGAAGCTTACTTCAATAGCTTATTAATTAAAAAAAAAAAAAAAAAAAAAAAAAAAAATTTGGAAATTTTATTTTTTATTAATTTTTTAACTTTTACTTTATTATTATCTTTTTTTTAGTTAATTTTAATTTTTCAAAATTTCAAATTTCAAAATTTCAAAATTTCAAAATTTCAAAATTTCAAAAAATATAGCTATATTACACTCTTAACAATCAATTTATAATTCAATATAATCAAAATTTTATAAATTAATGTAATTTTCATTTTTTTAAAATTTAATGCAACAAATTAAGAAGTTAATTGAAATTAAAATTTCAAAATTTAAATTTCAAAAATTCTAAATCAAATTCATTCAAAAATGGTACCATTATATTCACAACTATCAATTTTATTAACTAAATTTTAATTTTACTAAATTTTAGAAATTTCAAAATTTCAATGAAATGGTCACTTGAAATGGGGTTTCCTATAAAAATTTAAAAGGACTCAAGTGACCTTCTTCCTTTGAAATTAAAAAATTTTTAATTTATGAAATTTCAAAATTTTTTTTTAATAAAAATTTAGACCTCCGTATCGTTACACAAAAATCGTCTTGAATCCGATTTTTATGGGAGGGCGTTGTTGAAATTATAACTGAATTGAAATCCCAATTTCAGTTATTTACATTTCAATAATTAAAAATATTATTTATTTAATTATAAATAATATATATATTTAAATAATTAATAATTAATATAAATTCTTGTTTAATATTTAAAGGGTTATCTTAGGCCTAATAATTCTGAGAATATTAATAAATAAGGTTTATATTAATAATTAATTTCAATGATACATTTGATATAAAACAAATATGTGTAGCAACATATTTGTATATTTAATAATAATTATTAAATATTAAATTTATATCTCTTTTGTCAATAATAATATTTGAAATAATTTTATTATTCATATATTATTCAATATTTATATATATATTATTCATTATAATATGAAATATATTAAATATATTAAATTAAATAGTTAATTTCTTCTAAATATATATAAGAATATTATTATATATATAATTTAACTATTCATATTTATTTTTAAAGTTTATATTAAAAATACATAATACTTCTATATATTATAATATATAATATAATGAAATAGTTTTAGTTATTTTAATTATAATTAAATATATATAGTTGATATTATTTATTATATTCATATTTATTATATAATTATATTCTTATATATTTAACTTTATTATTCTTATTTTCATTTTAAGAATTATATAGTTATATTTATTATATTTATTATTTTAATATATATTTATTATATATTATACTATACTCCGATATAATATATTTTAAATGTATATTTATTATTATTAATAATTAAATTAATAAAAGATTCCTAATAACTACTCTTCTTTATTTGTAGTTTAGAGAAGACCTTTGGTTAATTGGGTTTTATAAATTAAAAAAATATTAATAAAGGTTAATTAAATATAACGATACTATTAAAAATTAGTAGCACATAAAAGTCCCGCATATCACATTTGACGTCACGTGTATTTTATTTATATTATGTTTTTATATATGTTTACAACATGTCTATATTAAATTCAATTATTCAAATTAATTATATAATTAAATTTATCCTTATATTTTATTATTATTTATTTTACTATATTATTACTATTTATAATTAAATATTATTATTATGTAACTTACAAAGTATAAAAGAAAGATGTAAAAATCTATTTTTTATGTTCTTTGTAAGGTTATTGTAAAATTACCTTAATAGTAATATATAATAGATATTTTATTATTAAATAAAATAAATGAATTTAAAATCAAATTAATCTGATAATTCTAATCATCAAAGTTTATTATAAATAAATTTTTATTAAACTAAACATTAAAATATTTATTATTATTATTATATATCTATATAGTATATTACTATATAGACATATCGACTTAGTGAATATTTTTTAATAAAACATTTTATTTTATTTAAATTTAAACTATAAATTATATCAAAATCTTAACATTTATAATTAATATCATCTTCGAATTCCATGTTTTCGATATATCTATTATAGTGATATTTTCTATTTAATTTTCTATCTTCTTCATCCAAAAATTTATAATATTTACTTTTTTTATTAAAAATATTATATTTACAGTCCTTTTTAAGATGCTTAGTTGAATTGCATATAAAACATCTTCTAACTTGTTCTTTATTATAAGGGTGTTTTCCTTTGTAATCAACTTTGCTTTTGATTATTGATTCCTTTATATTTGCGGTTAATTGAATCAATATCCATTGGGTCATCTGGTCTTGTATCCTGTTTTGATTCTATTCTTCTTATATAAGAGGTATCTTCCATATATATTTCATATTTTGTAAATTCTCTAATTTTCTTGATAAGAGAATCTACAGTCGTATCGTTATCGATTACAATCTTCATTTGTGTACAACTTGGCATGATATTATATACAAATTTCATCTTTTCTTCTTTACTCAGATTCAGATTATTTTCTTCCATGTTTGAGTAAATTTCTTCAATTTCATTCAAAATATTAAAAACTTCTTTTTTATTTCTGGCTTTTAGGAGTCTTAATTTTGACATCCACTTTTCCATGGATTCATTCAAATCTTCTTCATATTTTTCTTTCAATTTCCTTAAAATGACGTAGGCAGTCTTTAAATTTCTAATATTATTGTGTGTTTCAATGTTTATAGTATTAAAGATAACCAATTTCAAAAAAAAATTTTTTAATTAGTTTTAATATTTTAATTCATTTTATTTTTATTTTTATTTTATTTTATATTATTTGATTATTAAATTTTTTAATATTAAAATGTTTTATTACTAATTATATAGTTATTTAAACAATTATTATCAATATTATTTTATTATTATATTTTATATAGTTTATATACATATATTAAGATTAAATGTATTATTTAATTTTATTGCTAATTATTATTTTAAAGTAGTATAAAAAGGAATTGAAACTCCATTCTTTAAAAATCTTTTTAAAATATTAATCTATAACGTAACGTAATATAAAGTTAATATTAATTATTTAATTATAACAATAATACTTTTTAATATCAATCTTAGTAAAATTTATTTTTGTAAAGCATAAATATTTAATTATTGAAATTCTTAATTAAAAAACATTGTGTGTCATTAATTATTTAAATTTAATTAATTGTTATAATTAATACCAACATCTTGACCTGGCCAACTTAAACCAAAATATAGAATTATCTAACTAAATTTAGAAATTATTAATAAATATAAAACTTTATATTTAAAGTTAAATAAAAAGAAAAGAAGTCAAATAAGTGTTTTAGACTACACAAACTCCATTGAACACAATGTTGAAGCCTGGAAACGTCTAACCTTATTTGATGACATTCCTCTGTCAAAAACCTTTAAAATTGCTGAAAAAGCAGATAGGTTAAATTATATGGGTAGTAATCAAAGAAGACATTCTTCTACCCCTTCACCTTCTGCAAATACTTCTTCTTTTAATAATAAACTTAATTTTCATCCTCCTATAAAAAATAAGTTAGAACAAAAAGTTAATATTAAACCTAAAGAAGATGGTGACATAGAGGAATTAACAAGAAAAATGAGAAATTTGACAATTAAGACTTGTTATTTCTGTACAGAACCTGGTCATTCAAAACAATTGCCCAAAGCTGAGAGCAATTGTTGAGAAAAATAAAAAGGAAATTAGAAACAATAAACGTTTAAATTGAGTAATGGGATAAGAAGCTCTCCCATACTTGATAAAGCAGCTTCAATTAAATATCAAAAAGAAATTAAAAATACTCATCTTTCTAATGTTGAAGAAACTCCTTCTAATGAAATGAAGATTACCAAAAAGAAAGTTAATTATTTAGTAGGAGCATCTAAACGTAAAATTTATGATGTTAATAAGGATGAAGGTAGTGTGGAGAAAAGGATTCATAAATCGTTAAAGGAGAATCCTAAACCCATAATAATGCATTACAAAAACAGAAAGAATGAGGAATAAAGGAAAATAATATAAGTAATAAAATTGTAAAACAAATTAAACCATCTATTCTAGCTCAACCACGAATTAAAAAAGAAAAAGAGATTGAAAGACAAATTCGTGATAATGAAAGAGCTAGTAATAGTAATACTAGTAATAATAATAATAGTAATGATAATAGTATTGTTAATAATAATAATAACTCATTAATGAATGATGAAGTTATTAAAAATAATGTAAATATTGATAAAGAAAAGAATAAAAATTTAATGAAAGAAAATAATGATAATAATAAAAATTCTATGAAAGAAAATAATAAAGTAATTGAATTAACAAAGGTGTTAAATAGTAAAGATAAAGATACTCAAGAAGAAAATAAAAGTTCTAGGGTATCTAGGAAAATTAAAATGCAATCGGGGAAGAAGAATATGATATTCTTAAAGATTTAAATTCTTCCCATTGTAATATTACTTTTGGACAGTTATTGGATGCTGCTCCAAAATTAAGGAATAAGGTGTCACAGGGTATTAAATTGGATAGGGACCAATCTTATATCTCTGGGGTGTTGGATAATGTGTCAGCTACGACTGTGGTCGTTAATAATATAGGCCATACTTATAAAAGTAAATGTAACGAACCATGTGAAGAGGATATTGATATGGTTGATGTTACAGTTGAAGGTGTTTCGGGGAAGGCTTTAATTGATTCATGTAGTAATTTAAGCATAATTACTCAGCAATTTTTAAATAAGCTTCTGTCCGAATATGAACCTATTGATATTAGTCTTGGTAGAATTAGGTTAGCGACTCAGAATTATGATTATTGGGAAAGTTATATCATTCGAGTGCCAGTAAAAATTAATAATCTTATGATAATGGTTAATTGTAGAATAGTAGAAAAGGAGGATCTTTTTTACGATATTCTAATTAACTTAAAAACCCAAATTGATTATAAATTGTTTATCCACCCCATTTTATATAGTTTGTGTCAAATTACTCCTAAAGGATTAATTGACGTTATTGCACCTATTAATAATGATTATGAAGATGAAGAAAAGTTGTTGTGCATGATTAAGGTTTTGGATGAGGATTCTCAAAAGAAAGATTTAAAGAAAATTGAAGGATTATCCCCAAAGCAATATATTCATAATGAAATTTTCCTAAATACTTTAAACGAAAAATATAAAGATGAAATAATTAAAATTTTGGAAGAGAACTTAGAAATAGTTACTACTTCTTCAGAATAATTAACACCTTCAGATCTTCCTCCACATAAAATTAATTTAATTCCTGGTGCGAAACCAGTGAAATAAAGGTGTTATAGATTGGTTAAATTCAAGTCGGATATACTTAAGGAGGAATTAATTAAATTAATTAATAAGAAATTAATTGAACCTTCTTGTTCCGAATAGTCATCGCCAACAGTGTTAGTACCAAAGAAGAATGGTAAATGACGATTATGTATTGACTATCATAAGGTTAATGATTTGACGGATAAAAATTCTTATCCATTACCTTACATAGATGAGATATTTGATAGTTTAGATGGGGCACAGATTTTTACAACAATGGATCGTTATTCCGGTTATCATCAAATTTTGATGGATGAGGAAAGTGTAGAAATTACCACCTTCACCACAAAATTTGGTAACCAATTCAAGGTTATGCCTTTTGGCTTAACCGGAGCCCCAGCCATATTTCAAAGGGAAATGAATAGGATTCTTTTCTCATTTATAGGAAAGTTTGTTTTTAATTTTATAGATGATATTTTGATATACTCTAAGAGTATAGAAGAACATTTAAGTCATATTAGACAAGTGTTGGAAGTATTTCGTCAACACAAATTGAAAATTAATATTGAAAAATGTGCCTTTATGCAGACTGAAGTAGAAGTCTTAGGTCATAAGGCATCAATTAAAGGTTTAAGTCCCCAAGATAGCAAAATTAAGGTTATCAAGGAGTGGGTAGCACCTGTTAATGTTCATGAATTACGATCTTTTCTTGGAGTAGTTGGATATTATAGAAATTTTATTGATAAATATGCTCAAATCTCTGCTTCTTTATGTAAATTATTAAGAAAGAATGTTAAATATAAATGGAATACTGAACATCAACAAAGTTTTGATCTGTTAAAAGAAAAATTAATAAATGCTCCAATTTTAAAATATCCAAGTTTTAATCAAAGGTTTATAATTAGAACGGATGTTTCCTATGAAGGTATTGGAGGAGTATTACTCCAAGAAGATTCGGAAACCAAGAAGGAACATCCAGTTCATTATATAAGTAGAAGTTTAAGTAAGGCCAAGAAAAATTATGGCATTACTGACTTGGAAGGAGCTGCATTAATTTATTGTATTACTAAATTGAAGTCTTATATATTAGAAAATCCTAATAAAACTGTGGTAATAACAGATCATAAACCTTTAATCAGTTTCTTTAAAAATAAGGAATCTAATAATGCTAGGCAAGCAAGGTGGTGCTTAACTGTTAGTACCCTTGGTGTTGAAATTCAATATCAAATGGGTAAGAAAAATGTATTAGCCGATGCATTATCTAGGATGAAGAAAGGGGATGATTCAACGGTATTAGCAACTAAGTTAACTTCAAAGGAAGAGAAAGAGCTGTTTTCTAAAACTATTAATGACTTTATAAATGAAAAATTTGTTACGATAGATGGTGAAGATTACTTTGTTGATGGTAATGACTATCGTAAATTAATTACTGATCAAATGGAAAGAGTAAAACTTATTTTATAAGCACATAAGATAGGTCATGAAGGTTATTATAAGACTTATCAAAGGCTTCGTAAAAGTTTTTATTGGAATAATATGGTAATGGATATTAAAAGAGTGGTGCAAAGTTGTGACAAGTGTCAGTTGAATAAGTCACAACCATATTAAGAACCTACAGAAAATATTCCAACTAAGGTAGAAGGTCCTTTTATGCATTTGGGTTTAGATATTATTGGACTTTTGATTAAAACGAAGAATAATAATCAATATATTATGGTAGTGGATTACTTCATCAAATGGGTTGAACAGAACCCACGGAAAATATAACATCACAGGATGTGATTAAATTTTTAATTAATGTGTTTGCTCGTTCTGGTATTCCACAGGTAATAACAACTGACAATGGTGTTCAGTTTACCTCGGACATGACGAAAATATTTTTAGATCTCTACGATGTATATGTGAAATTTATTTCCACATATCATCCAGAAAGTAATGGACTTATGGAAAACCGTAATAAAGAGATCGGTAAGTTATTGAGGCTGTTGGGTTCTAAGAATAAGGATTGGGATGAAGTTTTACCATCCGCCTTATGGGCACTTAGAACTACAAAAAATATAGTTACAAAACATTCAAGTTTTGAATTAGTTTATGATAGAGAAGATCAGCAGCCATTTGATATTGCTGTTAGACCTACCAAGGATATTAATACATATTAACATCGGATGAAGTGTTGTTAGAAAAGTTTATAATAATTACCGATGGAATTTAGAAGTAGCCGAAAATGTTAAAAATGCAAATAAATATTGGGTTGCTAGGAGAGAGAAAAAAAATAGTTTGAATGAATAAAAAAGAATTAAGGAAGGTGATTTGGTTTTAGTTAGAAGTTTTTCGAGAACTAAACTAGAACCATATTTTGTTGATCCTCTTAAATCTATAAAAAAACAATTTAATAAGGTTACCTTGGCTGATCCAAATTCTAAAATTCAAATGAATAGGAATGTTCATTTGAAGAATATAGTCAAGTATAACTCAGCTTCAATGTAGCTTGAGTTTTAGAGGTGGCATCATAGTAAAGATGGAATTAATAACCTTTATTTTGTTATAAAATATTACTAATAATTCTTTACTTATTTGTACTTTTCTATATTCATGATAACCTAAACTTAATTATAAAAATAATTTATTTTGAATAAATTAAATTTAATTTTGTAAATAATTTTAAATCAATCTTAATTAATTAATTTATTGTTTATATTATTAAACATAAATGTATATTAAAATTCTATTATAAATAATAAAAATTATATACTATTTAAGATATTATTATTTTTATTAATTAAATATTATTATAAAATTTATTTATTACAAACTATTAAATATTATTATAAAATTTATTTATTACAAAATATTAAATATTATTATAAAATTTATTTATTACAAAATATTAAATATTATTATAAATTATTTAAAATTATTAAATATTACTACAAATTTTATTTATTATAAATTATTAAATATTATAAAATTATTAAAATTATTAATTAAATGTTATTATAAAATTTATTATCAAAAATTATTATTATAAAATTTTATTAATTAAATATATTTATAAAAATTAAAACAAAAATGAATTATTGATATAAAATTAATTCAATAATTCTATAAAATTATTTAATTTATAAACAAATAATTATAGTTTAAATTCACAAATAAATATAAATATTACAAAAAAATTCTTAAAATGTAAATATGTAAATTTTTAAGTAATTTTAAAATATTAATGAATAATAAAAAAAATTTTATTAAAAAAGGAATTTTTTTATTTTAAAATCAAAGCAGGGTAATCCTGATCCCCTGCTTGATTTTAAATATTCGACTGACAACCCTGAGTCTACCATTTGTAAAAGGTCGGTTTAATGTAACTAAAATAACGAATAACATATTAAACAAAGACTAAGGTAACTTCACACCTCTCTATTCGAGTTGTTAAAATAAACACTAAAATTAACTATAAATTATCTAATTTAAACACTTAAGAATATAGCGCAGCAATTTATAACTTTATTCGTTTTTAGTTACTGGTTTACACTAAGATACTTTATTTATTTTTAATAATTAATTTTTTATTTATTATTATTAATATTTAATATAATACTTTACATTAATAGTAACGCTAGTGCGTTACAGATACAAGTGAAATTATTTTTATACGTGTAAATAAATTAATGATTTGTAAATAATTTAATTTAACAAAACTTTATATACCTAAATAACTATAAAATAATAAAATTTAATATACGAAAATTAAGAAAATATTTTATTTGATTAGCTAGAATTGCTAACTATTTATAGATACGTTACGTAACCAAAGAACTATCATTGTATAGGCTTAATATTACTATGTATCTGTTACAAGGACTCTCCCAAGGAGCAAGCTACTAATGGTTGACGACGTTAGCAATAAACTGGCTATAACTAAAATCTTGGTAATCCTCGAGCAACTCTGCATAATGAGGATTGTTGTCGATCACATCGGCGTTAACCCACTCTTGCTTGTCATTTATTGTACGCAACAAGATATTGATATTGTCCTTGGTGTTTCCTAGATCCAAGGATATGAATTATTTTTTGATTACCAGTAGGAGGTCAAATTTGGAGAATACCACTTCTTCTTTCATGGCTTCAAAGACTGCACTAATTCTTTGGATTGGATAGGCATTACATTTGGTCCAATGGTTCAGCTTTTTGTAATCCATGCATAGTTGTAACTCCCCTGACTTCCTGGGTACGAACAATACAGGGTAACCTGTCGGAGATTCAGACCTGCTTATAAACCCTTTAGCCAGATTTTCATCTATATATTCCTTCAGCGCTTTTTCTTCTTTAGGACTTGTAGGATAAATAGCTCCTTTATAAAGTGATGAGTCGGGCTCTAGCTCAATCTTGCAATCATACGACCTGTGCTCTGGCAATGTATAGGTGATTTCCTCATTGAAGGCTTCGGTTAAGTCTCCATAGTACTTACCTATTATTTCACCTATTGTCATAATCTTTTCTAGCCCTACTTTCTTTATTGTTTCTTCTTCAGAATCCTCTTGGGTCAACATAGCTAGACGTTCCTTCTTTTGGCTATCTTTTTGATCAACTTTTTCCATAGGGTTTTTATCAATTTTATTCTCCTTTAGACTTTTAGCTTATTGTGCCTCGAACCAATCTGTCCATCTGTCGTAATATACTAAGTAATAGTAGTAGTCTAAAGTATATTTTAGTGTTCAGATACTATTGATATAGGGGAAAATAATTTGTTTTATTCTTTTCAGCTAACAATAAGTTAGATATAATAAAGAATCTAACAATATTACTTCCTTTTGTCTATAAGACATTAACAATCGATGTTATCTGCGTTATCACTAAAAGGCTAAAGGAACTTATATAGATTAAACTTTGATAGATTATATATTTAGTTGGTCCAATACTATATAATATAGTTTATATTTCTGTAATTTTTGATAAATAATTATAAAATAGGAAT
The DNA here is from genome assembly GCA_016946835.1 of Neocallimastix lanati (nom. inval.). Taxonomy (NCBI): domain Eukaryota; kingdom Fungi; phylum Neocallimastigomycota; class Neocallimastigomycetes; order Neocallimastigales; family Neocallimastigaceae; genus Neocallimastix; species Neocallimastix lanati (nom. inval.). Next base: position 307,994 of record JACVTC010000013.1, read on the forward strand.
ATTTAATTATAAAATAATAAAGTGTTATTAAAATTTTGTGTTCTTATCCATTAACCTTGGCTACTCTCATTGAAACCCAAGATCATTGTATCCTTAATTATAATCAATTCATTGCTAGAGTAAAATCAGTATTTGGAAGCTACGATTCTATTTTTATTGCCAACCAGAAATTAAGAACAATCAAACAAAGACGAGTTGGTGAAGTAAGACATTATATTATAGAATTTAATAAATACGCCGATGAATTTTCTTGGAATGAATAAGCTAAGATGAATGCCTTTCTTGCCGGTCTACATGACCATATTGCTATTAGAATTTTAGAAATGTTTCCTGGACCTCAATCCCTCTTTGCTATACAAACAATAACGTCTAGGATCGATAATCGTGTTTCTACTCATAGACAATTCTCCAATCTTTAAGGTCAAAATTCAAATAATAGTAATAATAATAAAAATAACAAGGGCAAAAAATCATTCTTTTTCCCAAAACAATCTAAATCCAAATCCCGTGGACCTCTATCTCAAGAAGAAAAAGAAAAGGAACTCTTTTTTAATTCAAACTATTGTATTTCTAATTGTCACGTACTTCCTAGTGCCTTCTCTATTTATGTTCCTTTAAATACTACTAAACAGGATGACAAAAAGGAATTGACGAAATCAATAATAAAATAAATAAATCATTACCAAAAAAATTACTTCCATTTAAAGACGTTTTCAATAAAATATACACGAATGAATTACCATCTCATAGTCCTTTTGATTGCGAGATTAAACTTAAGCAAAACACAAAACTTCATTATGGCTCAATTTATCCCCTAACTGAAAGAGAATCTCTAGCTTTAAAGAAATACATTAAAGAAAATGAAAATAAAAATTCTATTAGAAAATCTATATTCCCAGCCTCTGCTTTTATTTTCTTTATTCCCAAGAAAGACCTAAATGATCTCTTTCGTATTCATAAACTACCCTTCGATTTTATTTCTAATAAAGATACTCAATTCACTTCAAAATTTTGGTCAGCTATTTGTAAATCTTTCAATATCACAACGAAACTTGCTTCTCCCTTCCATCACCAAACCAATGGTTTAACGGAGAGGGTGAACTCCTTTATTGAGCATTACTTAAGTTGTTATTCAAACTTCAAAGGTTCTGACTGGTATAATTTTTTATTTCTAGCGGAATTCAGCTATAATAATTCAATTCAATAATTAATTAAGCACTCACCTTTTTATGAAAACTATGGATATAATCCAAGATATTCACCATCAATTCCAAGCAGTACAGATGTTCCTCGAGTTGATGAATTTACAAAAGATCTTTCATAATTATTTAAAACACTTAATGAAAATTTACAACAAGCTAGAAAAAAGCAAGAAGAATTTGCAAACAAACATCGTATTGAAGCTCCAAATTTTTAAACCTGGTGATAAAGTGTGGATCAATAGTTCACTTATAATTCATAATGGAAACAAAAAATTTAAGCCTAGAAAACTTGGTCTATATAAAATCATTAAGAAAATTTCTCCCGTTTCATATAAGTTAAATTTACCAAAAATTATCAGAATCCATCCTGTAATACATGTTTCTGAACTTGAACCATTTTATGAAGATCACTTTGGATGAAAGAAAGAACCACCACCCAGGTAATTATTGATAATTAAGAAGAATACGAAGTTGAAAAAATTTTTGATAAAAGAAAGCATTATGGTAAACCTCAATATTTTATTAAATGGAAAGGCTATCCTTTATCTGAAGCATCTTGGGAACCCAAAGTAAATTTAAATTGTCCTAAACTCATAAAAGAATTTAACAAAAATAATTAAAATTAAAACTTGAAATGAGTCTTTACTTTATTATTATCAATATTACTAAATATTATTTTATATTATTAAATATTATCAATATTCATGTATTCTTATTATATATTATATTCATGTAACTTTATTAATATCATGTAATTTTATTTTTTAAAAAAAAAGTTCGTACTATAAAATAGTTAATTATTATTATTTTTATTTTAGTTTAGTTTAGTTTAGTTTAGTTAGCTTAATTTTAGTATAAGTTATGAATAACTGTTAGATTCGTCTGGTATTCGAATCCTGGAGGCGGACCATGTAACGAAATCTTCAGTTAGTAAAATTAGAACCTTGGTTCAATGGTTAGTTACCTTGACCATGACTAATGCTTCATGGGTTAGACTCACACCTCAACCCATTTTGAAAAAATTAATTATTTTATTAATTATTAATGATAACTTCTTGAATATTCTTTCTGTATAAATTATAGAAAGTTAAAGATTCTTTCGGTTCGTAATTCAACTGAAATGAATTTAGATATTCTTATTTTAAAAATTATTTTATTATTTTTCTATGAGATTCAATTTCATCAATTAAAATCTATATTCTAGAAACTTTACATTATTAATTATTACAAACATATTTCTAAATATTTCTTTAAAATTATTTTTGCATATTAAAACTGTTTTTCAGTTAAAAATATAAATAGTACGAACTTCACGAATGAAAATATTTTTCTTTGTGCTTTTATTAAACAAATAAATAAATAAATAATTAATTAAATAATTAATTAACTAGTTAAAAGTAATTCGAAATATTACAATAACTAATTAATAATAAAAAAGATAAATTTTTATATTTTAATAAAATATTAATAAAACAAATTATTTCTAATAAAACGAATTACTTAACAAATAGTGTAAACCTATTGAGTTTTCTTCTTTCTGTGTCTCTACACCACGCCCCTCCGTTACACATATAGATATTTTCACCTTCACACTCTCCTGATGAATCTATATCGGGTAACCCTGGTCTTTCGCCATCATCTTGTATAACTATGGTTGTTGGTCATGTACATCTATCTTCCTGTAGATGAGGTGTCTGTCCATGAATCTAGAACCAAATATAATCGTTCTTGGCATAGCCTCGTCTAGCCTGCATCTAGTATTAAAGTCATACCATTTGATTTTACCAGTGCACTCTTCGACCAGCTTGACTTTTATTTTACACTCTTCCTTTACTTGCGGTATCAGCACTTTATCAGCGGCAGTAGTAAACGTTAAAGGACGGTCTTCTATATTGAATCCCATCCCCTTAGCTAACTGCAGATGGATTATGTTGATCTGTGAATCTGTGATCCAGTAGCCCTTCTTTGGTACGAAGGTTGTTTATCTTAGCCTCAGGCACATATTTTTCGTACTCAGACCCATCTTGCATCAGAAGTGCTGTCTTAGGAATTAGATTATTACTGCTAGTACGAGATTCCTTATAGTAGTTTTGTTTAGTACAAACATCTGTTCCACTGCTGTGGTTATTTTTTTTTCGTTTGTTCTTATTGTAACTGTTTTGCTTAGTAGATCCTCTTCTACTAAAATCTCTTTTATCCTTGGATTCTATATCCTTGGACCCATCATTCCAAGCAGGGCCATGATAACTATTTTCCTCTCGCTGTTATACTCATATCACTCCAAGTATTCGTCCTTTTAATCCATGGGGAAAGTATCGCATCTTCTTAAGCATGCTACATAATCTTCTAAGGTTTGTTTTCGGTAGCTAGGTCATAGAAGTCTTCTCGAACTGAGGGTCTTACTTGTTATACAAGGAGTAAATGTTTAGTTTCATCCGACAGTTGCAGGATTCTACTTAGTCGGTTGAATTCTGAGAGGTATTGGTAGACTTTTCTTTTTTTTCTCCATCCTCAATACCATCTGTTTATGGGTGCTGATCATTATATTTCTAAATTCTTCCATTTGCTTATTCAGCAAGGCAGTAATTTCCATAGCTCTAATATTGTTATTTTTAATTGAACTCTCCCCTTGCGTAGTTTCTGGTTTACTAGCTTCTGATGTGCTTGCTTCTGGCTTGCTAGCTTCAAGTTTACTAGCCTCAGGCGTAGCGGCTGGTTTGGATTTTGATGCAGCTGGCTTCTCAGGAGTACTGGTTGTTTTCTTATCTCCTGTATTCTGGCGTCGAGCTAGAGGAGCTTCAGCACGATTTTCTGCGACCACACTACTCACCGAACTCTTTAAGGAACCACTCCTTGTGGTTTTCCTAGTGTTATCGGGTGCTTTGGTGTTTTTGTTCTTTTTATCCATTTACTTTCGATATTAATTTATTTAACTTATATTAATATATTCGCTTAATTAATATTTATCTAATTAATTATAGATCTGTTCACTTATTTAAATTTATTTAGCTGATATCTATTTGTTCACTTAATTTTTTTAAGTATAAATAATAAAAATAATAAAAGAAATAAAATATAAAATTAAAAAAAATATTTTTTTGAAAAATTAAATGTATAAAAATTAATAATTTAAATAAATTATTATTTAAAATTTTTTCTTTCACTTTGATAAGGTTCAGTTAAGAAATTAACTTTATACACTTAAAGAGAGGTTTTAAGTATAGTTTTCTTTTAAGAACTTTTTATTTATTTATTATATATTTTTTGAACTATTTAGCTCCTTGAGCAATTAAACATTTTTTGTACTATTTATACTTTATCTTAATTATAAATTTTATATTATTATAACATATGATTTTTTACTATGAAATATATAAATTATATTAAGGAGTAAATATCAGGTGTTATAATAATATTCTCTAATAAAATTCCTATTCTTAATAAATGTTATAAAATTACTATTTTTCTATATGAACTATAATAAAATATTTCCTAAATTCTAATTAATATATTTTTCATATTTACTATTTATCTATTTGTTTTACATTAATTTCTTACATTTTGTATTCATTAATTTCATTTAATACGTAATTATTATTTACATTTATATTTTATAATTATTTTATGATATTTTTACACATTTTCTTATTTTATTATCATTTCATATCATTTCTCCCTCCTATAACACAACTTACTCTAAAGTTGTCTTATATTTTTGAACATTTTTAAGATGAACAGGTCTTTCAAGAACTAAACCTGTATCTGGGTCCGCTAGTTTTACCGCATTAAAATGTTTTCCAATAACCTTATAAGGGCCTACAAAATATGGATCTAATTTAAATCTACTGAAATTTTGTACTTTTACCAGATCATTTTTCCTAATAGTATTTTGTTTATTATTTCTAAAGTTTTCATTCCTTTCTTCTTCCCATTTCTTATTAGTTTTTTTCATATTTTGGCTTGCTTCTAAAACCCATTTATAATGATTGCAAAATTTTTCCAATAATTTTTCTTCATTTGTGGCTTGTACATTAGATGTTGGTAATGTTGTGGCTAATTCGAATGGTTGTTGGTCAATTCTTCCATATACCAACTCAAAACTGGAATGTTTGGTGGCTGTATTCCTGGAAGTTCTTAGAGCCCATAAAGCAGATGGTAACACTATATCCCAATCTTTTTCCTTTTGACCTAAAAGGCGTAAATATTTCCCAATTTCCCTATTTCTATTTTCCGTCATACCATTAGTTTCTGGATGATATGTAGTTGAAAAATGAATGTATACATCATATAAGTCCAAAAATATTCTTGTTAATTCTGAATTAAATTGTGGACCGTTATCTGTAGTTACTACTTGTGGCGTGCCATGTCTTGCAAATACTCTACTTAAGAAATATATTACATCTTTTGAAGTGACAGTAGCCAAAGGCTCTGCTTCTACCCACTTAGTGAAATAATCAACTATCACTATGATATATTGATTATTTCTTTCAGTAATAGGTAATGGGCCAATAATGTCCATGCCTAAATGTATGAAAGGACCCTCGACTGGAGTGGCGTAGCGTTCTGTGGCGTCAACAGATTTATTATTTTTACATAATTGGCATTTAGAGCATAATTGAATGGTTGCTTTAACATCATTACTCATACCTTTCCAGTAGTAGTGTCTCTTTAATCGTTGATACGTCTTGTCAAAACCCTCATGACCAATCTTGTGGGCTTCCCAGATAAGCTTTATTCTTTCTTCATATTCTTCTACAATTCTTCGGTAAGTTCCATTATCTCTGAAATATTTCTTATTATCAATTTCAAATATTTTATCTTTGATAAATTTCTTTAAGAATTCAGTGTTTTCTTCATCATTTTCTTCTAAATTTAATGAATTTATTACTGTATCATCATCTATATTAATAATTGTATGAGATACTAAAGGAGTCACATGATCATTCAAAGAATCAAAAATTTTTTTATAATTTAATGTATTTAAATTTTTTATGTTTTGACATTTATTATGATAGTTCTCGACTTCATACCACATTGTATATACTACATCTTTACGTGTCGGTTTCCTTCCAGAATGGATATTTAAACTTTCTAAGATATTACTAAAATCAAGGTTTGTATATTTTGGTTTATTATTATCTAAAATATTCGATAAATTATTAATACAATTCATATCTGAAGCGCACGTTTCCTCCGTCAATCCACTTGCAACATTATATATCATAGTGACTTTACTATTATTTTCTTCAATAATAGGAAGTAATCTTGAAAGAGAATCAGCCAAAGCATTCTTTTTCCCTGGTTCATATTTTACGATAACTTTTAACATGCTTAAATCAATGCACCAACGAGCGTGACGTGCATTGTTTGGTTCTTTATTATTAAATAAACCGACTAAAGGTTTGTGGTCGGTATATACGATAGTTTCATAAGGATTACCTTCAATATAAAATTTGAATTGCTTAACACAGTAATGAACAGCTGTACCTTCCAAATCTGTTATGCTATAGTTTCTCTCAGCTCTAGATAATGAACGACTTACAAAGTGGATTGGACGTTCTAATTCACCAGCCACTTGTAGTAGAACGCCACCCAAACCTTTTTTTGATGCATCTGTTCTAATAAAGAATTGTTTAGTATAGTCTGGAAACATTAATATTGGGGCTTTAATTAAACACTCTTTCAATTTATTAAAACTAGTAGTTTCTTCTTTGCTAATATTAAAAGTTATACCTTTACGTAGTAATTTAGTAAGTGGTGCAGCAACTTGTGCAAATTGATTTATGAATTTACGATAGTAACCAATTGCACCTAAAAACGACTTAAGTTCTGAAACATTATTAGGAATTACCCAATTTTTTATTGCCATAACCTTTTTATCATCGGTTTTAAGTCCTTCCTTAGATATCACGTGACCTAACACATGTACCTCCTCCCTCATAAATTGACATTTTTCAATGTTAATTTTTAAATTAAATTTTTCGAAAATATCCAGAACTAAAATTAAATGTTTCACGTGTTCTTCAGGAGTTTTAGAAAAAATTAATACATCATCTATAAAAACATATACACAAACGCCTATTAAGTCAAATAAAATTTTATTCATTTCCCTTTGGAACGTAGCAGGAGCGTTACACAGACCAAATGGCATTACCTTGAATACAAAATTGCCATATTTAGTGGTGAAACAGGTTTTATCCACACTGTCATCATCCAATAAAATTTGATGATAACCAGAAAATAGATCCAAAGTAGAAAAAATTTCCGCTCCTCCAAGGTTATCAAATATTTCGTCAATATAAGGCAGGGAATAAGAATCCGGAACTGTAATATCATTAAGTTTTCTATAGTCCACACAAAAACGCCAATCATTAGAATTGTTTTTGGGGACTAATACTACTGGAAATGACCATTCAGAAGATGAAGGTATTATTATTCTTTTATTAATCATGTCCTTAATATGGTCTTTAATAATAGCTGATTTGACATTATTAGTACGATAATATCGTAGCTTAATAGGGGCAACACCCTCCTTAATTTTAATATGATGGGGTCCCAAGCTAGAAGGGGTCAAATCATTAGTTGAGGTAGCAATAATAACTATATGGTCTTCTAAAATAGATGTGATTAAATCTACATATTTTCCATCCACGTGATCTAACATACGGTCGCTATGAATAAATTCACTTGGGGTCATCTTATCCTTAACTTTTGTGGCGTAGCAGTGTAAATTATTATTTTCATTTACATCATCAATTTTTTTTACAAAACAAGCAATCTTTTCTGAGTCCAAATCAGAAATAGTATCACACACGTATTGACAAGAAGAGTCTTCATTAATGAAAAATAAAGCTTTTAATGGAGGTATAACAAAGAAGTTGTATTGGGCTTGCGTATAGTAACCAACTAAAATATCAAAATAGGCATCATCGTTTTCTATAATCCTAAAGGCGGTTTCGAATTCCAAAAATCCTATTTTTACGGGTAAGAATACTAATTGACCTTGAGAGGGTTCTCCTGTAGAGAGAGCTTGTAATATTCTACCTCTACTGATACCGGCTGAAATATATTCTCCAGGTAGAGAATTAAAGAATCTGGAGGAAACAATATTAAGGTTACTACCCGAGTCTACAAGTAGTCGACACGTGACATCATCCACCGTGGCTGGAACAATAGCAATATCATCTTTCCTTACTTCCCTACTTTTACTAATATAATCATGGTCAACATTATTAACCATAGTCATTTGAACATCTAAGTTATTAAGGGCACTTACAATATTGGTACCAAAAATTTTAAATTTTTAATTTAAATGTTTTATAATTATTAATAAATAAAATTTCGGATATACGAAATTTTTATAAATCTAAATTTTTAAATTATTAAACAAAATTTTAATTTAAAGCGGAAAAAAAATTTTTTAACAATACTTCGTGGCTTGTTCATATTGTATTGTGGCGTAAAATTTTTCTAAAATGTAAACAAAGAAAAGTAAACAAAGAAAAGTAAACAAAGAAAAGTAAACAAAGAAAATAAATAACCTTTAATCTAATATTAAAAGTTCTAAAATTTAATGTTTTTAATTTAATAAGCTATACTATTTTATTATTAAATTATTACTTAGCGTTTGCTTTTAATTTATTTATTATCGGTTATTCACTTATATAGCGTTACTATTGTAAAAGGTCGGTTTAATGTTACTAAAATAATGAAATAACAGATTAAACAAAGACTAAGATAACTTCACACCTCTCTATTCGAGTTGCTAAAATAAACACTAAAATTAACTATAAATTATTTAATTTAAACACTTAAGAATATAGCGCAGCACTTTATAACTCTATTCGTTATTAGTTACTTACACTAAGATACTTTATTTTAATAATTAATTTTTATTTATTAATATTAATATTTATTGTAACAATTTACGTTAATAGTAACGTTAGTGCGTTACAGATACAAGTGAAATTATTTTTATACATGTAAATAAATTAATGATTTGTAATTAAATTAATTTATCATGATTTACTAATCAATTAATAAAACTCTATGTAACTAAATAACTATTAATAAAATAAACTATAAAATAATAAAATTTAATGTACGAAATTTAAGTAAAGACTTTATTTGATTAGCTAGAATTTTTTAACTGTCTATAGACACGTTACGTAACCAAAGAACTATCATTGGATAGGCTTAATGTTACCATGTATCTGTTATAGAAATTCTTGGTGCGATGCACCCATAAAAATATAAAATTCTGATTGAAGAATATGATATTATAAAATAGTTAAATAGATTAGATTATTAATAAATTATTTTAAAAAATTATTTCATTAATTAAAAAGTTAATTAAATATATTTAGGATGTATATATTAAAATAGATTTATGTAAAAAAAATAATAATAAATAATAATAATAATGATAATAATAATTAGAGATAGAGGAGATTATAATTAGGAGATAAATAATATTTCAAGAACAGCGTTAGGATTAAAAATAATAGAGTAATAAAAGAGAAAACTAATAATTTAATATCCTATATTATTGAAATATAGAATTTTAGAATAATAATACATAGAATATTTTATTGTATTTATAAAAAAAAAAGTTCTTAAAAATTTTTATAAGAAAAGAATAAATAAAATATCTTAATAATAATAAGAAATAAAAGTTATTAAATTTTGGAGTTTATTCATTCTAGAATAATTTATTTTAACAAGTGTAGTGTCAAAAAGCCCAAGGTATAATACCACGTACCAATCTTAGATTCGTTACATCAATTAGTAATTTCTGAAAAGGCATTCGTTCTTTCTTTCATCCTTCCTTATAAGTGACCATAGGAACATAACTATTACCAATAGTGCATTTAACATTTAAAAAAAAAAGTAGTAATGCTAACAGAAATGATATATTTATTTATATTCAAAGGAATTTGGAGAAAAGGATCAAGAACAATGTACACTTATACTAAGATCTCACATACTCAGGTATGTTTTGGATCAGTTTTACATAAAAATTGTATTATAGTGACAGAGAAATGGGTTATTATTTGAAAGAACATTAAGATATTGGCTATTACCGATCGTATACAGATAGGTTTTAAAAATTTCATTAAAGTATCTAATACCATCACTTTTTTTCAGCATTCCATCCATTAATGTTCCAAATGACACAAAGATTAAAGAACTGAGTAGACGGTGAGTAAACACTACTAGATAGAAAATCTTTCATCATTGGTTTAGTTTCAATGGAAGAAAATTTATTGTTAAATTTTGTAACATAACAGAAAGTTCGAATTTTGTTGGTTTTGATCTAATAAATTTTTACAGATAGGAAGGCATTGAGTGAGAATTAATAAAATATTTTAGATAAAAAGTGAGTTTATTATAGCTTATCCTTAAAATGAAGATATAAAAGTTGAATAAGTTATTTGTATATTCTGTTAAAAGGAATAATTTTTTCTTTTTTATCTTTTGAATAATTGCTTTTCTTTTCAATTAATAAAGCTCTTTAAAATGTAAAAAAATTTTCTGTTGAATAATCATATATTAGTTAAAAGTAAATGAAAAAAAAAATGAATGTTAGTAATGAAAAACTATAAAAAGATTCCCATCCGTAAAAATAATGTTTAAAACACAAGCTTTGGAGTGAATCAATCGCCTACGTTTCCATTTTATAATAGCTACATGAGAGTTTAAATAAATACTTTAAAAAAATACATATACAGAATAATGCCAAAGTTTAAAAAAAATACAATAGATTCATTACAATGGATAATACGTAGAAACTACAAGATATTATTAATTATACAACTTCAATGTTACTACATATCCAGTTTAAAACAATATAAAACATCAGGTTCACGGTTCACTTTAGAAAGGATAACCATCGATTATCACCAGAATAACAGAAAAATTGTAATTAATACACCTGATATAGGCTATTCCTTTTCCATCAACCCATCACGGACCTAGAAAAACAGTCCATATCATTGGGGTGAAGTAAAATAATTATATAAAAATTATTTCATTTGATAATATATTAAAACAATAAAGTACATTTTTCTTTAATAATTATTAGAATGATACTCTAAAAAAAAAAAAAAAAAAAAAATAACTTATTTTTTTTTTTAACGGCAACAAACTTGTTTCATCTTTATTAATTAAGTAGATGATAAAATACTTGTAATAAAAAGAAAAAAAGATAAGAGAATAAAAAAAAATAACAATAATATATATATATATATAATATTATGAATTATTATAATTAAATAAAAAATAGGAAAAAAATTTTTAAAAAAAAAAATGAAAAGAAATGAAATGAAATAAAAAAAGTTACACAAATATATATTTTTCATGATTTGATTTGTTAGCTTTTACTTTATTATTTTATTTTATTTTATTTTATTTTATTTTTTTTTTAAATGTTTCAATTTTTTTTTTAAACTTAATTAATAACTTTATTTAATTTATAATAATAATAAAGTTACATGATTTAAATGAAAAATAAAAAATAAACTATATGAAACAAAATATAATTTATTGTATAATTATAAAAGTGCGTTAGAAGCAATAATTTCTAACTTTTCTTATTCATCGATGATAAAAAATGTTTCAATTAATTTAAGTATCCGTTAATTGCAAAAATTGACTAATTTATTATTTTTTTTTTTTTTTTTTTTTTTTTTAGACTTAGAGAAAACTTTATTTAATTTATAATAATAATAATAAAATTATTATGGAAAAAAAAATAATTCATGTTTATTGTAGGTTCATTTATAATTAAAATTTAATGTATTCAATGGTTTAATATTTCAGTCTTTAATTCATCTATTTATTAGTTAGTATAATATTCTAAATATAACATATCATAAATAATTCTTATAAATAAAAAGTATAATTAAGTTATTTAAATATTGTTCAGCTATTACATACATATATTCTTTAATTATTATTATTATTATTATTATTATTTACGCTAAAAAAAAAAAAAAAAAAAAAAAAAAAAAAAAAAAAAAAAAAAAAAAAAACAATAAAAAATATATATATTATTATATTTTATTATGTTAATTAATGTACATAAAGATATTATAAAGTTTCTTAATGATATAATGAATGTAATAGATTAAATATTGAATTAACGTATAATATTAAATAATGAAGTCTTTTTATCCTCAGAAATAAAATAATAATTAATAAATAAATAAATATTATAAATTTCGTATGTGTGTATACACCACATTCTGTGTGACTCCTTAACAGATTAAGAGTCTCAATACTGAGAGACTTATTTTTTTTTTTTTTTTATAAAACATTTTATGATATTATTAAATTTTAATAAATATTATTTAGTTTTTATTTTATTTTATTTTATTTTTTTTTTATTTTATGTTCATCATAATGCTTAAGAGAAAAAATAACAAAAAAGCAATTGAAGAGAACTCTAATTGGAGTTGAAGAGAACTCCAACTGATAGTAAGGAAAATGGAACTATCTCCCTAATTACACATGATGATTCTGAAAACGATGATGTTACAAATGATTCTGATTTGTTTGACATTGATGAAAATCCTAATAATGATAAAATATCACCATTAATAAAAATTAATAAATACTATGGTAATACATCAAAATCTGTTTTTTTTTTGATATAAAAGATTTTAAAATATCAAAAGAAAATTTTCTTGATTGGTATGAACCATTAAGAAGACATTTAATTGCCAATGATTTAGATACTTTTATTGACAAACAAATAGATATTAAAATTATGAATAGAAAACAAATAAAAGATGATAAGGCAGTCCAGTCAATAATAATTAATAGCCTGAATAAAATTAATCAATATTATCTTAGTGGATGTAGAACTGTATACCAAATGATGCAAAGATTGAAAAGGCGCTACTATCAATCTGAGCAAGCATTATTTAAATATCTTTGAACAAAAAATCAAAAATTTAAAAAATTAATAATAATGATTATATTCATTTATATCCAAAACTGAATGCGAAAATTTAAATAAAAAAAATCAATGGATGAAGAAACAAAACTTTTATATTCATGTATTGAACTAGATAAAATTGGTATTAATTCACCTCCTAATATACAGTTTTAAAAAATTTTTAATGATTTAGTTAATGAATTATATAAAAGATACGACTTTTTCGAAAAGGTAAATATATTAAAATACCTATACAATATGTCTATTGATTTAAATATCAATAATGTGAACAAAGGAAAATCTTATAATAATGTTAATTATAGTAAAGATTATTACTGCCATATCTGTAAAGTTAAAGGTCATTCTACTATTTTTTTGTAAATTTAATTCTTTAAATAAAGAAAAAAATAATTATAAAAATAATAGTTTTAAAAATAACAATAATTATAAAAAACATAAATAACATTAAGTTTAATTTAAAACGAAATAATAATAATTATCACTCAAGTAATATTAATGAAGATAATTATAATAATGGTAATAATGACGATATTTCTAACAATTCATATGAATATAATGATGAGAATGATTTTTAAGGATGAAACGTATATTAATTTTACTGTTAGTATCTCAGCAATTGAAAATTGTAATAACACTAATTTTAAATAAAAAGAAAATAAATACACACATTGAACTATTGATAGCAGGTACTGGTATTAATTTAACTAATGAATTAAACAATTTTAAAAAAAAAAAACATAGATATCAATAATAAAAATATTATATATCCAAATGTTAAAATTAGATAAAATTAAATGTAAAGGTAAATATAATGGAAAATTCAAAAATAATTTTTTTATTTTATTTAATATTTATTACAAGTCAAATATCAAAAATAATTTAATTTCAACACTTTCTACACAAAAAAAAAAAATGGATGTAAAATAATTATATTAATAATAAGGACAGAGAAAAGATAATAAAATAATTAAAAAATTAATAGCAAATATTTATGGAGATAACAAAAAATTTATTTTCTTTTGATACCATACCAATTAATAATGTTGCTTCAAAAAAATCACGTTTGGCATATAGATACTGTTTTATGGCATGCGAGGTTTTGGTCATTACAATAACAAAAATATATACAAAATTTTGTTATCGAACATTTGAAACTTCATAACTCTAAAAATTTTCATTAATGCATAATCAGAAAGTTAAAGAAAAATCCTTTTTATAAACAATTTTTATAAATCTTGAAAAAACCTATGGAACTAATTCACACTGATATTGTAGAAAAATTTAAAAATTCTTTTTACGATTTCAACTACTATGTCATTTTTTTTTATTTTTGATGATTTTTCTAGAAAATGTTGGGCTTTTTCCTATTAAAAGTGAATCTGATGTTCCTGATACTTTTATTAAATTTTATAACTTTATTTCTAATACTACCTCTTTCAAAATTATTTAATGTTAAAATCAGATCATGGTACAGAATACGTTAATAAAAAATTTAATTTAATTTATGGAATCCAAAGGTACTAATTTTATTCATTCGAACTCCAGGAAATCCTCAGCAAAATGGTCGTGCTGAACGCTTGAACCAAACTTTAAACAATTGTACAACGACTTTATTGAATTCTGCTAAACTTCCTCTTAATTTCTGGGATTCCGCTATTTTATTGCGCTGCTTATTTGTATTAATATTAACCCTCATTGGAGTATTGAAAATAAAAATTCCTAATAAATTATTTTTCCAACAAACCCGTTGATATTGCACATTTTAAAGTTTTTTATTGTAAGGCCTTCCTTTATAATAATCATAAATCCAATAAATTTAAATATAATTCTATACCTGGTATTTTTCTTGGTTATGCAGGTGATTCGCTTGGTTATAAAAATTTTAGATGTTTCTACTAATTCTATTATTACCGCCAGAGATGTATATTTTTTTTTAGAAGATATTCCTGGTACTATTAATACTACTTTCTTTTGCAATAAATATATTGACTCTATTATAGATTTCAAGGATTCATTAATTAAGGGGGAAAGTAATAATTCTAATGATATTATGAATGATTTAAAATTGAAAAATCCTTAAAATAATAATAATGATATGAATAATAATAAATATAGCGATATTAATAATAATAATAATAATGATATAAATAATAGTAATTATAGCGATATAAATAATAATAATAATAATAATTAATAATAATAATAATGATTTGAATAATAATTATTTATTTAATAATAACAATTTAAATAATAACAATAATTTATATGCTTATGATAATAATAGTAATTTTTTT
Source organism: Neocallimastix lanati (nom. inval.) (assembly GCA_016946835.1). Taxonomy (NCBI): domain Eukaryota; kingdom Fungi; phylum Neocallimastigomycota; class Neocallimastigomycetes; order Neocallimastigales; family Neocallimastigaceae; genus Neocallimastix; species Neocallimastix lanati (nom. inval.). The sequence goes on from JACVTC010000013.1 coordinate 323,452, forward strand.
AAAAATAACAATAACTTAAATAATAATAATAATAATTCAAACAATATAAATGATATAAATAATAATTATTTTAATAATAATCAACACATCAATACTAACTTAAGTAAAAATAGTTTTTTTGACAATAATAACTTAAATAATAATTTTAACAATAATGATAACAATAAAAATAATAAAAGATCTCTCGAAGAAAAAAAATGCCTATAATAATGATTCAGATAACGAACCATTAAATTTAAGAAAAGAAAAATTTAAAAATAAATATAACAAACGACACAAAGTTATGAACATCATTATGAACGTTCCAAACACATACGAACAAGCCATCAACTAAGAAGACAGTAATGAATGGAAACTAGCCATTAAAGTAGAACTTTCAATCATGCATAACAACAATGTAATGGAAGTAGTTAATAAAATTCCAAAAAAAAATGTACGTATAATAGATACTAAATACTAAAATGGGTATTCACTGAAAAGGATGATAACAAAAAAAGAAAAAAAAAAAAGGCAAGACCAGTCGCTCGTGGTTTCCAACAAATACCTAGGCAAGATTTTATTGAAACATAATCACCAACAATTCAAGCCGACAGTCTCAGATTAACAATCGCTATAGCCTCTCTAAATGAATGGAACCTTAAACAATTAGATATAAAAGCTGCATACTTAAATGAAGATTTAGAAGAAAAAATATATCTGAAAATATCTTTAGGTGATAAAAATTATAATAAAAATAAATATTGACTATTAAAGAGGGATCTCTCTATGGTTCAAAAAACAAGATGGTAGAATGTGGTATAAAGAAATATCACATTTTCTCATTAGTATTGGTTTTAAAAGATACAATACAGATAAATGTCTTTTTTGGTAAATATGATAAAAGTAATAAATTAATTTGTTTACTAAGGTTATATATTGATGACATTTTAATAACAGGTGAAAGGACAATGAAATAAATTATGTTATTAATAAATTAAAAGGTAAATATAAGATTTCAAAAGAATCAAATACAAATAAAATAATTGGTATCAATATATATAAAACTATAAATGGATACAAAATAAATCAAATAGATTTCATCAACAGGATCATCAAAAAAGTATAAGTTGAATAAAACAAAGAATGTCAAAACGCCTTGCAGAAATGTAATAGATTTTTAAAGAGAAAATTCAAAATTTGGTTAATGTTGGAGAATATAAATCTTTACTTGGTGTTCTTCTTTGTATATCAGTAAAATCCAGAACTGACATAATTTTCGCAGTAAACCAAGCTTCAAGAAATTGTGAAAATCCAACCAAAGCGGACTATGGATCATTAATGTATCTATTACAATATTTAAAAGGAACAATTAGCAATTCAATATGTTATAATAAAAGAAGCAGATTCATTGGATATTCTGATTCAGATTTTGCAAGTGATGAAAAAACAAGAAGATCCACTAGCGGTGTTTATTTTCTTACTTGGTGATAGTCCAAATTCATGGAAACCTCAACAACAAAAAAGTGTAACTCTCTCCACAGCAGAAGCTGAATTTGTAAGTTTAACTGAATGTGCCAAACAAAGTATTTAGTTTAAAAATTTATTTAAGGAAATTTTTAATAAAGAAATAAAAATAAAAACTATGGTAGATAATAAAGCTTGTATAACAATAGCTCAAGATACAAATTCAAAAGGCCGATGTAAACACATAGAAACTAGATATAAATTTATACAAGAAGAAATAAATACCAATAATATTATATTAGAATATATTAATATAGAAAACATGTTAGCAGATCCTTTAACAAAAAGTATTACAGTCATAAAAATGAATCGTTTTATAAATTTAATTTTTACAGATTAAAAAAAAAATTATGATTTTTCATTATTTGTATATATAGTTAAAAAATATATCATTTTTCAGTATTTGTATATATAGTTAAAAAATATATTATTATTATTATTATTATTATTATTATTATTATTTCATTATTTGTATGTATATAAAAAAAAATTTTATAAAATATATTATTATTATTATTATTATTATTATTATTTCATTATTTGTATGTATATAAAAAAAAATTTTATAATACTTAAGTTTCTTAATGATATAATGTATGTAATAGATTAAATATTGAATTTATGTATAATATTAAATAATTGAGTCTTTTTATCTTAAGAAAGAAAATAATAATTAATAAATAAATAAATAAATATATAATAATATAAATTCCGTGTGGCTCCTTAACATATTTTAATTTAATAAAGAATAGAAAAAAAAATTTAAAAAAAAAAAAAAAATGAAAAGAAATGTTACACAAATATATATTATTTATGATTTGATATGTTAGCTTATATTTTATTATTTTATTTTATTATATTTTATTTTTTTATTTTTTTCAATTAATTGAATTAAAGTATCTTTTTTTTTTTTTTTTTTTTTTTTTTTTATTTTTTTAGACTAAGAGAATAACTTTATTTAATTTATAATAATAATACAATTACATAATTTTAAAGGAAAAAAAAATAATAAAATACATGAAATAAAATATTATATATTATAAAATTATAATCGTTGGAAGCAATAGCCTCTAACTTTTCCCATTCTTCGATAATAACACCACGTCCATTATTGTGAGTAATAATTTCAGTATTAGTGTTATTAATCAAATCTGTATTTGTCATTTCACCTGGAGGTGAAAATCCATGCCTTATCATTTCGACGTCGACGCTCTCGGTAACGGTAGATTCAACGAAATACCAATTTTATTTTATTATATTTTATTTTATTTTTTTTTTTAAATTAATTGAATTTAAGTATCTGTTAAATGCAAAAATTGACTAATTTATTATAGAAAAAAAATAATTCATGTTTACTGTAGGTTTATTTATAATTAAATTATATATTATTATAATTAAATAAAAAATAGAAAAAAAAATGAAAAGAAATGAAATAAAAATAAAGTTACACAAATATATATTATTCATAATTTGATATGCTAGTTTTTATTTAATTTTTTTATTTTATTTTATTTTATTTTATTTTTTTTAAATTTTTCAATTAGTTGAATTTAACTATCTGTTAAATGCAAAAATTGACCAATTAATTATAGAAAAAAAAATAATTCATGTTTACTATAGATTCATTTATAATTAAAATTTAATGTATTCTATGGTTTGTTATTTCAGTCTTTAATTCATCTATTTATTAGTTAGTATAATATTCTAAATATAACATAACATAAATAATTTTTATAAATAAAAAGTATAATTAAGCTACTTATATATTGTTCAGTTATTACATACATTCTTTAATTATTATTATTATTATTTTTTTTGACTATTATAAAAATAAATTCTATTTATTAATATATTAATTATTATATTAAATATAGCATAACATGAATAATTTTTTTTTTAATAAAAATTAGAATTTTGCTATTTTCATAAATTTTTCAGGCATTAAATAAGTTTCATTGATTTTTTTTTTCAGTGCAATAAAAAAATTAAATATATTCTCAGTACATCCATAATTTACTTTTTTTTTTGAAACCATTCATTCACTATCCTAAGATTTATTTTTTTTGTTGACAATTAATATTTTTTCATTTTTAGAGTAAAATTTATTTATAAAATTAATAATTATAGATAGAATATTTGTTTTTCTTTTTCATATATTTCAATATAGTTTACTAGTTTTTCTTTGTCATATATTTCAATATAAATTACTAGTTTTTCTTTTTCATATATTTCAACAGAGTTTACTAATTTTACTATATTTTATAAAACAATTTCTCTGTTTTTTTTCGTTGTTCATCAAATGATTTTTGTATAGCCCATGCTAATTGATCCGCTTCCGACATTTCCTTCTATTAATATATTCATTATACATATATGTTTATTACAATGATTAATTATATATTACATTTTTTATATATTTTTTTAAAAAACAAATATTAAATATTATATATGAATTAAATATTTACCAAAGTATGTATATTACTACCAGGTGGATTATTTCTTCTACTATTTAAACTTGATTTCGATGAAGATGAGGCATTCATTCTATTATTAGTCTTTTCAATATTGACGTTCCTTTTTTTTTTTTTAAATTTTATTAATACATATAAATAAAATATAATAGAAATTTTAATTATAATGAATAGAGAAAATAATATTAAAAATAATGATAATTATAAAAATATTAATAATATTATATCATATCAATAATAATTTAATTATTTTTATAAATGTATTATTTATTTATGATTATTTCAAAAAAAAAATAATAAAATAAAAGATAAAAATAAAATAAAATAAAATAAAATAAAATAAAATAAAATTAATTTATGTTATTTACTTCAATCGGCAATTATGGTCAATATCCTATTCATTAATAATAATGTAAATTTAAAATTTTAAAAATTAATATCATTAAAAGTAATATACTCCACTTTTTATCTTTAAATTTTTTATTAATTCAAAAAAAAAAAAAAAAAAAAAAAAAAATCATACCAATCTATGTTTAATACAAAAACTCTTTTTACATTTTGGACATACAAAAGGAATTAGCTGTTTTGTCTTACAACCTTTATATTGACAGGTTTTTTTAGTCGAAGTTGAAGTTGAAGTCCCAGGATCTGAACAATTATCATTTATATGTTTATTTACTCTAATATTTGGATCTTCATCTCTTTTTATGGGTACAATTTTTCCACACAATGGACATATTGTAGTATGAAAATCCTTTCTTTCTGTTGATTCTTTTTCACAACGATGACTTTCAGGTTTCCAATGCTCTTTGCTATTATATATATATATATTAAAATTGCATACATCTTAATAATTTATTTTTAAAATAATTCATCATATTAACGGAAATATAATAAATATTAAATACTTACCAAAAAACATGTTTACAGTACTCACAAGTAAATGGAAGAAAATCTATTTAAATTATAAAAAAAAAAAAATTAAATTAAGATTAAATATTTTTATTAATTATGAATTTTAATGATATTAAATTGAAATTTCCTTTACAATTTATTATATTTTTATTTTAAAAAATTTAAAGAACTTACCAAGTTGTTTGCATTCCTTTAAATGGCATTGCTTTCCTGTTATAATAATTAATATAAAAATATGTAAAAATAAAAAATAATTATTAATAAAAAAAAAAAAAGTGTAAAAAAATTTCAAAAAAAAAATAAATTGAACTCTATATATAACAACAGTACAAAATAATTACCTAAATCCGGGAATTCCATTTTCTTTTTAAAATTATTTTAATTAATATATCTTATTTTATGGTCTACTAAGACAAGAAGTTTAGTATAATTTTATGATATTCTTTTATCGAAATTTACTTTGATATTAATGTTATAAATACAGCCCACTTCTCAATATTTAATGAATATATTTTTATATTATATTTAGGTATAACTTTTTTTTTTTTAAAAAAAAATAAAAAGATAATAAAATAAAAAGATAAAAAAAATAATATTAAAATAAAAATTTAAAAAGGTAAAAAATATGATCTTTTATACTAAAGATTTGATTAAACCTTCCTCATATTAATATTTCATATTTCCTAATAATTGATATTATAATTGATAGAATTCTATAATAATTAAAATTTGTTTATTTTTTTTTTATGTATATAATTAATAATTTTTAATTAAAAATTTTTTAATTTAAATTTTCATTTCATTTCATTTAATATAAGGAAAAAAAAAAAAAAAATAGAAGAAAAAAGAAAATAAAAAAAAAAAAAGAATAATTATTATTAATAGAAGTTTTATTATTATTAATAGTATTATTATTATTAATAGTTTTATTATTATTATTAATAAAAATAAAAATGGACACTACTTTTTTATTACTAATATTTATTTCTTATTATTATTAATAAGTATTAATAAAATTAAAAAAAGATTTTTCTATTATTATTATTAATTATTTATTATTAATTATTAATTATTATTTATTATTTATTATTTATTAATAAATACTCTTTTATTTCTTTTTATTATTTATTATTATTTATTATTTATTATATATTATTTATTATTTATTATATATTATTTATTATTTATTTATTATTTATTATTTATTATTTATTATTTATTATTTATTATTTATTATTTATTATTTATTATTTATTATTTATTATTTATTATTTATTATTTATTATTTATTATTTATTATTTATTATTTATTATTTATTATTTATTATTTATTATTCAATTATTTATTATTTATTATTTATTATTTATTTTATATTATATTTTATATATTATTTATTATTTATTATTTATTAATAAATACTCTTTTAATGTATTATTTAATTATTTATTATTTATTATTCAATTATTCAATTATTTATTATTTATTATTTATTAATTAAATATTATTAATATATTATTTATATATTAATAATATATTTATTTATTAATAATTTATTTATTTATATAATTATTTATTAATAATTTATTTATTTATTAATAATTAATTTATATAATTAATTATTTAATATATTTATATATACATATTTATTTATTTATATATTTATATAATTATTTATTTATTTATTAATAATTTATTTATTTATTTACTTATTTATAGGTATATTATATCTTTTTTTTTTTTTTTTTAATTATATTTATCTCTACATGATATGAAGAATTCTCTTCATTAAATTACAATTAAAATAGAGAGTTTTTAATAAAAGTGATAGAATAAATGAAAAGAGTTCATTAAAACATTTGAAGAGTTCATGAATTGGATTTTGTTAATTCAGGAAAAAAGAATTTTCGTTTGGTTAGCAATGAAATTATTTATCAAAGAGAATAAAAAAGAAAAAAAAAAATTATTTAAAAAAAAATATTCATAAAATATATATATATATTTTTTATAAATTTTATTGTATAACTATTTATATATAGAGAAGTTGAACTTTTATCAAATGCTAAAAATGTACAATTATTGAATAAATATATATATAACATATGTTATATAAATATTTTACATATATTTTACATAACATTTTATATTATTTTTTGTATACTCTAAATGATCCTTCATTCCTAATTTAATAAAGCAAAAGTAAAAATAAATAAAATAAATAAAATGAATAAAATAAAAAAATTAAAAAATAAAAAAAAATAAAGAAAAAAATTAGATTTTGTTAAGATTAATATTATTAATATTATTATTAAAATAAGAATAAATGCAATAAAAAAAACCAAAAACTAAAAATGAATAAATTCTTAATTTGCGGAGAATTACCGCAAAATGCTTTTTTTTTTAGTATTTTCCAAAAATTAATTAATTAATAAATTTCTTATTTTATACATTTTTTTTATGATATTCAACCATAGATATTCTCATATTTTTATTTTTTTTTAAATAATATTTTTAAATTTTCACATGATATATTTACATATATATTTATTTATTCATCTACCAATTTTTTATTAATTATTTTAAATTATAATAATAAATAATAATAAATAATAATAAAAAAGAGTATTTATTAATAATAAATAATAATAAAAAGAGTACTTATTAATAAATAATAATAAAAAGAGTATTTATTAATAAATAATAAATAATAATAAATAATAATAAAAAGAGTATTTATTAATAAATGCTCTTATTATTTAGAAAATCTTATCAAATAACGTGATATTTGTTATACCAGATTCTTCCAGCTTTTTTCAAATTATTCTTTCTTAAGTAACCAGAATTTATTCGTATTAAAATTCTTATCTCCATAAGGAATTTTTTATATAAATATCTTCTTCCAAATCAGCATAAAGGTAAGAAATATCTATAGCTTTAGGAATTTTAATTATTCATACTTTGGTGTGAGTTTAAATTAAAAAGGTAAGCAGAACAAAGTATGGCGCGTATTTCCCAGAATTTATACCATTACCATAGTGATAATTTTTTTTTGCTATATCCTTAAGAAGAATTTTCTTCTATTATTAACCATTTTATAATTCTTATTGTTATTATCATCTGATTTATTATTTTCATTAATTAAAAGATTTTATTTACAATAGTCAGTAGAGTGACCTTTAGTTCCTCATATACGACAGTAATAATCATTATGAAATTTATTATTAAAATTTTTATAATAATTTTTTTTTATAGTATTATTCCTTTTGTTTCTATTCATATTATTGACAATTAAATCATTAATGACTATAGTTCTGAACCTTAAAATTTCTTGGCCTTTTCAATAAAAAATCGTGCCTTTTGTTTAATTCTTTTATAAGATCATTATACTTTTCGTATTTATTTATAGATTGGTGGTGAATTAATACAAATTAAGACACAAGTTTTAAAGTAGAAAGGCACATTTCTATTGATTAAAAATCTAAAGAGATAGTTAACCGAATAATTTATTTTATTATTCATCTTAGCAATAACAATAATTGACTCTAAATTTAATGAATCATTGAAAGATTTATCATTTAATTTTGTTGATGAAATTATTATTAATTTTTTTTTGATGGTTCATGAGAAATTATTGAACATTCCTGATAATAAAAAGGAAGATTTTAATAATATTAATTTTTTTGTAAGTATTATGTCTCTTTATTGGAGGAAATGTAGTATATGAAATCTTGAAGATCAAAGGAAAAGAAGGTCTTTGAATTAATAATATTTTTCAATTTTCGATTTCATATTTTGTGGGTCTTACGGAATAACTTACTAACGTTATGCTTGTTGTGATTGTGGAATTTTTATACCATGATCAATTATTATTATTTTTTTTTGGTACCATTAGACCTACTGTTGTCAAGAACGTCAAAATGATAAGGAAAAGAAGAAATTTTGATAATAGATTCAAATGATTATTTTTATTCACATGGAGTTATATTAAATGAATGAGGAAGAGTTTGAGGCTCTTCATATAGTTTTTTTTAGTATTAATGAAAAAAAAATTTATATAATTTATTTTCATATAAATATTTTTTTCAAATAATCTTAATAAATAAAGTTTATTCCTAGTCTCAAAAAAAAAAAAAAACACAATAATTTAAATTTTATAATACTTCTCTTCTTATATGAATTTATTTAATATTTAGTTATTAATATATATTTATAATATTATTTTATATTTCATTATTATTAAATTTGTATATTATTATTTAAAAAGTTATTTGTTTTTACATCATTCTTTTGATCCACGAATTTACTAATATAAATTCTTTTAAATTTTTTTATATATAAGAAATATAATACAACTATATTTATTATAATTGTTCCACATAAACTAAAGAAGTCTTGAATAACGACATTAATTTCATAAGATATATTAATTATTTGTATTAAAATTGTAAATAAAACATAGCTATATATTGGAATTGATAATGGCTTTTTTTATTTTATTTTATTTTTTTTTTTATTTTCATTTTTATTAAAAAAAAAAAAAAAGTAATATATAGTATATATATAATAAAACAAAAAAAATAAATAAATGATAATAAATGAAATTAATTATTAAAAATTATTGATAATTATTTTAAGAGATATAAATATAAAAAAAATATATATATTTAAATATTAATTTTATATTTACTTCTTGAAAATCTTTTTTAACATGTCTAATAGTATAGGAAAGATAGGCACCAATAGCAATAACTACCATATTAAATAAAATACTATTATCAATTATGAAAACATTCAATTCTATTAATTAGTATCTATTTTAATATAAAAAAAAATTAATAAAAAAAAATTTTATATTATTAATTAATTAGTTACCTAATAGTTTTTGATTTAGGATAGAAACATTTAGAATATTCTTTAAGATCATTCGTATAAGTTAAAATAGGTTGCAAATCATATACTATTATCCAAATAAAAAGTAATAATATATGAAATAGTACAATGAATGCAACAGTCATAACCATATATTTCTTGTTGAACTTTGTAATTCTGGTCGTTCGTAAGAATCTTTATAAATTTTTTTTTTTTTCAAAAATTTTTAATATTTTAATAAATATAATATTTAAATTTTTTAAAAAATATATATATATATATATATTTTTATTTAATATTAATAATACATCTTGTATATTCTATATGTTTTTACAAGCATGGAGCCAAATGTCAATGAAAAACCCTATTTTTAAACAATAAATATATAATGTTTAGTAACGGTTATATTAATTTAAAATGAACAGTTTTTTTTTTTTTTTTTTTAAAAAAAAAATAAAAAAAATTTAATAATATTTTCTCATATTTACAATATTATTAAATAAATACTCCATGATACAACTTTTTCTTGTTTTTTTTTTAAAGGTTAAAATATATATATATATTAAATTAAATAATACTCCTACTAATATAATAATCATAAAATCGAAACTTGCTATTAAAGATCAAATATAATAATAAAAATTTGGGTTATTAATAATTTTTTTTTCTATTTATATTAGAAAATTAATATATTATATAAAATAAATAAAAATTAAATATATACATGATTTAATTATTGGATTATTTCTATACAAAATAACAGCAATTGTAATTATTATGACTGCTACTATTAAAACTATGGCTATAATTTTTGAAATAATGTCAAACTTATTTAATCTTTCTAATTCATAATATTCATTACAATATATTCCCTTGTATCTTTTGTCCACACAATTACAGACATTTAAATTGGCACATATACCTGAGTTACATGATACATCACATTTTGGGGAATAACTTTTATTATTGTTATTATTTTTATTAATATAAATTAATAATAAATCATTATATTTAATATTTTTTTTTTCATTTTAAAAAATAAATTTTTAAATTGGTTAGTTTTATAGATATAAAATAATCTAATATTTGTTTATGTTTGATTAAAATACCATGATTTTAAATTTATATTTAATATATCTTGATAGAGATATTTAGAGGTATCACATTCTTCTATTTTTAAATCAATCTCGAAAGCGTTTTGAAATTTATCATAGATACCTAATTTTTTTTTTTTTTTTTTTTTTTTTTTTTTTATAAAAATTTCATAAATTATAATAAATAATATAAAAAAATAAAATAAAACATTAATAAATAAATAAATGAGTAAATAATACATAATAATAAATAATAATAACAACAATAATAATAATAATAATAATATTTTTACCATATGTAATAAAACTTAATAAAAGTTTATATTCACCAGGATTTCCAATTACTATTATAATAATAAAAAAAAATAAAAAATAAAAAAAAATAAAAAATAAAAATAAAATAAAAAATTAAAATAAAATAAAAATTAAATTTTTTCATTTAATAATATTGGAATATTTTATAAGTTATTTTATAAAAATTATATAAATTAATTTTTATTTACTTTTTATTGCTGGTAAGGTACAATAAGTGTCCCAGCAATAAGACACGGTTTGTCCTTTTAAATAAACATTACTTTCATCATTTACATGAATATCGAAGAATATAATTGTTTCAAATGACAAATCAATATGATCAAATGTAAATATATTGCTTTCTATTAAATTATTTAAATAAAAAAAAATAAACATAAAAAAGTTGAAAGAGATTTTAAATTTTAAATAATTATATTATTTTATAAATTATTTTTTTTAAAAAAAAAAAAAAAAAAAAAGGTAAAATAAAAATACTATAATATTAAAATAATACTTACCAACATCATAATCATCATACAACTTAACTATAATTGTTTATTAGATCAGAAAACATAAATATATAGAGAAAAATTTTTAAAATTATTAATATATTTTTTTTTTAAAATTTTTAATTAGATAAATTTATATATAGTAATTTGAATTTTTTAATGATTTTATCATTACAATGTATATCATTTGGTATGTCTGAACCAGAAGTTACTGTTATAACTCTATCTGATGGACCATTAATATATTTAATTTTTGTTGGGTTGGTTCCAAAGGCATTTTTAATTTGTTTTAATTCATCAATATTGGAATAATAGGGTTCACTTAATTTATTAAGACTATAGGAAATTGATCCTTTAAAAAAAAAAAAAATAAAAAAAAAAAAAAAAGTAAATTAAATAATAATATAAAATTTTATATATATATTTTTAACATTTAGATATTTTTGAATTTTAAAAAATAAAAGTGATGTTACTATTATTTATTTATTTATTATATATATATATATTTATTTATTTATTTATTTATTTATTTATTTATTTATATTATTTTTAATTATTTTTCTAAATTAAAAAATACCATATGGTGAATTATTATTAATAAATGTGCAATTATTAAATTTTACAAATAATGGGCTTGAATAGCTAGTACTATATGATATTCCTCCATAATTTGAACCAAAATTACTTTCAAAAGTAGAAAAATTAAAGTTAACTGAGGAACTAGAATCAATTTCTTTAATATTGATTATACCACCATTATATCCAGAATTATAAAAAAATTTTGAATTGTTTATAGAATAATGTCCCAAGTTTTCCTCATTATTAGTATCTATCATAAATAATGACTCAACAAACGAACAATAACTTATCATACAATTATTTAAAGTTATAAAAGTATTGTTTTTTGATTTAAAACCAATATCTATATTAATAAATATATACAAATTAAATATAAATAATTATTAACTATTTTTATTTATATATATGCATTTATATTTTTCCATTTTATCTATATATATATCATTAATATATACATATAAAGATAAATAGATATATAAATTTACTTTGTGTTATTGAATCAAATACTGAGTTATTGATTGATAATTTTGAATTTAAACCTAATTTTATCATAGAACTACTGACTGATTTGTACTTATATTCTACATTAAGAAAATCATTATACATGTATTCAAACTTCATATATATAAATGAAAATATTAATTATTTTCATCCTTTTTTTTTTTTTTATGAAAAGATTATTAAAATAATAAAATATTATTAATTACAGTTGAATTATTAATTGTTATATCAGCATAATCAGCACTTAGTATACCTTCAAGAAATGATACATTACTTATGTGAATGTTATTTAATATGACAATATCTATTATATATAATAATGATACATCACATATTCATTATTATGTATATATAAATATTTTAATACATTAATAAAATATTTATAAATATATATATATGAATATATATATTATTTTTATAATTATTATTATATTATAATATTTTATTAATTACTTTTTTCAACGATACTATGACTTTCACTTCTAAATAAAATAAGTTCTCTATAGGGATCAATAAAATCAATATTAAGATTATTTATTTCCATAGTTGAAGGACTTCCTTGATATATTAAACTTAAAATATTAATTAAGTAAGTAACATGTATGTATTGATAGAGTTAAACGTACTAATTTAACAATTCAATAAACTATAATAAAAATTTAATTAAAAAATAATTACTATTTTCCGTAACTGTTTATTTCTTCCATAATGATACTTAAAGTTAAATATATTAAAAAAAAAAAAAAAAAAAAAAAAAAAAAAAAAAAAAAAAAAAAAAAAAAAAAAAGGAAAGATTAATAAATATTTTATTTCAATTTTGTATATTTATATATTTTTAATATTCAATTTTTATAAAAGAAAAAAAAAAAAAAAAGAAAAGAAAATAAGAATTTAAAATATACTCCGAAACGGAAATATCAACGTTTTTTGATATCCATATAAGAATTGCTGATGGCTTATCTTTTTCATTTTGGATCATTTTTACGAATGTTCCACCTTTTAATATGAAAGTAGCTCCAACTTCTTCATCATAAGAAGTAAGTAATAAACCACCTGTATCATGACCTGTTAGAACATTTATTTCTAAAGTTCTTATATATATATATATATTGTAATATAATACAATATTAATTTTTTAATAATTTAATTTTTATTTTAATAAAAATAAAAATAAAAAAAAAAAATTAAAAATAATTTAATTTTGAATATATTAATATATTAAACCATTTATAATATATATTATTCAATTGTTAATAATATTTTCTATGAAACTAATAAATACACTATTTCTATTGAAGAACCTTGAGTTAAGGTAAACGCACCAATTCCATTTCCTCCATAAAGATTATCAGAGTAAAAATTTTCCATATATAAATAAGTGTAACCTTCAACACTTTATTAAATAATAATAACAAATTATATTAATAAATCTTTTATATAATTTAAAAAAAATTTTTTTTTTTATTTTAAATTTAAATATATAATTTAATAATTAACCTTGCAATAAATCCTTTATGATTAGAATGCTGAGTAGTTTGTATACCTTGATGCTTACTATTATATATAAAAGCTTTGGTTTTAACATAATATTCAGAAAAGATATACAAAAAACTACCCTTATAATATTTTTTATTAAATAATTTTATAATTATATATATTATTATAATAATATGATATATAACAATATAATATATGATAATATAATATTTATAGAAAAAAAAAAGTGAGAAAAAAAATTTTTTTTTTTTTAAGGAATTACTAATATATCATATTATGAATTTAAGAAATAAAAGATTATTATTTAAAAGTTTGTTTTATATTTTTACTCTTTCAGCTGCGGTTGAATTTGAAGCTTCGATATTATCAATATAAAGCATTGGAGAATCTCGAATATCAAAAATTCCACCATTTGTTATTGAATAATTATTCTGAAAGTTACAATTATTTATATATGAAATTGATCTTCGAATACGAATAGCCCCTCTTTATTATTATTATTATTATTAATAGTAGAAATAATAGTGTTAGTATAATCAGTATTAGTATTGGTATTATTTATTTTTTATGATAATTAACGTTTTTTTTTTGTACAACAATAAAGTATTATTCATAAATAGTAAATTATAAAATAAATATATATATATATATATATATTTTTTTAATTTCAAGAAATACTTTTTGTGTATTATTACCCTCCATCTCCATTATATGATCCTCCATTTTTAAATATTGAAGATGAAATATTTGATGAAATTGCGTCATATATACTAAGACAATTATTTGAATATTTACCATCAAAATATGAATCAGAGATATCAATTTTATTTATATTTCCCCCATTATAATATAAAATGCTCTCTTTACAATTTGAATTTCCATAAAAATTGGAATGTTTTATTGTTACATTTCCATAAAGTTCAATTCCATTATTGGTAATATCAGTATCTAAATAATATATAAAATTATTCATTTCTATCATTTCATTGTTGGTATTACTACTATCAAATTTCATTGTTCCATGGAGGACTGAATTTTCAAGATTCACATTTTTAATATTATTAAATTTTAAAGAGCCATATAGAGTTACATTTATTAATTTAAATTCTTCAAATGAATTATTTAATATAAATTCTTTTGAGATTTCATTAAATCTCAATATTGAACTTTCCTTGGAAATTCCTTGAATACATAATTTTTTTATATTATCGTTATTTATTATAATATCTTTTGATAA
Organism: Neocallimastix lanati (nom. inval.); assembly: GCA_016946835.1. Classification (NCBI taxonomy): domain Eukaryota; kingdom Fungi; phylum Neocallimastigomycota; class Neocallimastigomycetes; order Neocallimastigales; family Neocallimastigaceae; genus Neocallimastix; species Neocallimastix lanati (nom. inval.). Next base: position 338,919 of record JACVTC010000013.1, read on the forward strand.
TATGATATCATCATCATTATTATTATTTATATTAATAGTCAATGTATTATCATTACTATTATATAAAATGTCATTTAATTCTTTTTCATTTTTAATTGAAACTTCAGTAGATTTAATAATAATAAAATGTAATATATATAATATCAGATATTTTAATATTTTTTTAATCATTTTTTAATAAAAATTTTATTATTTTTCTTAAAAAAAAATAAAAAAATAAAAAATTAATTTTAATTTAAAATAAAAAATTTAATATTTAATATTTATAATTATATTTATATATATAATTAAATATTGGAACAAAAAAAAAAAAATAAAAAGGTATATTAATAATTTTTTTATCCAAGAAATAATAATCTTTAAAAATTATTAATAGAATAAAAAAAAAAATTCATATTATGATTCCATTAGAAATTTATATTATTTAACCTTTTTTTTTAAAAAAAAAAAAAAAAAAAAACTATAATAATTAAAAAAAAACTTCCTAAATCCCATTCATTTTTATTATTAATTTAAATATATATATATAAAATATAAATATAAAGTCAGTTATTTTTATTTTATAAAAAAAAATATTAGAATATTTGATATTGTATATATTACATTTTATTATTATTAAATCTATTGAAGTTTCAATAAAAAATGAAGAAGAATTAAATGACATTTTATCTTGTTTTCTTTTTTTTTTTTAATAATTTTTGATAATAAAACAATAATATGTACAATTTTAAAAAAAAAAATCTTATTAAATTGAAATAAATAAATTGTTTTTTATTTTTTTTTTTCTATTTTATTTGAAAAATATATATGTTTGATTATTATAATCATAACTTTATATAATTTCATATTAATTATATAATTATTATGTTTTAATGATTATATATATATTCCAAAAATAATTTATAAATATAGATAATTAACTAAAAAATTTTTAAACTATTTTTATTTTTTATATATTAAACTTTATTTTTCCTTCTTAAATTTTTCCTTTTTGAATTTTTTTTTTTTTTTTTTTTTTTTTATTTTTTTTTTTCTTAACTTTCTTTTTTTTCTTTTTTGAATTTTTTTTTTTGCTTAACTTTTATTTTTTTTTTCTTTTTTTCACCTTTTTTTTTTTTTTCTTTTTTTCACCTTTTTTTTTTTTTTATTTTTTTCTTTTTTTTATTTTTTTTTTTTTTTTTTGAATTTTTTTTTTTTTTTGTTTTTTGCTTAACTTTTATTTTGTTTCTTTTTTGAATATGTTTCTTTTTTTTTTTATGTTTAACTTTTTTGTAAACATTTTTTTTTTTTTTAAATTTGGATATATTTCTATTTTAGACTTAAATAAATAGTAAAATATATTAAAATTATAATTTTAAATTATTTAATTACATTTAAAGTTTAATATTTTAAAAATCAAATGAACTTAGGATTCATTTATTTATAATTTTTTTTTTTTTTTTTACATTATAAAACTTAGTATTTCCGCTTTAAAATTTTTACCTATAACAATAAAAAAATATTCAATTCAAGAAAAATTATTCAAATATTTTTCAAATATTTAATACAAGAATATTATTCATAAATATTTTTATATTTATATATAAATACAAAATATTAGATTGATTATTTTATTATAAAATAGTAATAATGTACAAAATTATTTTTCATTTTTTAAAAAAATTATTATTATTTTAAAATTTAAGAAATAGTAGGAACTTAAATTCATGTCAGTTTACCTATTATAAGTGTCTTGTATTTGTTGCATCTCGGATACTTCTTTAATAAAAAAAAAAAAAAAAAAAAAAGAAACTCAGAAACTGCCAATTCAATTATTATAAAGTTGTTAAGTTTTTTTGGGTGGTTTAGTATTTTAGCTAATTGATATTCATTATAAAAAAACAAAAATTTCAAATTAAAATTACAAAGTAAACACAAACATGTAATTATAATCTTAAAATTGTTTGTAATTATAATCTTAAAATTGTTAGAAATAAGTTTAATATAATAAATAATAAATAAATATAAAAAAATATAAAATAAATTAATGTGAATATAAGTATAAATAAACTTCATTATAAAAAATAAATTTATATATATTGTGACATATATCATTAATGTATACGTCATATTAATTAATGTAATAATATTATAGATAGAAATATATATAATTGTACGAGAATTCTTTAAATATAAATTTAATAAATACAGTGTTGTAATTAATAAAAGATTAAGTGGTAATAATTTCAGTCATTAGTATATATTTCTAATAATTGTTAATAAAAAACAACTAAAGAAAATGCTACTTTGCAAATCTTATATTAATAATAATATTTCTATATATTTAAAACTTCAATATTTCATCAATAAAAGATAAGTTAAATAATATAAATATCAAAAATATAAGTTTCCAAATATTCTCTAATTCAAAATTCAAAATTAAAAAATAAAAGGTATAAATCTTCTAAAAACAACAGCAAAGCAATCTTAGAATTAATCCGCTTAGACTTAGTTGATCCAGTTACTACGTCCTTAAATGAAAATGAATATTTTCTCAAATAATCTTCAAAAAATTATAATAACAACAATTATAAAAGTTATAAATATATTAGTAATACAATTCAAAATAATTCTCACAATAATAATAGAATAGAAGACAATATTAGAAATAATATACAATATAAAAAATTATAAATAATAAAAACAATATTTTAAAAGATGACAATAATTGTAACGGTTTACGCCCAATAGGTCTACTCTAAAATAAGTAATTCGTTTTCTTAGAAATTTTGTTTTATTAATATTTTATTAAAATATAAAAATTTATTTTTATTATTAATTAGTCGTTGTAATATTTCGAATTACTTTTTAACTAGCTAATAAAAGCACAAAGAAAAATTATTTTTAACTGAGAAATTCACACTTATTTACACTTTTTCAGAAAAACAGTTTCAGAAAAAGTTAAGATTAATGGAAGTTCGAAAAATTAAGTATTCTTTCTAGAAAATGAATCATTATTTTTATCATCTAATTTTTGAATATTTAAAATTTTGGAAGAAATTTTTTTTCAACTTAAACTTTTTTTTTTTGTAGAGTAATCAATATATATTTTTATTTAATTTTGTAATATGCTAACATATTTACATATATTTTTTTTTATAATTCCTATATTATGTTATTTTGTCATGTATATATTTTTTATTAGTACATTTTTCATTTTTAGAATTCTTTTTTTTTTTTTTATTTTTTTTTGTTTTTAAAAAAATTATTGATATTTTTTTATACTTATTTTATATTTTTAACTTTTTTTTTTATATGTATACTAATTTTATTATTTATTTATTTATTATTGTTATGAATATATTAATATTTTTTATCATCAATATACTTAATTGATATTTTTTAACTTTTTTTTTTTTAAATTAAAAATATTTATTTACTAATTTTATTTGATTAGATATTAGATAATTAAAAGTCCAGGAGTTTCAAGACGAATTTGATCATACATAATACCGTCAAATTGGTAATTATTAGTATGTCCTCCTGTATTACTAACATGTAAAGTAATCTTATTTTCTCCAATCTTGAAATTATTGGGTCCAAATTTGAATTCTAATTCACCGTAAAATCCTCTAATACTATTGCGGCGAACACTGGTATCATCTTTAAAGTTGGCCAATTCAGCTGAATTCTTTCTTCCATTGATAGAGACTAAAAGTGCAATAGAAGAATTACCTGCAACTAAAAAACGTAATACAGATGTACTTGTGGGTTTCTTTCTCAAATTGAAATAAATATTCCATGGAATAGATTGATATTTACTATGTTTTCCTGGAGTTGAAACATGACAATAATTTCAATCTCTAGCAGTATTAAATTTTCCAATATAGTAATTGACTCTATTTGGGAATTCTTTTGGAAATTTGTATGGAAGTCCTCATTGATTGAAATGATCTCCATGTTTGAATTCCATGGCTGTATGATCTGGAATTCCAATTTCCCATGCAATTGGTCCAACTCTCTTTTCTGTGAAAACAATTTTTCCAAAATTAGTAATTCTACCGGCTGTGACCGTAATGGTTTTGTTTAATATAAATTTACCAATAATTCCTTTAGTCCATACACATAATTGATATGTACCTGGAATAGAATTGTTAATAGATAAATTTGTCCAAATAATATGAGTCCAGAAAGAATAATGAAACCATTGTTGATAAGGAATAGATTCTCCGTTAGATTCCGGTTGAACTAAAGTAACCCTAGCATCATCTAATCTGAAAACTGAATTATTTAATGGATTCTTAATGATTAATTTATCTGTAACATTTCCACGTTGTTTAACATATCCTGGTTAAGAAACAAATGAAAATGGATATTTAGCCTTTTCAACTTTGGCTACTGCTTTAGCATCTCACCATGAAGCTTATGGAGACTCTGCCTTATTCAAATAAATTAAATGTGGTCCCATAAACCTTTGACCAATTTTCTCCTTTCTTTGGATATTCATCTCATGCACAATAATAGGAACCTGCTATGTACATTATTTATAAGGAATTATTTTCACCTTGATGACAAGCAAAATCATGATTATAAGCACCTCTATTTTTCATTCCATTGATGGAGTCACATAGAGTCACAAACCAAAACCTAAACCATGTTTAGTAGCATAACCATGAACATCATGCTTTAATGTATCAATTGTCCAATCATCTTTATGAATAACTTCACCTGTTTTCGCTTTACAAGTTTCTTTTGGATCTATAACTTGACAATTTTTTTGTTGTTCAGCGGTTGGTAAATAACGACCAATATCATCTTCAACTTGTAACCAACTGTAATCAATCCATCAATTAAAACAGATTATAACAATAAAAACACTACACAATTTAAACAAATAAAAATAAGTAAATTCTTTTATTAATAAATTCTTTTATTAATTATAAATTTCTTTTATGTTATTAACTGTAAAATAGTTAATAACTAATACATCGATTTAATTTATAAAAATTACATGTATTTATATTTTTTCTTATTACATTATTAATATATGATGTTATTTAATAATATATAAAAAGCTATTTATTTATAAACAAAAGATTTTTAATTGATAATTTTATTATTTATTAATTTACTAAAACTAAAATTAATTTTTTACACTATTTATTTTATTTATTATCTTAATACTTATAATTTTAATTATATATTTAATATTGAAAAACTATTTTTATAAATATTAACTATTTAAGATTATTCCTAAATTAATATTTAACTATTTAAAACTAAACTAGGCTAATTAAACTAATTAATTAAAAAATTATTTTCAATTTAAAAAAAATAATTAAATTTTTATTAGAAATATAAATATTAAAGATTATAATTATGTTAATTTAAGGAGTATTGTTATGTATGTTAATATATTTTGTGAAAGTTATATGACCAATAATAATAACGAGCCACATAATATAATAACTACAAATATCATAAAAATATAAAATATGAATTCATATATTCTTTCACATAGTTGAACATAATAAAGATACTTTTCATTTTAACAGATTAAGAGTCTCAACTCACCAGTTGAGCTTCATATTAAAGCTAAGTAGAATTATTTATAATACATATAAATTAATAGTAATAATAATAAATATAATAATTAATTATTTTATTTTTTATACTCATAAAAATTCCAATTTAATGATAAATATATACATAAGGAAAACTTATTAATAAATAAATAAAAAAAAGGATATATATATATATATAATAAAAAAAAAAAAAAGAGATTAAAATATATAGAATTCTTATACGATATTTAAATGAAGTCTTCGTATTTTCATTTAATTAAAAAAATAATAATAATAATAAAAATAAAAATAATAATTAAATTGAAAATAATAGTCAACTAATAAAATAATTAAGTTGAAAATAATTATCAATTAATTATTTTAATAAAAAATAAATAATAATAATAATAATATATATAAAATAAGTTGTAATAATAGTCAACTAATTAAAAAATTAAGTTGAAAATAATGGATAAATATTACAAAATAATAACAAAAAAAGTGTTGAAAATAATAGTCAACAAAGATATGTTGAAAATAATGGTCCACAATAAAAATAATTTAATGAATTAATGAATTTTTTAAAAGGAATATTAAATAAAAGTAAAATAGAATTGTCAACTGTTAAATAACAATATGAAAATATAATAAGTCAACTAACCTTTATATTAATTTGAAAATATAAAAATAAATATAAGAGTCAACTAACATTACTGTTAAGTTGAAAATAAAATAAAATAAAAAAAATATAATGAAAAAAAAATATAAAAATAATAATATAATTAAAATAAAAAAAGTATAATCGTCAGCTACTCAAAAATATGCTGAAAATAAAATGAAAACAAAATGAAAATAAAATGAAAATAAAATGAAAATAAAATAAAAATAAAATAAAAATAAAATAAAAATAAAATATAAATAAAATAAAAATAAAATAAAAATAAAATAAAAATAAAATAAAAATAAAATAAAAATAAAATAAAAATAAAATAAAAATAAAATAAAATACAATTAAAAATAAAAAGTCAACTAACATTATAAAGTTGAAAAATACATAGTCAACTTATAATGTTAAGATGAAAACAATAAAAAAAATAAGAAGAGTTCCAAGTCTCAATATACCAGTGATCCTAATTCCTATGATATTACAAAGAAGTAATATAAAGAAATTAAAAAGAGAGCATGTCCTTGGAAATTTTATTGTTGTAGAAAGTTCTACTACAAATGGTTAATTAGGTCATGATGTACTTGCTTATTCATATATTCAAAACAATAATATTCAACAGTTAAAATTTTAAAATAAAAAGGGATAAAAGGTTTCAACTCATACGCAACTTCCATTTTATTTGAGTAAACCATTTCTGTATTTCCAATGAGGAACCACAAGTGGAACTGTTGCTTATCATTCCACAGGTTTAATTTATGCCAATGGAAGTGTTGTTGCCTATGCTCAAGTAATTAATGAAATTATGTCGTTGATATTGGTTACTATCTATCCAATGGAAATATATTCTTTACTTTGAATGGTAAATATTTTCAAAATATATCTGGAGATGTTTTACACCAGCAGCGTTTCTTCTCTCATTTAGGTAGTGACGGTAAATGTACTTTAGAAGTTAATTTTGGTATGACTCATTTTAGATACATTCCAAATGAAACAAATAAATACAATACTACTGAAGAATTAAATAAAAAAATACTAAAGCAAATGAAATTCAAAAAAAAAAAAAAAAAAAAATAGACAAAATTCAAAAAAATCAATCAATAAAGAATTTGAATACTTCTTATTACATTTCAAGAATAATGATCTTTCTTCTAGTGTTACAAAATGTTTATAAATTGATCGATCCATCGACTTTTGACGAAACTAATAATAATTCATATATAGAAAATGCTAATAAGAAGATAGATAATAGTAAGGTTAATTTCTTTGAATCTCTTGATAATTCAGAACCAAATAATACATCTTACGAATTTAATTCTGGATCACGAAATTCAAATTAAACAATATTTACTCCAATATCATATTCATCATTATCCTTTAATTATAATTAAATTCCATCTTCTACCTCTACCATTATTGATAATAACAATTTTATTTTAAATAATAATTCATCCTTATTATATTCAGTTGATGAAGATTCTAGTCTTAGTACTGCATTGTTTTCAGCTTTTAGTTCTAATAAATATTGTTTTAAAATATTAGAAATCCATTTCCAATGAATAATATGAATAATAGCTGTAATAGTAATATTTATAATTATAATAATTATAATAGCAATAATAATAATTTTAATAATACAAATTTATTATTGAGTGGTGATAGTTCATTTAGTAACAGTAAAAATACTTTCAATAATAATAATAATACATTTGGAAATAATTCCTTTAATAATAATATTACATTAGGAAGTAATACTTTTAATAGTAATATCAATTTTGGTAGTAATTCTTTTAATAATAATACTATCAACAACTCATTCAGTGGTAATAACATTAACTTTAATTCCTTTGGTAATTCCTTTGGTTCTAGCAATGGATTTAATTTAAATAATAATTTTTATTAAAACAATAGTGTTTTTGTAATAATGCTATTAATAATGCTAATCCATTTAATCAAGATATATTAATAGTAATAACTTAGGAAAGGTTTTTACCAATTCAACTGTTAAATTCAATAGCATGTTTAATAGTACTCCTACTCATAGTAATAATCTATTACTTCTAAATAGTTCTACAGTTTCAACCTCCATTTGGATGTCAACCACACTTTTTAAACAGCCACCAGTTCTACTAATATGAATTCATTGGTAACTAGTTCAATGTCAAGTCCCTCTTTATCAATAATAAGATCTCTTTCATATAATGGAAATTCAAATGATGTTGCATCACTTACTTCATTTAACAACAGTAATAATAGTAATAATGTAAAATCTATGCCCATTAATAATATAATGACATCTTCCTCTTCTCTATTGCTAAATAATAATGCTACCAGTAACAGTAACAGTAACAGTAATAATAATGATTTAACAAATAAATCTTTAGTTCATAGTACCTTTACAACAAGTCCAACAATTTCTAATTTTAGTAGTAGTCTTAATTTATCAATTAATTCACCAACTAATTCTTCATTTAGATCGCCATCTATGATGAGTTTAACAAATCTCTTCGGTAGTACTACTACCACGACTAACTTAAATAATAAGAATAATACTAATGGTAATATAAAAATTTTAGCAAATACAAGTATAGATTCTAATATTTCGTATCAGTGGCACAAATTCTGGTATTAAACATTCCAATACTTTTAGTGGTATGAATTCAAATACAAGAAATATTCTCAATGGAGTAAATTCTAATAACTCAATATTTAATTTGAATAGTTTAATTAGTGCTACTAATACCATTAGTAAAAAATTTAACAGGAAAAAGTAGTTATAGTAATAATAATAATAATAATCAATCTCCATTTATTTCAGCATCTTTACCAAATTACCAAAGTTTGAATAATCCTACACCATTAAAGAGTTCTTTTTTATCAAATACGATAAGAAATACATTTTATACACTATTAAGTGCACCTAACAATCCATTAATTTTAAATAATCCATTTAGAACACTTTCTAGTCCAATGAAGATATTAGCATTAGAAGGATCTCCAGCTCATTCTTCTTCATTATCTTCTCATTCTCCAATTGTAACTAATAGAACTTTAGCAGCTTCAAAAATAATTTCATCTTTAAATAATACTAGTTATAATAATTTTAATAGTATTCCATCACACGTGACTTCTCCTCAATTAGTAGAAACAAATCTTACTGGTAATCAGACTATTCATTCTAATACTAAAAATCCATTTGAAGGCATATATTAAGGATACAATAAAAAAATTTTAAATATAAAAAAAAAAAAAAAGAAAAATGTATTTATAATTTTCTCTCATGATTCAAAACTCTAATTCATTGACATCCCATACACCTTAATAAAAGTTAAAATATGTAATATCTCTTACTACTTCTTCTACTTCTATTTCATTAATAAGTCAAGTCAGCTATCTACTGGTTTAAATAATTCGAAGAGAAAGAGTTCAATTTCTAATTCTCCAATGAAGAATTATAATCAAAATCATATTCAATCTAAAGCTAGAAATTCAAAACCATCAACCAAAGAACCAAAAGTTGGCATAAGTAAAGGAATAATGATTTGAATAATATATTGAAAAATAATAAAGAATATCATTACTATTCTATTGATATACCACCAACAACTAACGTTAATTATACTCAAGATCTTCATTCTCAAATTCTCAATCTTTGGAGTTTTCAAATTTAATTCATAATAGTATTAAAAGAATACTCCTTACTATGCCTTATACTCTAGGGTATTCTGCTAAAGATCTTAGAGTTGTTTTGTCAGTTGTTGGTGCTACAGGCAGTACCACAATTATTTCATTCTTCCTGATGCATTGTAATGTACAATTAAAAAGAATGAAAGAGGTGAATAAAAAAAAAAATCAACACTAATAAAACTTGTATTATTTCAGCCGCTGGTGTTTTATTAATAATAAATTCATTACTCTTTATTTTTGTTAAATAAATAATTTTTCTTATCTTATCTTATACTATATTTATTATATCATTTTTAACAAATAACATTAATTCCATTTATAAATAATTAATATATATATTATCAAAATAACATCAAATAACATCAACAGAAACAACACAAAAACGAGGAAAATATAAATTAAAAAAAATAATTAAAATTAATTAAAAGTTTAACATAAATATATATTTCAAAAGAATTTTATTAAATTCTGTCATTAAAAGTTCATTATTTGACTTAAAGTTTCATTGAAGAGTTCTGTAAATAATTTTCACAACAATTGAATAAATAAGAAATAATGGTTTTATTAATATTTTAATTCAAAATATAATATCTAAAAACATTTACACTTTGACAATTAATATTCAAATCTATAAGAAACTATTTATTTCACTAAGACCCTGTTTAAGTTATTAATATTTTACAATATAATGTCAATATTATTCTAGTATTCAGTTAAAATAAGTTTTTTTATTTAATGTATTTCAAATTTAAATTTTAAAAAGAAATTATTAAATATAAATAAATCGAAAGCATGTAATCAAGATTCAAAGAATTCATGTAAAAAAAGAAATTGTAAATTTATATAATTAATGAAATATAATGATTAATTTTATTAAATTAAAGCGGTCAATGGAATTCAAAAGAAAGAATATTAAAAAATTTAGAAATAAGAAAGGAACATTCAAATAATCTGACACACCAGAAAATACTGTTTACAAATATGAGCCAGAATGGTCAAAATATCAAAATATGAAATATTCTATTGAAAACAAATTATTGTATTATATTCCAACTACAACAAAAATAAATTTATTTTATAATTTACAATTTATATGTAAAGTTCAGCGCCTTAAAGCATTTAAATGCATCATTATATAATTAATATATTTAACTTTTTTCACTAATGGTACATGAATCTAATTAAGGAATTTATTTTTAATTATGCTGAAGTTGTTGAAACATCTTCCTAAATTACCAATTAATTATAAAATAAATTAAGTATATTACTGTTATATAAATATAAATTTTGAAAGAAACATATGTATTGCACTGTAGTAACTTATTCAACAATAATTTTATTTAAAAATTAATACAAACATTTATATTTTTTATTATATAAAATTTTTCATTAAAGCTTATATATATATAGATTAATAAATATTTATTAATATATATTAAAATCTACAACTGTTATATTTTTTATATTTTATATTTCTATTCAACTCTAACTTTTATTCAAGTTAGATTTGAGGAGGAATGTTAGATATATAAATATATAAGATTATAATTATGTTAATTTAAGGAGTAGTGTTTTGTATGTTAATATATTTTGTATTAGTAATACTTGTAAAATAAAATGTTCTTTAATAATAAAATATTGATAGAATAAATCATATTAATAAAACTAGATATTGATAATAATATTGATATTAATAATATAGTATTAATTTTAATAATAAAGTATTGATATTAATAAAGAATTTATATGAATAATAATAAATTTACTATTAGTAATAATTTGGCAGTAATAGAACATAAGAAAGCTCTCCAAGTAAGTAAATAAATAATTTAATTTTAGTGGTTAAGTTATTTTTATGAAAAATAATAAAATTAACATTATTTGTTCATGTAAAATATTTAATAATTTGAATACGTATTTCAATGTAAGGTAATGTAAATTACTGTGGATAAAAAAAAATTGTGTTCCATATTTTTAATATAAATTTAGATGTATTCCAAATTATTAATTTAAATAATTTTCTCAAAAATTAATGACATAATTATTTGGAGAATTTACTGATATAAAATGAAATATTCAAACCTTAATTAATATAAAATAGTTTTTATTATTCAAACATAAATTAATGTCATAAATCAAATTTAAATCTAATGTTTTTACAACAATTTCAATATGTGGCTTGATTTCTATATATTAATTATATTTATAATTAATAATAAATTTTATAGCATAAATCAATGTTTTAATTATATTCTTATTATTTTATATTTATATTTATATAGTTATTAAATATTTCCTTAAATAATAATTATTAATAGTTTATTCTAATCACAAGAACAATTAATTAAATAGTTAATTATAACTAAATAACATAAAAATAAAGCATTTCTCTGAATTAAGAGAAGCTGCTGTCGTGTCGAGTCGTTGTTGTGTAAAAGTTAAGATTAAAAGTTATAAGAAAGTTGTTAAATAGTTTATTTAAATGTATGTAGTTATTATATAAAATTAAATAAATAAATAATTAATTAATTAATAAATTTAATAAATAAATCCCAACAAAAGTACATCGAACTTTTGAGTTGTATATCATTTGGTGGAGATATCGGCTCTTGTGGGAGGAAAAATATATTTATTAAATTTTAATATTATTTTTTTTATAAAATAAAATAAAATATAATAAAATAAAATAAAATATAAAAAAAAAATAATTAATTAAAAATCAAAATAAACTAATGCAATTCCAATGCATTCAAGTCCTTTCAGATTCAAATAAGGATGTTGATGCTTGGTATAACCAGATGAAGGCTTGGATCACTCTTTACCAAATTACTGATGAAAAAGAAATTTTTAATAATTGTAAATTTAAAGTGATTGGTAAAAGTATCCATTGTCTTAATGCATTAGTAACTAAAGATGTGGATAATAACATTGTTTATCCATCTTTAGAAGAAATACGTGATGCTCTTCTAAAATTTCATGACCTATATATGGATCCAGAAGACATCATTGACAAACTTAAAAATATGGCAATATCTACCAGAGGAAATATAAAGGAATTTAATAAAGAATATAAGGAATTATATAATAAACTCGATGAAGATGATCGTAGATGCATTTCTGTTTCTGATTATTTGAAGTCAATTTTTAACAAGAAAGAAGCATGGAAAGGTGTTAAACTTGCGGGAAAAAGAATTAATCTAGCAAAAGCTTTTTCTACAGCTGAATTAATTGATGAAGTTGAAAATGAATGTGGAAAAAGAACTAGTAACTCTAATGGAAATTCTTCTTACAACCAAAAATTTAATTCACATAATAACAAAATTTTTAATAATAAATCAGTCACTCATGGATCACGTGATAATAATTTCAAAAATAATAATTTGAATAATGATGGAAATAAAGGTAAATATAGAGTACAGATGTGCTATTTTTGTAACGAAGAAGGTCATAAGAAATATAATTGTCCAAAATTTAATCATTTTGAATTTTTGAAATACCAAAGAATGCTAAATGAAGAATCAAGTGGTTCCGCTAATGTCTCAAACGAACGTTTAAACTACTAAAAGGGAGTGAACGTTCTCCCTTAAATTCCAATAACGTTCCTGAGAAGAAGAAATATTTTGTTGATGCTGCCAAAAGAAAGGAGTTTTCTTTAGATGCTGGAACGGAAATTAGGAAAGCTAAAGCAAATACAACAAGTAAAAGCGATATTTTCCAAAAAGATGAAGTAGAGAAAGATGAAGTAGAAGAAGTTGATTTATCTAAAAGGAAAATATTAAAACCTAAAGTCAGAAAGAATTTAAAGACAACTATTTCTAAGGAGAGTACAAAAATTAATCATTCTTCTCAAAATTTAAATATTAATAATAATCATGTAATTAAGGATAATAAATTAAACAAAGTTGAAGAAATTAAAAATTATATTGATAAAAATAAAATTAATATAGAAAGTACTAATTATGTTAAAAAATCATCACGTGAAGACCAGTCGAATAACAAAAATAGAAATAATTTCAAAAATTCAAATATTAATAATTTACAAGGAACTGTAATTAATAAGAAAGTGGACTTTGAAGAAACAAAATTAAAATTTAATGAACAGGAAGGTAACACAAAACCAGAACGTCACATACATCTAGCTAAACTAACCAATATGGAACCGTATGAAATTATTAAAGATTTAGCCAATACCAAATGCAACATTACTTTTGGTCAAATTTTAGATATATGTCCAAAATTAAGGTCCGAACTAACCAAAAATTTAAAATTAGAAAAAATTAAATTTGTTAGCTCTTTGGATGCCATGGAATCTTTTATTATTAATGAAGAAGAAAATAATCAGAATAAAATAGAAAATACAAAATTTCATAGTGACGACTTGGGGATCGTGAATGCATCTGTAGACGATACCAAAGGAAGATTACTCATAGATTCTGGAAGTAATTTGAATCTAGTGAGTACTAGTTATATTAATAGTTTACCTGGTACCTACGAACAAGTTAGTATATGTAGAGGGCGAATTTATGAAGCTCTTGGTGACAGTACTCTTGCGAATGCTATCGTGGTACGACTAAAAGTTTCAATTAATAATTATACTTTCACAGCAGATTTCTGTGTCATTGATCATAAAGATATTTACTTTGATTTCTTATTAGGACTTAAATCAATTGCTGATAATTACCTTTTCATTCATCCGATGTTAAGATCGTTGTGTCGTTTTACTTCAGTTGAAAACTTTGATATCATTGCTCCTATCGTTGAGAACCAAGCTATTGAAAAGAATTCGTGTTGTATCAATTTTATTAGACCTTATAAGAATAGTGAAGAAAATAGTATAAAAGAAATATCTAAGAAAAAGGAAGTATCATCTCAGGAGGGAAAGAATAAGGACTTAAGAAAGAAGGACATTATGAAAAGTAAAAATTTTAATAAATCAGAAAAGTTAAAAATTTCTAATGCAAAAATTCCAAAAATTAATTTAGACAATAAAATTGAAAATTTCAAAATTATTTCAAATTTAAAAATTTTGAGGGAAAAAGCAAGGTATATAGAAAATTCAAAAATCATGGAATATTCCAAAAATTCAATAAATTCTGGAGACATCAAAGATAATAAATTTTATTATAATCAAAATATATATAAGAATAAATTAACTAATTTAATTGATAATATATTAGAATATATTAATAATATGAAGAGTAATATTAATTATAATAGGCATATACAAGAAATAAATCAAAATAAATTAAAAAAACTTTTAAATCAATTAATTCAATTAAAATCCAATATCATTGAGTATAATAATAATATATTGAACAATATAAATTCTTATATATTACAATATAATGAAAGAGATGCTTTTATGGATGAAAAACATAAAACTCAGGATTTATGTCAATTGCAAAATCAATTATACCAAGTTTTCAATAATATAATATTATATATGAATAAAATATTAGAAAATAAAATAGATACATATATTAACAATAGTAATTACCAAATTAATGCTATAAATCATAAAGATTCTAGTAGTAATGAATGTGCAAATGAAATAGAACAAGAACAAAATGAAATTAATACTAAAGGTAACAAAGAAATTAGTGAATTTAAGAAAGAAATTTTAGAGGACCATTTTATAAATTTAAATGGAAAAGAGTACATTAAAGACGGAGATAACGAGATAACTCTAGAAAAATTATCAAGAATAACGATATTTCAAATACTACAGAAAAATATGCAAAAAAGAAACAAAATGAAATAAAAATTGGCGAGTTAGTCAAAGTAAAAAAATTTTCGAGATATAAATTAGACCCTTATTTTGTTGGACCTTATCAAGTAGTCAAAAAGAAATTTAATACAGTTCAATTAATGGATCCTAATACACATACATGCTTAGAACGACCAGTACACCTTAAAAATATTATAAAATTCAATACAACTAAGGTATAGTTGTATCTTAAGGTGGGACGAATGATATAAAATGAAATATTCAAACCTTAATTAATATAAAATTAGTTTTTATTATTCAAACATAAATTAATGTCATAAATCAAATTTAAATCTAATGTTTTTACAACAATTTCAATATGTGGCTTGATTTCTATATATTAATTATATTTATAATTAATAATAAATTTTATAGCATAAATCAATGTTTTAATTATATTCTTATTATTTTATATTTATATTTATATAGTTATTAAATATTTCCTTAAATAATAATTATTAATAGTTTATTCTAATCACAAGAATAATTAATTAAATAGTTAATTATAACTAAATAACATAAAAATAAAGCATTTCTCTGAATTAAGAGAAGCTGCTGTCGTGTCGAGTCGTTGTTGTGTAAAACTTAAGATTAAAAGCTATAAGAAAGTTGTTAAATAGTTTTTTTAAATGTATGTAGTTATTATATAAAATTAAATATATAAATAAATAATAAATTAATAAATTTAATAAATAAATCCCAACAAAAGTACATCGAACTTTTGAGTTGTATATCATTACGTAATGATAAAGTACGCCTTGGTTCAGTCTCTTACTGGGAGAAGTTATATGAATTTATTTATGAAATTTATTAATATAATATAATTTTATTTACTTATTTATTAAATATTTATTTATTTTATAATTTAAATTTACTTAATTAACTAATAATTTTTATAAATTCATGTTAAATATTACTAAACTAATTTTACTAATAAAATATATTTATTTTGGCAATTTATTATTATAATTTTAACTATTTGAATTGCAAAGAATTAACATAAAAAAAATGTATTCTTTATATAATTTTCTTTAATTATAAACTATTTAAAAATAATAAGAAATAAATATTTAGTTAAATATTATAAAAAGTATAATATAAATAATAAAATAATTATAAAATATAAAAAATATAAAAATATTATAAAAATATAATAAAAATATAATAAAAATATAATAATTAAAATAAAATAAAACTTAATTAATTTATAAATTATTTACATATTTACATAACATAAAATTTATGTTATAAATTTTATGTTTACATTAATTTTATGTATTTTCAGAGAATTTATGATATTACATAAATTTATCTTATATCACGTTATTTTTGGATCATTTTATAGATCATATGATAATTAATCAAGTGATTAATTGATTTATTTTTATGTAATTATTAATAAAATAATTTATTAATAATTAAAGTTTTTATTTTCACTTTATATCAGTAATAATTACTCAGTTTGAATCATGAAACTTCGTAAATTAAAAAATAATTAGTCATTAATTAGTTAAATTAAAATAATTAAAGAAATATTGCCTTTTCCGTTTGCTTACAAAAACTTACCGTTTTGTTTACTTGTATTTTAAATTATAGAAATTCTAAAAATAAAAATAGCAAGTTGTGGTTTAGTAAATTGGTTTTCACAACTTGGCAAAATTTAAATTAAATATATGGATAGAATATATTTAATCATATAATTAATGAATTAAACTCTAAATTTTCTTCATAGAAAATTTTAGAAAAATTAGTTTTAAATAGGATTTATATTAAAATAATTCATAACATTTCATGTAATCTATTATATAATGTAATTTATAATATAAAATAATATTTTTATGTAATTTATTAAAATTTATTTTGATTTAAAACTTTATTTTGAAAAAGTATAAAAAGAGTTAATTTTTCAACTATTGAACGATAGTTGGAAAATCGTATAATAATAGGTAAATTTAAATTTTATTATTAGTTTCGTAACTATTATTAGAATAGTTATTTTCTTATAAAACAATTTTATTTTAGTTTGTAAAATCTTAACTGCTAGTGGGAACTCCGGAAAGGACCCTGCGTTACCCAGTTAAGTGGTTGTTGAAAATTAATTAATAAATAAAGTAAATAAATAAAAGAAATTAAAAAAAAAATTAATTAATTAATAGAGGTTTAGAATATAGTGTTATTTGTGTAGTAAAGTTAGTGTATAGAATAGCCACAAACCTAAACTAAATAAGTATTTTATTTTACAGTTCATTCCTTAACATTTATGATACGGGCTGGGGTTGAAACACTAAGATATTCAAAACAAAAAAAATAAATATTAACACATAACTTTAAAAATAAATTTGGAAACAAGAAAAAATTAAATTTTAAAATATTCTTTATTTAAATTTAAAATTAAAATTTTTTGTTCCCAGTATTAAAAGAAAGAAATTTATTCTTCTTTTTATACTTTTATTTTAATACATTTTATTTTAATTTAGTTATTGACAAAAATTATTTTAATTCGATTTTAATTATAAAAATAAATATTAGAAACATTAAAGAATTAGAAACTAAAGGGTTTGGACTTATTTATTAAAGATAATTTAATTTAATTTAACCCTTAAGAATTTGATAAAAATAACATGAAGAAAAACAACGAAAACTCAACAAATAATGGAAATATTGTATTGATATTCCCGCTAAATTTATATTCATTAGAAAGCTACGGTCGAGAACTACAACATATGTTAAAATCAACTTTATTGGACTACTAGATAACGAGATATTGGACTTTAAAGATATTTAAATATAAAAATATAATTTAATTATTAATCAAGATCCTAAATTATTAATTAAGAAATTTATATTAGATAAATCTCTTAACTTGGAAATTATATTATTAATTTTTATTATTAATTAAAAATACAGAATTAGTTATTAATAATAGTTTTATAATATTTTAAATAAGTTTTATAAGTTTTATATATTTTATTATTATATATTTTTATTCAATTAATTCTAAAAGATTCTAAGGAATTCTTTATTATTCTAAAGATTTCCGAAAGAGAATTTTTAATTAGTTTTAATATTTTATTTTATTTTATATTTTATTATTAAATTAGTTTTATTATTAAATTGTTTTATGAATAATTTATATAGTTATTTTATTAAAAGATTCTTATCAATATTATTTTATTATTATATTTTATATAGTTTATATACATGTATGAATATATTAAGATTAAAATGTATTAATTATTTATATTGTTAATTATTATTTAGTTTAGTATAAAAAGGATTTGAAATTCCATATTTTGAATTCTTGGTAAGATTATTAACTAATTATTAAATTCTAAAATATTAACATAAAGTTAATGAATTAATTATAACAATAAATAATTTTTTATATTAATCTTAGTTAAAATTTATTATTAAAATATATATTAAATAAAGTTCTAATAAAATATAAATATTAAATATTGAAATCTTAATTATAAAACTCTGTGTGTTATTTATTATTTAAATTTAATTAATTGTTATAATTAATAAAAGCATCTTGAACTGACCAATTTAACCAAAATTACGAAAGATATAGCAAGAATCTTACCTAAACACTCAATTTAAATTTTAACAAGTAAAGAATTATTAATAATAAAATAAAGGTTATTAATTCATTCTTTACCAAAAATGATACGGGCTGGGGTTGAAACACTAAGATATTCAAAACAAAAAAAATAAATATTAACACATAACTATAAAAATAAATTTGGAAACAAGAAAAAAAAATCAAATTATAAAATATTCTTTATTTAAATTCAAAATTAAAATTATTTGTTCCAAGTATTAAAAAGAAAGAAATTTATTCTTCTTTTTATACTTTTATTTTAATACATTTTATTTATTATTAATATATTCTTTATAAAAAAACTATTATAACTATTTTATTTTAATTTTTAACTATTATTTTAAATTATTTTTAAAAAAAAAATAACATTTATTAAATTAAAATATAAAAAATTAATTAAGAGATTGTATCACGAAGGGCATTCCGGGCGGTAGCTTCTTCTTGACATTGTTTTTCAGAGAGAGAATTATACAGAATTGATATTTTCTGTATTTTAGATCATTTTTATTATTGGAATTCTTCTGTATTTTAGTTCATTTTTATTTTAATAAAGATTTAATTTATTTTTGATTTTTGTTTTATTTTTAGTTTATTTCAAAGGTTTAGAAAATATTATACAAAAACTTATAATTCTGTATTTTATATCAAATATTTATTAAAATAGGTTTTTATTATTCTTAATATAAAAAATAAGAATTAGTAATGATTTAAATATTATATAATTTTTAATAAGAATATTTAATAATAATTTTTATTATATTTAATATTAATAAAATATTTTTATTAGAATATTTAATAATAATTTTTATTATATTTGATATTAATAAAAGATTTTAATAAGAATATTTAATAATAATTTTTATTATATTTAATATTAATAAAAGAAATCAATAAGAATATTTAATAATAATTTTTGTTATATTTAATATTAATAAAAGAAATTAATTAGAATATTTAATAATAGTTTTTTTTTTATTATTATTAAGAGTATTTAATAGGAAATACAAGGTATTTAGTGACACCCCTTATCAAAATGTAAGAATATAGATTTATTTCTTATAAAATAATCTATCTTCTTATTTAATTAATTTATATTTCATTTATATTTCAATATTTATTAACATGTAAAAAATATATTAATTTATCCAAATTAATATATATTGAAAAATAATGTAAACAAATTTGTTATAATGTATTAATTACTTAAAAACATTATATATATTTTATTATTTCAATTAGTTAATAATTTATAAGATTTTAGTAATCGGTTAATTAATTTTTTCCCCAATATTATTATGATTGGGTTTTTATTAATTAATACGATGATTAATATATTAGAATATTAATCGAAGTTATTCAGGTTTTTCTACTAATCTTTTCCTGAATATCAATTTGTTAAGATTAGATACCTTTATTTGATTTGTTAACTTTATCTTATCTATTTTATTTATTTAATAATTACATCTATTTAATAATTTCATCTATTTAATAATTTCATCTACTAAAATAATTATAAATAAAAAAGTATAAAAGAACTCAAATTTCTTTGATTAAAGAAATTAGAGTTATTATTATATAATGCTATATAATAAATTAAAAGAAATAAAGTCTTTTTGTTTATATCTATATTTAATGTTTATAATAAACTCTGTATAAAGTTAAGTATAAATTTTTATATCTTAAAATATTGTTAAGATTTTGATATAATTTATAGTTTAAATTTAAATAAAATAATATGTTTTATTAAAAAATATTCACTAAGTCGAAATGTCTATATAGTAATATACTATATAGATATATAATAATAATAATAAATATTTAAATGTTTAGTTTAATAAAAATTTATTTATAATAAGCTTTGATGATTAGAATTATCAAATTAATTTGATTTTAAATTTATTTATTTTATTTAATAATAAAATATCTATAATATATTACTATTAAGGTAATTTTACAATAACCTTACAAAGAACATAAAAGATAGATTTTTACATCTTTCTTTTATACTTTGTAAGTTACATAATAATAATATTTAATTATAAGATAGTAATAATATAGTAATATAAATAATAATAAAATATAAGGATAAATTTAATTATATAATTAATTTGAATAATTGAATTTAATATAGATATGTTGTAAACATATATAAAAACATAATATAAATAAAATACACGTGACGTCAAATGTATCATTGAAATTAATTATTAATATAAACCTTATTTATTAATATTCTCAGGATTATTAGGCCTAAGATAACCCTTTAAATATTAAACAAGAATTTATATTAATTATTAATTATTTAAACATATATATTATTTATAATTAAATAAATAATATTTTTAATTATTGAAATGTAAATAACTGAAATTGAGATTTCAATTCAGTTATAATTTCAACAAATATTAATAATCTAGTTATAGTTAGTATATTATAAATAGATTATTACACAAAAATGATTTATACCTAATATTCTTAATCTACAAAAATTAAATTTTGTAGAAGTGAATACGAGGATAAATACTGAATAAAATAGATTTAAGAAATTTAAAAAAAAATAAATATGTTTTATTATTAAACACAAAAATGTTTTATTAAAAAAAATTTATTTTTATTTTAATATTAATCTTTATTTATTTAATAATTAATTTTGTTTAAATTAATAAAATAATTGTTAAAACTAATAAAATAATAAAATGAAATATTTATTATTTATACTAATTTATTTTAAATTTTAATAATAAAATTGATTATTAATAATTAATAAAATATATATAATAATTTATTAAATAATTAATAATCATACTTTTTGATTATTAAAACTAATAAAATATTTATAATAATTTATTAACTAATTAATAATAAAGAATAATTTATAATAAATATTTACATGTTTTTATATTTTTCTTTGATTTTAAACTATTTACATTAAAAATAATAAAATTAATAAAAGAGAAATAAAGAATAATTTATTATTACATTAAACAATATTTACAATTAAAATATTAATAAAGATGAGTTTTAAAATGTTATTTTAATTACAATTTGTTTATAAAAGTTGAGTTATAAAATAAATAAAATAATCATTATTTTAAATAAAAGTAACTTAAAAAATTATTTAACTATTTAATTTTAATTTTGCGATGTTTATAAGTTTGTTTATTTGTTATTTATAATTTATTAAATTTGTTTATTATTTTGTTTATTTGTAGATTTAGAAAAATATTATTTATTAATTTATTTTAGTTTTTAATTAAAATTATTAATGATTAATTAATTTATTATTATTTTATTTTAATTATTTTTATTTAATTAATTTTTATTAAATATGGATTTAATTTTTTTTAGAATGGATTAATTTTTGGGTTAAGTTAGACAAGAATTTGTTTTTTATTATTTATTTTAATTTAATAATTTTGTTATTTATCAAAATGGTAGACTCGGGGTTGATTCTTATGGATTTAAAATCAAGCAGGGGGGGACGGGTATTACCCTGCTTTGATTTTAAAAAAAAAATTTTTTTTATTAAAAAGTATTTATTATTTATTAATATAAAATTTTATTTTTGAAGTACACATATTTAATTTTTAAGAAATAGTTACAATATTTATATTTTTTTATGAATTTAAAGTATAATTATTTGTTTATAATTTAAGTAATTTTATAGAATTATTGAATTAATTTTATATCAATAATTCATTTTTGTTTTAATTTTTATAAATATAATAATATAATATTCAAATATAATTTAATTAAAAATAATTATAAAATAAATATATATAGAAAATAGTTTTACTATTTTCTTTGATATTTTTAAGTTAAATAAATTGTTTTTAAAGATTAATATAATAAATTTAATAATCTTTAATTATTTTAAATAATACTTGTAATTATTTTCAAAATAAAATAAAATTTTTATAATATTTAATTAATAAATTTGATAATATTTAAATAATAATTTTTATATTAAGTAATAATTTTTAATAATAATTTTTAATAATAAATTTAATTAATAATCTTAATAATTTTATAATAATATTTAATAGTTATAATAAATAAATTTTTATAATAATATTTAATAATTTTAATAATTTTATAATATTAATAGTTTATAATAATTTTTATGATAATATTTAATTAATAATTTTAATAATTTTATAATAATTTTTATAATAATATTTTTAATTAATAGTTTTAATAATTTAGTATCTTAAAAGTATAATTTTAATATTTACAATTGTATTTTAATATATACATATATTTAATAATATAACAATAAAGTAATTAATTAAAATTTATTTACATTATTTACAAGTTAAAATTAATTTATATCAAAATAAATTAAATTTTATTATTAAGTTTAGGTTATCAAGAATATAGGAAAGTACAATTTAGTAATGTTAAGATAATAACTGAATTTCAATTCAATTTCAATTTCGATAATTCAGTTATTTGAATTTCAATATTAATAAATAATAATAATATAATAATATAATAATTATTATTAAATTAACTTTATTAAAATATTTAGGAATTAGTCTAGGCCAACTAATTACTAAATATTATTAACATATTGAATTTAATATATATTAAATAATGTAAACACGTGATTGTCATATTAAATTAATTTCTACATATTATATTTTAATTATAAATTATAATATTTAGCAATATTTGATTCTTATATTTTATTTATATTAAATATTTATATTATTATCTTATTTTATATTATCAATATCAAACTTATATTAATATTATTTACATATTCATATTAATAATTAATATTTTAAAAATTAATTATTTTATATAAATACATGTTTAAATTCTTTTGATTAATCCTTTGTAGGATTATTGTAATTTAAATTATAGTAATAATTATATAAAATAATAATGTAATAGAATATTATTAAGATTAAATATAATTTATATTTTAAATAAAAACTTAATTATAAAATTTACTATGTTTTAAATAAAAGTAAAATTAAATTATTAATTAATTACTATAATTTGGCATCTTGACCTAATCGTTAAGACCAAATTATCTAAAAACTTTAACAAGTAAAGAATTATTAATAATAAAATAAAGGTTATTAATTCATTCTTTACCAAAAATGATATGGGCACAGATCACACACAATATTTTAAAAACACAATATTAAATATTATAAATAAATTTTTATTAGTTTAAAAGTATTTTATAAATTTTTATTTTATTTTTATTGTCCTTTTTCAAAAGAAAGAAAATTTCTTCCTTTTATAGTTTTTTTTTTACATGAATCTTGAATTGAACATTAACATATACATTTATTTATATTATTCTATTATGAATGTTATTTTAATATTAATATATTTTAAAATTAACCTATTCTAAAGTATCTATTTTAAAATATAGTTGTATAATTATTAATGATTTATTTATATTTAAAATTTTAACTATCTATTCTAATAATGTTTTAATTTATCAATTAATATATAATTTAATATTCTTGTAAATTATTAATATTATATTCTCATAAAGTTTATTATTGTAAAAAGAATACAGAAAATAATAATCTATTTTAGAGAAAACAATAAAAATAATAGTTAGTATTGTCAATCGATTTAATTTTATACAGAATTAAATATTTCTGTATTTATTTTATTAAAAACAATTTATAGATAATTATTTTTATTATAAATAATTTTATTATAAATAAATTTTTTTTTTATTATAACTATTTTAATTTTAAATAATTTCATTATTATAAACATTTTATATTTTTTTTTCTTTTTATCATTCTTATATATGCTTATTTGAGGTAAATAAGCTAGTTCCGGATCAAATGATATTTTATGGTTTATATCTTAATTCTGAATAGGCTCAGAAAGTGACATAACCAATATCAATAATTAAATTTAGAAAAAGTTGTTTTTGTGATTAAGATTTTAAAAATATGTTTTATTAATATATATTTTATTTATTTTATAAATTATTTTATATACATCTTTTAATTTTATTATTTAAATTATTATTTTAATTATTTAATATTATTATTATTATTTAGTTTTTGATTAAAATGAGTAAAAACTATATAAAAACCTGATTATTAAAATAAATAAAATTAAGAACTATTTATATTAATTTAGTAAATTATACATTTTAAAATTTGTTTACATGTTATAAGTATTTACAATTAATAATATTTTAAAAATTATTATTTCTGTTTATTGTTTATTTTATTTTTTTTATTATTAAAATATTATTTAATATATTTTTATTTTTATTAATTTATTAATTGTTTATTATTAAACTTTATAAAATTTGTACCGTGATATTAATTATATATATATATATATATTTTTTTTTTAATATAATATGAAATTTATATTTATAAATTTCATTATTTATCACAAAAAAAAGTACTGGGGATATAACTCAGTGGTAGAGTGCTTGCTTTGCATGCAAGAAGCCTCGGGTTCGATCCCCGATATCTCCAGTAAACAATATTTTTGTTCATTTATTTTTTTTTTGTAAGAATGTTAGGGAATAAAACCCCAGGCAGAAATGTATAACGACGTGTGGAGGGCGATGATGTACTAGTATGTTAGTATATCACACTTGACAGTTATATCTGTTATGGTCATAATAGGAGATGGGTACTCATTATGTATGTCTAAATTATTTATCAATACTTTTAGAAAAATTAATGGATGATCGTAAGTCAAGACTAGTATTGATATAATAAATATTATTATTAATTTATTTACTATAATATTTTTATTTATTTATTTATTTATTTATTCCTATTTCCTTTAAAATAACTAATGACATGCAATAAATTTTATTTTTTTAAATATTATTTATATATAACTATAATAAGATTTATATATTAAAATAATTCAAAGTAAAATATTTTTTAATTTTGATGATATATATTTCATATATAAATTAATACCTAATCATAAAAAAAAATTTTTTTTTTAAAAAATTATAATATTATTATTATAATTAATAATTATAGATAATATCTTAAAATTATTTATATAAAAAATATAAGAATCTAATATAGCTAAATATTATATTTTATAATTAAAATATAATATGTGATTTTGATAATAAATTAATTTAGAAATTAATTTAATTGATATGCGGGACTTTTATGTGCTACTAATTTTTAATAGTATTGTTATATTTAATTAACCTTTATTAATATATTTTAATTTATAAACCCAATTAACTAAAGGGTCTTCTCTAAATTACAATAAAGAAGAGTAGTATTTAGAAATCTTTATAATAATTTAATAAATATTAATAATAATAAATATACATTTTAAATATATTATATCGGAGTATAGTATAATATATAATAAATATATATTAAAATAATTGTAACGAATTGTTAAGGTTCGGAGAGAGGGAAAAATAAAAATAAGTATTAATATAAAAAATAAAGAAAATCAATAAACAAGAAAAATAATAAACAAAATAATTTTATAATTTTTATTTTTTTAAATCTTTTAGTAAATTTTTATTTAAAAATTACAATGTTAAAATTACAATATAAAAAATTACAATTTTTTACTGTTATTTATATTTTTTTCTTAAAATAATAGAAATGGTAAAGCCATTTCTTTATATAATAAAAATTAATTATTATTAAATATTTTATATTATTTTTTTATTATTAATATAATTATTATTTAACTTATAATAAATAATACTTATATATTAATAGTAATCATTAATACAAATTTTTTAAATTTGGAATTTTCCAAAGAAATAATTAATATTAATAAGTTTAATATTAATAAAAGAAATATTGATAAGATTTTGATAAACTATAAAGAAAATTGATAAAATAAACTATATAATATTTATAAGGATTTTAATAATAATAAAATATAGATAAGAATAATAAAGGTAGCATAGATAAGGAATTAATATTAAATATACTTTTTTAAATAGTATAATTTAATTTGTACTAATTAGGAATATAGATTAATTTATTAGAATATAGAAAGTTCCAAAAGAATAAAGAATCAAATAATTTGTTTAAGGGTTAAATGAATCATTTAGGATGAATAACCAAAAGAACATTATTTGGGCATTCTTTATCAGAATGTAAGAATCTATAATTATTTTTAACAAAATAATTATATTTTCTTAGTTAAGTTATAATAACATAACTTTATCTAAATCATATTACTTTCGTACACTTAATTATAATTAATAATTTATTTAATATTATTTTAAGTATTTATTTAATTTAGTATTAAAAAATTATTTAAATATTTTTATGCATTTAAATAATAATAATAATTTATTTAATCATTCATTTAGATATTAAATTTATTAGTTTAGTAATTTAGTTAAATTTAATTTTTTAACTAAAACGCTACTCTATATTGTATAATATATTCTGTATTTTATAATGTATCTTATATTTTGTTTAATATTATTTATATATTGTTTTCCTTATATGTAAATTCATATTTATATGATCGAAATATCTTTTATTCTTATTCTTTTATTTTCGATCATTGGATTAGATTAACCAATCGGTTAATTAAGGTTTTTCCAATTACTTTATGGTACTTAATTAATACGATGATCGATATGGATAGAATATCGATCAAAAGCTTATCTAGGTTTTTCTATCTTATCTTTTCCTAGATAAGAGATTTGTTAAGATTAGATAACACTTTTTTAATTAACCTTATTTTTTCAAAAGGTTTAAATAAGGCTCTTGAGTTCTCTTTGAGAAATCAAGAGTTATTATTATAACAAATATAATAAATAATAATAATAACAATAATAATAAAATAAATATTTTTAATTACTTTTATATTAATAAAAAATAAATTGTTTAATAAAAGAATTTCACAAAATATAAACCGACTCTCTTTCTAAGTTTAGTGTTTCGTTTATTATATTTGCTATAATAAACTCCAAGTAATTAGATTTGAATCATAGGTAAGTATGATTCTTTTCTAATTCTTAATATTAGCAGTTAGAGCTAATATTAATGATTAATAATTTAATTACAGTTTATAATTAAATTATTACACAGAATGTAAGAAAATATAATTATTTTCAACAAAATAATTATATTCTCTTAGTTAAGTTATAATTAATATAACTTTTATTTAATTCATATTTCATTTATACACTTAATTATAATTAATAAATTATTTAATTACATATTAAAAATTTATTTAGTTTAATATTAAAATTTTATTTAATTAAATAATTTTTATACATTTAAAACAGTATTAAATTTATTTAATTATTCACTTAATTATTAAATTTATTAGTTTTAGTTTTCTCTTACTTATTAAATCATAAACTAAAATACTATTCTGTATTTTATCATGTATTCTGTATTCTATCATGTATTCTGTATTTTATTAATCATGTATTTTTATTATTAATGTATTGTTTTATATTTTTATGTAAAGTTTTATAAAATAGAACTAAATAGATTAAATTTTAAATTTTA
Source organism: Neocallimastix lanati (nom. inval.) (assembly GCA_016946835.1). Lineage (NCBI taxonomy): Eukaryota > Fungi > Neocallimastigomycota > Neocallimastigomycetes > Neocallimastigales > Neocallimastigaceae > Neocallimastix > Neocallimastix lanati (nom. inval.). The sequence continues at coordinate 367,663 of JACVTC010000013.1, forward strand.
TGATCGAAATAATTTTCATTATTTTATTCTTTTATTTTCGACTATTATATTAGATTAAGTAATCGGTTAATTAAGGTTTTTCCAATTATTTCTTAAAAGTAATCGGTTTTACTTAATTAACGCGATGATCAATATGGATAGAATATCGATCAAAAACTTATCTAAGTTTTTCTTCTAGTCTTTTCCTAGATAAGAGATTTGTTAAGATTAGTACCCCTTTTGATTTTAACCTTATTTTGACAAAAAAGTATAAATATGGCTCTTGAGTTCTCTTTGAGAAATCAAGAGTTATTATTATAACAATTATAATATAATAATAATAATAATAATAATAATAATTAGTTTTAACATTTAAAGTTTCTAATAATCAATAAAACAAATTATTTTAATAAAAAAAATTTTATAATTAAAACTTTTCTTTATCAATTTTAGTGTTTCGTCTATTATAATTCGTTATAATAAACTCAATAATTAGAAAGAACCATAGGTAAGTATGATTCTTTTCTAAACCTTTAATATTAGCAGTTAGTGCTAATATTAATGATTAATAATTTAATTATAATTTTTTAATTAAATTATTACACATAATTGGTAGACTCGGGGTGATTCTTATTGATTTAAAATCAAGCAGGGGGGAACGGGTATTACCCTGCTTTGATTTTAACAAAGAAAAAAATTTTTTTTTATTAAAAAGTGTTTATTATTTATTAATATAAAATTTTATTATTTAAAGTACACATATTTAATTTTTAAGAAATATTTACAATATTTATATTTTTTTATGAATTTAAAGTATAATTATTTGTTTATAATTTAAGTAATTTTATAGAATTATTGAATTAATTTTATATCAATAATTCATTTTTGTTTTAATTTTTATAAATATAATAATATAATATTCAAATATAATTTAATTAAAAATAATTATAAAATAAATATATAGAAAATAGTTTTTACTATTTTCTTTGATATTTTTAAGTTAAATAAATTGTTTTTAAAGATTAATATAATAAATTTAATAATCTTTAATTATTTTAAATAATACTTGTAATTATTTTCAAAATAAAATAAAATTTTTATAATATTTAATTAATAAATTTGATAATATTTAAATAATAATTTTTATAATAAGTAATAATTTTTAATAATAAATTTAATTAATAATCTTAATAATTTTATAATAATATTTAATAGTTATAATAAATAAATTTTTATAATAATATTTAATAATTTTAATAATTTTATAATATTAATAGTTTATAATAATTTTTATAATAATATTTAATTAATAGTTTTAATAATTTAGTATCTTAAAAGTATAATTTTAATATTTACAATTGTATTTTAATATATACATATATTTAATAATATAACAATAAAGTAATTAATTAAAATTTATTTACATTATTTACAAGTTAAAATTAATTTATATCAAAATAAATTAAATTTAATTATTAAGTTTAGGTTATCAAGAATATAGGAAAGTACAATTTAGTAAAGAATTATTAATAATAAAATAAAGGTTATTAATTCATTCTTTACCATAATTGGTAGACTCGGGGTTGACACTTAGATATTTAAAATCAAGCAGGGGGGAACGGGTATTACCCTGCTTTGATTTTAAATAATAAAAAAAAATAATTATTTATTAAAAGTTATTTTTTTTATTAATATAAAATTTTATTATTAAAAATACACACTTAATTTTTAAGAAATTGTTACAATATTTATATTTTTTTATAAATTTAAAGTATAATTAATTGTTTATAATTTAAGTAATTTTATAGAATTATTGAATTAATTTTATATCAATAATTCATTTTTGTTTTAATTTTTATAAATATAATAATATAATATTCAAATATAATTTAATTAAAAATAATTATAAAATAAATATATAGAAAATAGTTTTTACTATTTTCTTTGATATTTTTAAGTTAAATAAATTGTTTTTAAAGATTAATATAATAAATTTAATAATCTTTAATTATTTTAAATAATACTTGTAATTATTTTCAAAATAAAATAAAATTTTTATAATATTTAATTAATAAATTTGATAATATTTAAATAATAATTTTTATAATAAGTAAAAATTTTTAATAATAATTTTTAATAATAAATTTAATTAATAATCTTAATAATTTTATAATAATATTTAATAGTTATAATATATAAATTTTTATAATAATATTTAATAATTTTAATAATTTTATAATATTAATAATTTATAATAATTTTTAGAATAATATTTAATTAATAATTTTAATAATTTTATAATAATTTTTATAATAATATTTAATTAATAGTTTTAATAATTTAGTATCTTAAAAGTATAATTTTAATATTTACAATTGTATTTTAATATATACATATATTTAATAATATAACAATAAAGTAATTAATTAAAATTTATTTACATTATTTACAAGTGTAAATTAATTTATATCAAAATAAATTAAATTTACAATGAGGTTTAGGTTATGAAGAATATAGGAAAGTACAATTTAGTAAAGAATTATTAATAATAAAATAAAGGTTATTAATTCATTCTTTACCATGATGCCCCCTCTAAAACTCAAGCTACATCGAAGCTGAGTTATACTTGACTATATTCTTCAAATGAACATTCCTATTCATTTGAATTCCAGAATTTGGATCAGCTAAGGTAACCGTATTAAATTGTTTTTTTATAACTTTAAGAGGACCAACAAAATAAGGTTCTAGTTTAGTTCTTGAAAAATTTCTAACTAGAACTAAATCACCTTCCCTAATTCTTTTTCCTTCATTCAAACTATTCTTTTCCTCTCTTCTAGCAGCCCAATACTTATTTGCATTTTTAACATTTTCGGCTGCTTCTAAAGTCCATCGGTAATGATTTATAAATTTTTCTAACAACACTTCATCCGATGACTTATTAATATCCTTGGTAGGTCTAGCAGCAATATCAAAAGGCTGCTGATCCTCCCTACCATAAACCAACTCAAAACTTGAATGTTTTGTTACCTTATTTTTGGTAGTTCTAAGAGCCCATAAGGCGGATGGTAAAACTTCATCCCAATCCTTATTCTTAGAACCCAACAACCTCAATAACTTGCCGATCTCTTTATTACGGTTTTCCGTAAGTCCATTACTTTCAGGATGATATGTGGAAATAAACTTCACATATACATCATAGAGATCTAAAAATATTTTCGTCATGTCCGAGGTGAACTGAACACCATTGTCAGTTGTTATTACCTGTGGAACACCATGACGAGCAAACACATTAATTAAGAACTTAATCACATCCTGTGATGTTATATTTTCCGTGGGTTCTGCTTCAACCCATTTGGTGAAGTAATCCACCACAACCATAATATATTGATTATTATTCTTCGTTTTAATCAAAGGTCCAATAATATCTAAACCCAAATGTATAAAAGGACCTTCTACTTTAGTTGGAATATTTTCTGTAGGTTCTGGATATGGTTGTGACCTATTCAACTGACACTTGTCACAACTTTGCACCACTCTTTTAATATCCATCACCATATTATTCCAATAAAAACTTTTACGAAGCCTTTGATAAGTCTTATAATATCCCTCATGACCTATCTTATGGGCTTCTAAAATAAGTTTTACTCTTTCCGTTTGATCCGTAATTAATTTACGATAGTCATTACCATCAACAAAATAATCTTCACCATCTATCGTAACAAATTTTTCATTTATAAAGTCTTTAATAGTTTTAGAAAGCAACTCTTCTTCTTCCTTTGAAGTTAACTTAGTTGCCAATACCACGGAATCATCTCTTTTCTTCATCCTAGATAATGCATCGGCTAACACATTTTTCTTACCCATTTGATATTGAATTTCAACACCAAGGGTACTAACAGTTAAGCACCACCTTGCTTGCCTAGCATTATTAGGTTCCTTATTTTTAAAGAAACTGATTAAAGGTTTATGATCTGTTATTACTACTGTTTTATTAGGATTTCCTAATATATAAGATTTCAACTTAGTAATACAATAAATTAATGCAGCTCCTTCCAAGTCAGTAATGCCATAATTTTTCTCGGCTTTACTTAAACTTCTACTTATATAATGAACTGGATGTTCCTTTTTGGTTTCTAAATCTTCTTGGAGTAATACTCCTCCAATACCTTCATAGGAAGCATCCGTTCTAATTATAAACCTTTGATTAAAACTTGGATATTTTAAAATTGGAGCATTTATTAATTTTTCTTTTAACAGATCAAAACTTTGTTGATGTTCATTATTCCATTTATATTTAACATTCTTTCTTAATAATTTACATAAAGGAGCAGAGATTTGGGCATATTTATCAATAAAGTTTCTATAATATCCTACTGCTCCAAGAAAAGATCGTAATTCATGAACATCAACAGGTGCTACCCACTCCTTGATAGCCTTAATTTTGCTATCCTGGGGACTTAAACCTTTCACTGATGCCTTATGACTTAAGACTTCTACTTCAGTCTGCATAAAGGCACATTTTTCAATGTTAATTTTCAATTTGTGTTGGCGAAATACTTCCAACACTTGCCTAATGTGGCTTATGTGTTCTTCTATACTCTTAGAGTATATTAAAATATCATCTATAAAGTTAAAAACAAACTTTCCTATAAATGGGAAAAGAATCCTATTCATTTCCCTTTGAAATGTAGCTGGGGCTCCGGTTAAACCAAAAGGCATAACCTTGAATTGGTAGTTACCAAATTTTGTGGTGAAGGTGGTAATTTCTACACTTTCCTCATCCATCAAAATTTGATGATAACCAGAATAAAGATCCATTGTTGTAAAAATCTGTGCCCCATCTAAACTATCAAATATCTCATCAATGTAAGGTAATGAATAAGAATCTTTAACTGTTAAATCATTAACCTTACGATAATCAATACATAATCGCCATTTACCGTTCTTCTTCGGTACTAACACTATTGGCGATGACCATTCGGAACAAGAAGGTTCAATTAATTTCTTATTAATTAATTTAATTAATTCCTCCTTAAGTATATCCGACTTAAATTTAACTAATCTATAGCACCTTTGCTTAACTGGTTTCACACCAGGAATTAAATTAATCTTATGTGGAGGAAGATCAGAAGGTGTTAATTCTTCTGAAGAAGTAGCAACTATTTCTAAGTTCTCCTCCAGAATTTTAATTATTTCATCTTTATATTTTTCGTTTAAAGTATTTAGGAAAATTTCATGATGAATATATTGCTTTGGGGATAATCCTTCAATTTTCTTTAAATCATTCTTTTTGGAATCCTCATCCAAAGCCTTAATCATACACAACAACTTTTCTTCATCTTCATAATCATTATTAATAGGTGCAATAACGTCAATTACTCCCTCAGGAGTAATTTGACACAAACTATATAAAATGGGGTGGATAAACAAATTATAATCAATTTGGGTTTTTAAGTTAATTAGAATATCGTAAAAAGGATCCTCCTTTTCTACTATTCTACAATTAACCATTAATACAAGATTATTAATCTTTACTGGCACCCGAATGATATAACCTTCCGAGTAATCATCATTCTTAGTTGCCAACCTAATTCTGCCACGACTAATATCAATAGGTTCATATTCGGACGGAAGCTTATCTAAAAATTGTTGAGTAATTATACTTAAATTACTACATGAATCAATTAAAGCCTTCCCCGAAACACCTTCAACTGTAACATCAACCATGGCAATATCCTCTTCACATGGTTCGTTACCTTTACTTTTATAAGTGTGGTCTATGTTATTAACGACCACAGTCGTGGCTGACACATTATCCAACACCCCAGAGATATTAGATTGGTCCCTATCCAATTTAATACCCTGTGACACCTTATATCTTAATTTTGGAGCAGCATCCAATAACTGTCCAAAAGTAATATTGCAATGGGCAGAATTTAAATCTTTAAGAATATCATATTCTTCTTCCCCCGATTGCATCTTAATTTTCCTAGATACCCTAGAACTTTTAGTTTCTTTTTGAGTATCTTTATCTTTACTATTTAACACCCTAGTTAAATCAATTACTTTATTATTCTCCTTCACAATACTTTTATTATTATCATTATTTTCTTTCATTAAATTTTTATTCTTTCTTTTATCATTATTTACATTATTTACAATAACTTCATCATTCACTAATGAATTATTATTAATATTATCATTACTATTATCATTACTATGATTATTACTATAATTAGTATTACTATTACTAGCTCTTTCATTATCACGAATTTGTCTTTCAATCTCTTTTTCTTTTTCAATTCGTGGTTGAGCTAGAATAGATGGTTTAATTTGTTTAACAATTTTATTACTTATATTATTTTCTTTTACTTCTCGTTCTTTCTGTTTTCGTAATGCAGGAGTTATTATAGGTTTAGGATTCTCCTTCAACGACTTATGAATCCTTTTCTCTGCACTACCTTCATCATTATTAACATCATAAATTTTACGTTTAGATGCTCCTACTAAATAATCAACTTTCTTTTTATTAACCACCCTTTTATTAGCAGGAGTTTCTTCAATATTAGAAAGACGAGAATTTTTAATTTCTTTTTGATATTTAAGTGAAGCTGCTTTATTAAGTATGGGAGAGCTTCTTATCCCATTACTCAATTTAAACGTTTATTGTTTCTAATTTCCTTCCTATTTTTCTCAACAATTGCTCTCAACTTTGGGCAATTGTTTTGATAATGACCTGGTTCTTTACAGAAATAACAAGCCTTTATTGTTAAACTTCTTATTTTTCTTGTTAATTCCTCTATGTCATTATCTTCTTTAGGTTTAATATTAACTTTTTGTTCTAACTTATTTTTAATAGGAGGATGAAAATTAACTCTATTACTAAAAGAAGATGTATTTGCAGAAGGTGAAGGGGTAGTAGGATGTCTTCTTTGATTACTACCCATATAATTTAACCTATCTGCTTTTTCAGCAATTTTAAAGGCTTTTGACAGAGAAATGTTATCAAATAAGGTTAGACGTTTCCAGGCTTCAACATTGTTTTCAATGGAGTCTGTGTAATCTAAAACACTTATCTGACTTCTTTTCTTTTTATTTAATTTTAAATATAAAGTTTTATACTTAATATTAAAATCTTTGATTCTTTCATTTCTCTTAATTCTTAGAGCACGTAGCTCTCTTAATAAATTATTTTGATCCTCCCTAATGCCATAAAATTCTTCTATAGCTTTTACAATTCTATTAAGGGAAGGATAAGCCTTATTCTTTTTATCAATTTCTTTATCTTCTTCATTATCATCATCCTCATCTTCATCATTAATATCCTTATAATTATCATCATCATCATCATCATCATCATCATCATCATCACTCTTTATTATTATCATCCATTAATTCTTGGATGACTTTCCTGGTTTCACCAATTGAGGTTAAAACACAGGCATAAAATATAATCTTGGAGTCTTCAACATGTTCAAGCTTTATCCAAAGCTCTAAATCAGACTTCCAAGTTTTAACATCTAAATTTTCTTTGGATATTTTTTCAATATCCTTAAGTTCCTTTTTTAAATCTTTAAAATTAATTGTACTCATTTTAAAAAAACACACTTTTAAAAAAAAAAATAAAATAAAAAAAATTGTTTTATTAATTATTTAATTGCTATATTTTTATTTATTTATTTATTTATTTACAATTAAAATTATATATTTAAGTAATTTATATCTCTAGTGAGACGTTTCCGGCTAGTGTATATTTAATTTTGCTATATACACCCGTACTCCCCCTCCTGGACACTAGAATAAATATAAATTAATAAACTAGTTGGAGTGTTCACTATTCTTTCAAGCTAATAACCCCTTTCGTTTATCTTTACTTAAATAAAAAAAAATATATACAATTATTTACTAAAAAAATTTTTTTTTTTTTTTTTTTAATATAGCAATTAAAAATATTTAAAAACACAAAAATTAATATTTTTTTTTTTTTTTTTTTTTTTTTTTTTTTTTTTTATTTATTTATTTATTTGTTATCGGTTATTATTACAATATTTACAATTACAATTACAATTACAATTATTATTAAGTTTATATAATTACAACTTAAAAAAAAAACAAATAAACTTAATTAAAAACAAGGTAAATTAACAAACCTAATACAACTTGAAAAACCGCTATCTATTACAACTGCCGACCACGCAGAGGGACCTTAGTATTTCGGTATACTAAGTGAATTTGCCTGAGTCAAGTGGAGGAGCACCCAAACCGTGTTGAACGTATAATGGGTGATCTATAGGGTAATTTCTGCTTCCCAACAGTATTTACCGCTATATCTAATCGGGGTTCGATTAGTTAGTAACCGGCCCCTCTCCAGACACCTGATTAAACCACTCGCAATTATAGAATTATCTATAACTGCTTAGTACGCAGTACACTCAGTATATAGTTTTATTTGGAGCACGCGAAGACCAAATAAAACTGATGTTAATTTTTATTACTACCACAACAACAACAATCACAACAACAACACCAACCACAACAACAACACAAAAACCGATAACAATAAAAAAAAAATATGATGATGAATGTAAAAGTGTGAAAATTTTTTTTTTTTTTTTTTTTTTTTTTATGTTTTTAATTTAATTTAATTTAATTCTATTAAATTTAATTTAAAAAAATTATTCTCATAATTCCAAAAAAAAAAAAAAATAAGTCCTAGTAGTTCCAATTTCCTTCTTGGTCTTATCCTTCTTGGTCTTCTTCTTGGTATTCTTCTTGGTCTTCTTCTTGGTCTTCTTCTTGGTCTTCTTCTTGGTCTTCTTCTTGGTCTTCTTCTTGGTCTTCTTCTTGGTTTTCTTCTTGGTCTTCTTCTTGGTCTTCTTCTTGGTCTTCTTCTTGGTCTTCTTCTTGGTCTTCTTCTTGGTCTTCTTCTTGGTCTTCTTCTTGGTTTTCTTTTTCTTGGTCTTCTTCCACTTGGTTTTCTTCTTGATCTTCTTTTTCTTGGTCTTCTTCCACTTGGTCTACTTCTTGGTCTTCTTTTTCTTGGTCTTCTTTTTCTTGGTCTTCTTCCACTTGGTCTACTTCTTCTTCTTCTACTTCTTCTACTTCTTCTACTTCTTCTACTTCTTCTTCTTCTTCTTCTTCTTCTTCTTCTTCTTCTTCCCCGATATCTCCACCAATTTTTGGTAGACTCGGGGTTGACACTTAGATATTTAAAATCAAGCAGGGGGGAACGGGTATTACCCTGCTTTGATTTTAAATAATAAAAAAAAATAATTATTTATTAAAAGTTATTTTTTTTATTAATATAAAATTTTATTATTAAAAATACACACTTAATTTTTAAGAAATTGTTACAATATTTATATTTTTTTATAAATTTAAAGTATAATTAATTGTTTATAATTTAAGTAATTTTATAGAATTATTGAATTAATTTTATATCAATAATTCATTTTTGTTTTAATTTTTATAAATATAATAATATAATATTCAAATATAATTTAATTAAAAATAATTATAAAATAAATATATAGAAAATAGTTTTTACTATTTTCTTTGATATTTTTAAGTTAAATAAATTGTTTTTAAAGATTAATATAATAAATTTAATAATCTTTAATTATTTTAAATAATACTTGTAATTATTTTCAAAATAAAATAAAATTTTTATAATATTTAATTAATAAATTTGATAATATTTAAATAATAATTTTTATAATAAGTAAAAATTTTTAATAATAATTTTTAATAATAAATTTAATTAATAATCTTAATAATTTTATAATAATATTTAATAGTTATAATATATAAATTTTTATAATAATATTTAATAATTTTAATAATTTTATAATATTAATAATTTATAATAATTTTTAGAATAATATTTAATTAATAATTTTAATAATTTTATAATAATTTTTATAATAATATTTAATTAATAGTTTTAATAATTTAGTATCTTAAAAGTATAATTTTAATATTTACAATTGTATTTTAATATATACATATATTTAATAATATAACAATAAAGTAATTAATTAAAATTTATTTACATTATTTACAAGTGTAAATTAATTTATATCAAAATAAATTAAATTTACAATGAGGTTTAGGTTATGAAGAATATAGGAAAGTACAATTTAGTAAAGAATTATTAATAATAAAATAAAGGTTATTAATTCATTCTTTACCATAATCTTAATAATAATTAACTTGTCTTAGTTGTTAGTAACTAAGTCACTGATTTGAACTTCTCTTGTTCAAACCCGCGTAATTTCTTTTTATGAAAAATTTATTTTAAAAGTTCTTATCTTATCAAAAATTATTTTAAAAGTTCTTATCTTATCAAAAAAAATTTTTTTTATCTTATCAAAAGTTTTATCAAATTAATTTAATTGGTTTAAATTTATATCATAAAATATTCTTTTTGAAAATTTTTTGTATAAATACGAGTGAATTTTTCTTCAAAAAATTTTTTAAAAAAATCGTGTTTTTTATTAATTATTTAATAAGTAATTTAATTACAAATTTTTAATTAATAAATAAAAAAAAAAATAAATAAATAAATTTTTACTTTTAAAAAATAATAAATTTTTTTAAAAAAAAAACTATTTACTTATTATTCAATTTTTTTATACAAACCTAGTGATGTTAATTATTTTGGATTCTAATCCAATTCACGTTACAATAATAAATATAATAAATATAACTATATAATTCTTAAAATGAAAATAAGAATAATAAAGTTAAATATATAAGAATATAATTATATAATAAATATGAATATAATAAATAATATCAACTATATATATTTAATTATAATTAAAATAACTAAACCTATTTCATTATATCATATATTATAATATATAGAAGTATTATGTATTTTTAATATAAACTTTAAAATAAATATGAATAGTTAAGTTATATATATAATAATATTCTTATTATATATATTTAGAAGAAATTAACTATTTAATATATTTAATATATTTCATATTATCATGAATAATATATATATAAATATTGAATAATATATGAATAAGAAATTATTTCAAATATTATTGACAAAAGAGATATAAATTTAATATTTAATAATTATTATTAAATATGCAAATATGTTGCCACACATATTTATTTTATATCATTATTGATATGCGGAACTTTTATATGCAATAATTTATAAGCAGTGGGTTTTAAATAATGGTAGTTTAGTAAATTTTATTAATAAAATTATAATATTCGTACAATTAAAATAATAATTCTAATTCCTAAAATTTTACAAGAGAGTTCTCTATTTCTAATATAAATAATTTAATCTATTTATAAGAAATAGGTAATATATTAATTATATATTCTAATATATAGAACTATATAAATTTTATATGAAATAAAGTATTATAATTATTATAAATATAATAATACATATTGAAATAAAATAAAATAAAATAATTATTATCAAAAAGATATAAATTTATATTTTATAATTATTATTAAATATACAAATATGTTACTACACATATTTGTTTTATATCATTATTATTAAAATTTTTGTTATTATGTGAATTAAATTTTTGATTGTAAGAAGAACTTCCATTAGAGCTTCCAGTTCTTTTACCACATTCATTTTCAACTTCATCAATTAATTCATATGTAGAAAAGGCTTTTACTAGACTAATTCTTTTTCCCGCAAGTTTTACACCTTTCCATGCTTCTTTCTTGTTAAAAATTGACTTCAAATAATCAGAAACACAAATACATCTTCGATCATCTTCATCAAGTTTATTATATAATTCTTTGTATTCTTTATTAAATTCCTTGATGTTTCCTCTAGTAGATATCGTCATATTCTTAAGTTTATCAATAATGTTTTCTGGATCCAAATCGTGAAAGTCTAAAAGAGCATCTTGTATTTCTTCTAAAGAGGGATAAACATTTTGATTATCCTCATCTTTAGTTACTAATGCATTTAGGAAATGGATACTCTTACCAATTACTTTAAATTTACAGTTATTAAAAATTTCTTCTTCGTCTTTAATATGATAAAGAGTGATCCAAGCCCTCATTTGATTGTACCAAACATCAATATCCTTATTTGTATCTGAAAGGATTTGAATGCATTGGAATAGCATTAGGTTATTTTGGTTCATAATTAATTCTTCAGTCATTTTCTTAACTTTAATTTTATCTTCTAATTGACTGAAAAATACTTTAATCGAAAATAATATTTTTTTTATATTATTATATTTTATTTTATTTTATTACAAAATAATATTAAAATTTAATAAATATATTTTTCCTCCCACAAGAGCCGATATCTCCATTAAATGATATACAATTCAAAAGTTGGATGTACTTTTATTGGGATTTATTTATTAAATTTATTAAAGTATTATTTATTTATTTATTTAATTTTATTATTGAGATTACATATATTTAAAAGCTATCTAACAACTTTCTTATATTTTTAATTACACACTAACTTACATTACACTTCTCTTAATTCAGAGAAATGCTTTATTTTTATATTATTTAGTTATAATTAACTATTTAATTAATTGTTCTTGTGATTAAAATAAACTATTAAATGAATATAAATATTAATAATTATTATTTAAGGAAATATTTAGTAATTATATAAATATAAATATAGAATAATAAGAATATAATTAAAACATTGATTTATGCTATAAAATTTATTATTAATTATAAATATAATTAATATATAGAAATTAAGCCACATATTAAAATATTATAAAATCTTTAAATTTATATTTTATTTTATATTAAGGTTTGAATATTTCGAGTGTGGCATTTCGCAAAAGTTTCATTTCGCAAAATTTTAATAAATAGATAAATAAATAATAAAATAAATAAATAATAAATTTATAATATATTAATAAATAAAAATTTTATAAATAATAAATAATTAAATAGATATTTTTTATTTTATTAGCAGAAAAAAAAATAGTTAATAATTTTTAATAATAATAATAAAATTATTAAATTTAATAAAAAGAAATATTAATAATAATAAAAAATAAAAAGTTTTATAATTAACAGTAAAAATAAAATAAAAATAATAATAAAAAATAAAAAGTTTTATAATTAACAGTAAAAAATAAAATAAAAATAATAATAATAAAATAAAAAGGAACAAATTATAAAAATAAAATAAAAAGATTGATAATAAAATATAAAAAATAAAATAGAAATAAAAAAAAGAATTATTAATAAAAAATAAAAAGATTAATAATTAAAAAATAAAAAATAAAATAAATATGAGAAAATAGAATGAAGAATGAAAATAAAAAATTTTATATCTAATAATAAAAAAAAATAAAAAATAAAAAAAATAATACCACATAAAATCATCCTAACTTTGTGCTACTTTTAACTCCCTTTTTTTAAGATTTCCTCATATTTTTTTTTTTTTTTTTTTTTTTTTTTTTTTTTTTATTATTTTATTTTTTACAGGATTATTTATAAATATTTCTTTTATTAAAAAAATTTATTAGTAATTTAAGATTTTTTAAAATACTGCGCAAGTATAAAAATGATCAATTAATTATTTAGATATTATTATTTAATTGTTTTTAATTTTAATAGTTATATTTTAAATTATTATCCTTTACATCTTTTAAATTATTAATACTTATTTTTGTATATATATAAAATTATTATTAATTATATATTATAGAACATTTAAAATGTATGATAAAATATATTATTTTTTTAAAGCATTAATTCTAATGAATATTTGTTATTATATAATGTATATTTATTATATATATGTATATAAATATTTTTCTTTTTTTTAAAAAATTTAATTTTAAATTTATTTATTTATTGTAGTCTTATTTATTTATTTTTATTTATATAGTTATTTATTTAAATTATATATATTATTTATTTGTTTTATTATTGGTTTATTTATTTATTAACTTTTTAAAAAATTTTGCGAAATGAAACTTTTCAGAAAAGAAATTTTATATGTAAATTTTCCGAAAAACTTTCCGAAATGAAAATTTTCGAAACCTATTTTATGTAAAGCTATTATTTATTTTTTTTTATATATTAATGGAATAATAAATAATAAATAATAAATAAAAAATAATTGAATAATAAATAATAAATAATTGAATAATAAATAATAAATAATGGAATAATGGAATAATAAATAATAAATAATAAATAATAAATAATAAATAATAAATAGTAAATAATAAATAATGGAATAATAAATAGTAAATAATAAATAATAAATAATGGAATAATAAATAATAAATATAAATAATAAATAATAAATAATAAATAATAAATAATAAATAATAAATAATAAATAATAAATAATAATAAAAAGAGTATTTATTAATAAATAATTGAATAATAAATAATAAATAATAAATAATAAATAATTGAATAATAAATAATAAATAATAAATAATAAATAATAAATAATAAATAATAAATAATAAATAATAAATAATAAATAATAAATAATAAATAATAAATAATAAATAATAAATAATAAATAATAAATAATAAATAATAAATAATAAATAATAAATAATAAATAATAAACAATAAATAATAAATATTAATAAATATTGAATAAATACAAAAATATCAAATAAATATAAAATTTTTTGAATAGCTTATAATAATCTTTGATATAGAGTTTGGTTTATGTTCATTCCAGCACAGCTTTCGTATCTTAAGAATCTGGCACTTTGGAATTATCGAATTGAATTATTGAATTGAATGATTATTGATAAAAATAATTGAATAATAAATAATTGAATAATAAAAAAGAGTATTTATTAATAAATAATAAATAATGGAATAATAAATAATAAATAATAAATAATAATAAATAATAAAAAAGAGTATTTATTAATAAATAATAAATAATAAATAATAAATAATAAATAATAAATAATAAATAATAAATAATAAATACTAAATAATAAATAATAAATAATGGAATAATAAATAATAAATAATTGAATAATAAATAATAAATAATAAATAATAAATAATAAATAATGGAATAATAAATAATAAAAAAGTAAATAATAAATAATGAAATAATAAATAATAAAATTAAGACATAATTATATAATAAAACGACATAAAACGAAATAAAATCAATAAAAATAAGTTAATAGTAAAATAAATAAAACATAATAAAAAAAAAAAATAAATGACAGTTGGGAAACACCTTTATTTATGGCATGCAAAAGTGGAAATGAAAATCTAGTAAAATATTTAGTTGAACTTAAAGGAGATATAACAATAAAAAATAAAAGGGTGAAACAGCTCTATTTTGTGAATGCTTTTGGGGTAATGAAAAAATAGTAAAATATTTAGTTGACCAAGGAGTAGATGTTGATAAAGAAAATAATTCTGCTGAAACACCGTTATTATATGCATACAAAAGGGGAAACAAAAAAATAATAAAGTATTTAGTTGAACAAAGGGCAGATATAAATAAAGTAATTAATTCTCCTGAAATACCATGTTCATATATAGGAATAGGTAGACTTAAAGGAAGAGTATATAAAAAAATTTTTAATTAAACTTAAAAATAATATAAATATAGATAAAAAATATAAGAGAATAAAAATAATATAAATAAAGATAAAAAGTATAAGAGAATAAAGATAAAAAAATATTAGAGAAAAAATGTTATAAAATATATATAAGATTTAAGAATCATTAAAAAAAATAAAACAAACAAACAAACAAATATAAAAGTAATAACAATCTTTTTTTTTTTTTTACATTTTTACCACGAAATATTATTAAAGACAACCTTCAGTATTATGAAGTTTATTTAGAATTTTAGGAAAAAAATAGTATTTTATATATTAAAGATTATCATAATTCTTTTTTTTTTTTAAAAAAAAAAGAACTTTTATTTGCTGGTCATTTAAATGCTTTAGGTTTATTAATTTCTTAAGTTATTTCATCAATGTGTTTTCCTCAATTGTATATTCATGGAACAAAAAGCTTTATCATGTAATATATCCATTTCTTTTTAACACAATATTATAATCATGTAGGCCTAAGTTAATTGTTACTTAGAATATAATAATTAATTATATAATGAATTTTTAAATTTAAAGTTTTTTTTTTTAGTAAAATTTTATTTTTTAAAAAAAAATATAGAGAAATTAGTAAATTATATTATTATTTTATTATATTTTAATTTTTTTTCTACTATTATTTTTATTATTACTTATTATTATTATTGTTACTTATTTTTATTATTTTTATATATTTTAATTTCTATTTTCCATGTATTGAATGTTAAATATTTTATATTAAAAAACAAAAAATTGTCAGAAACCAAATTTATTTCGAATTTAAATAATAAACTCTATAGAAATATTAAATCTGGAATAGTTCGGTCCTATTTTAGATAGTATTCAGTCATACTTTGTTTAACTGTTACTATTTCCCCTAATGTTATTGCTTTTTTCTAGATGACCAAAAGAAAGATATATTCTGTCAGTCATTCATTAGTAGATTTTCTAAAAATATTTTTGATAACTCTTTTTCTTTCTCTTTTTTTTTTTTTTTTTTTTTTTTTTTTGAAAATCAAGAGTTATTATTAATTAAATAATAATTAGCAAAAAAAATAATAAAAATTAATAGTAATGTTAATAATTGTCTATTTTAATAAACTCCAAATAAAACAACGATTAAAACATACAAAAAGTATAAAGTATTCTTATTAAAAATTTTGTGTTGAAATATATTTTCTAAATTAATAAAGTGTATTTTTTTATTACACCTAATTTTTATTTTGTAATAATATAAATTTCAAAGAAAAATTATAATACTTACCCTTAACGATAATATAATAAATATAAAAAAATTTAATTCTAATGGTAACAATAATATAAATATTAGTAATTATAATAATAATAATAATAATAATAATAATAATAATAATAATAATAATAATAATAATAATAATAATAATAATATTAATAATAATAATAATAATAATAATAATAATAATAATATTAATAATAATAATAATAATAATAATAATAATAATAATAATAATAATAATAATAATAATAATAATAATAATAATAATAATAATAATATTAATAATAATAATAATAATAATAATAATAATAATAATAATAATATATAGAAATAAAATAAATAATTAATGCTTATCTTAAAAAATTAGTAAAGTACTTCAATAAAAATGTTAATAATCAATACAATAATTATAAAAATAAAAATAAATACATGAACAAAAATGGAATAGAAAAGAAAAATTAATTGATAATGTAATTAATATATTCCAAAGGAAAGATATTAAAAAAATGTACATGCCTCATTAACTTTGCTGATATCCAAGTGCCCCTAGTCTTGCTTTTTTTTTTTTTTTTTTTTTTTTTTTTACATTATCTTTTTTCAGCGAAGACCCATATATATGCCTATTATATTATATTTGTATCACTGGGTATATTCTCTACCACTTCCATTATATTATTATCATATATGTTTGTTAATTCATCGTTTATAGCAATTTTTTCCATTCCTCACCTTTTAATGAATTAATTCGTTTTTTGGTAAATGGTTGGAATGTTTGTTTTAATATTTAAAATTTTAAATCTTTTATTATTATTAGATTTTAATTTTTTATATTTTTTCTTATTATTAGATTTTAATTTTTCTTATTATTACTATAATTATTATTATTATTGTTATTGCTATTAATGATACTATAATTATTATTATTAGTATTATAAAGGATTCATTAATTGTGAATGAATATTATTACAATTAATATCACTATTACTTTCCCCATTAATTAAAGAATCTTGGAAATTGATAATAAAATCAATATAGTTATCACAAAAAAAGTAGTATTAATAGTTCCAAGGCATATCCTCCATAAAATTAACATCTCTATAGATGTGACTATAGAATTAGTGAAGGAATCAAGAATTTTATATTTATGAGAGTCAGAAGCATAGATTAAGAATATACCAGGTTTAGTATTGTTATGGAACTTGTTTGATTTAAATTTATGATTATTTATGGAGAAAAAAACCTTAAGATGAGGAATATCTATAGCTTTATTGAAAAATAATTCATTTAGGAATTTTAATTATTCATACTTTGGTGTAGGTTTAAATTATAAAGGTAAGCAGCGCAAAGTATGGCGGATTCCCAGAATTAAGAAGGCAGCTGAGCTGAGTTAAGGTAAGGTCGAAGTACCACAATTAAGAGTTTGGTTCAACCATTCAGGACGAACCATTTTGCTGAAGATAACCAAGGAATGGAGTGAAAAAAAATTTATACCATTATCATCTAGGTAATCTGTTAAGAGGTTTATTAATATATTTTGTACCATTATCAGATTTAAAAGAAATAGTATTATATGAAGTAGTGTTAAAAGTAAATTTATGAAATTTAATAAATTAATAAAAGAAATATTTGGGACATTAGATTTAGGTTTGATAAGATAAACCCAAGTTTTTTTTTCTAGAAAAAATCATTGAGAAAAGTAAGATAATAATTGAAATCATTATAAGATCTTTCTAGTTTACCAACGACATCAGATCAGAATGAACTAATTCCATAGGTTTAGTGGCATATTAGGAGAGGAATAAAAAAAAAGGTTATTTTTTATTCCTCTTTTTAAATTTTTTATTTTTTTTTCATTGACGCTAGTTTTGGTCATTATGATTTTTAGTATGCTCAATAACAAAAATCTTTAATATTATTATTATTATTATTATTATTATTATTATTATTATAATGACCTAAACAAGCATGCCATAAATTGAAGTCTATGTTGTATATAAAAATTTTTTGTTATTATATTAATTATAGGTACTATATCAAACACGAATAAATTTTTATCATTTGAAAAGATATTTGAAATTAGATTTTTTATTTTTGAAAATTTTTAAATGATCTTTGTTATTAAAACGTTTCATAATTATAGTACATCCATTTTTTGAGAAACTGAAGGAGTGGATATTAAATTGTTTTGATTATTTGACTTTTAATAAACACATTTGACAGTACAAGATCGTTATTTTTTAAATTTTCCATTGTAATACCAACGTTTTTCGATTTTATCTAAATTACCATTTGAATAAATAGTATTTTTATTATTTACTTTATTTAAATTATTTAGATTATTAAATTGTTTATATTATTAATTAAATTGATACCAATAATTTATACCATTACCATAGTGATAATTTTTTTTTTGCTATATCCTTAAGAAGAATTTTTTTTTTATTATTAACCATTTTATAATTCTTATTGTTATTATCATCTGATTTATTATTTTCATAAATTAAAATTTTTATTTACAACAGTCAGTAGAGTGACCTTTAGTTCCTCATATAAGACAGTAATAATCATTATGAAATTTATTATTAAAATTTTTATAATAATTTTTTTTTATAGTATTATTCCTTTTGTCTCTATTTATATTATTGACAATTAAATCATTAATGACTATAGTTCTGGACCTTAAAATTTCTCGGCCTTTTCAATAAAAAATCGTGCCTTTTGTTTAATTCTTTTATAAGATCATTAAACTTTTCGTATTTATTTATAAATTAGTGGTGAATTAATACAAATTAGGATACATTTTTTAAAGTAAAAAGGCACATTTTTATTGATTAAAAATCTAAAAAAATAGTTAACCGAATAATTTATTTTATTATTCATCTTAGCAATAATTGACTCTAAATTTAATGAATCATTGAAAGATTTATCATTTAATTTTGTTGATGAAATTATTATTAATTTTTTTTTTTGATGGTTCATGAGAAATTATTGAACATTCCTGATAATAAAGAGGAATATTTTGATAATATTAATTTTTTTAAGTATTATGTCTCTTTATTGGAGGAAATGTAGTATATGAAGATCAAAGGAAAAAAAGGTCTTTTTATTAATAATATTTTTCAATCTTCCGATTTCATATTTTGTGGGTCTTTCGGAATAACTTACTAACGTTATGCTTGTTGTGATTGTGGAATTTTTATACTATGATCAATTATTATTATTGTTTTTTGTACCATTAGACCTACTGTTGTCAAGAACGTCAAAATGATAAGGAAAAGAAGAAATTTTGATAATAGATTCAAATGATTATTTTTAATCACATGGAGTTATAATAAATGAATGGGGAAGAGTTTGACGCTTTTCATATAGTTTTTTTTAGTATTAATGAAAAAAAAAATTATGTAATTTATTTTCATATATTTTTTTTTCAAATAATCTTAATAAATAAAGTTTATTCCTAGTCTCAAAAAAAAAAAAAAAAAAAAAAAAAAAAAAAAAACACAATAATTTAAATTTTATAATATTTTTATTTTTATATGAGTTTAATATTTCGTTATTAATAAATATTTATAATATTATTTTATATTTCATTATTATTAAACTTGTATATTATTATTTAAATGGTTATTTTTTTTACATTATTCTTTTGATCCATGGATTTACTAATATAAATCCTTTTAAATTTTTTTATATATAAGAAATATAATACAACTATATTATTTATAAATGTTCCACATAAACTATAGAAGTCTTGAATAACGACATTAATTTCATCAGATATATTAATGATTTGTATTAAAATTGTAAATAAAACATAGCTATATATTGGAATTGATAAAGGCTTTTTTTATTTATTTTATTTTATTTTATTTTATTTTTTTTTTTTAAAAAAAATAATATATAGTATATATATAATTAAAAAAAAAAATAATAAATTAAATTAATTATTTAAAATTATAATAATTATATTATGAAATATAAATATTATTTAAATATTAATTTTATATTTACTTCTTGAAAATCTTTTTTAACATATCTAATAGTATAGGAAAGATAGGCACCAACAGTAATAACTATCATATTAAATATAATACTAGTATCAATTATGAAAACATTCAATTCTATTAATTAGCATCTATTTTAATATAAAAAAATATTAATAAAAAAAATTTTATATTATTAATTGATTAATTACCTAATAGTTTTTGATTTAGGATAGAAACATTTAGAATATTCTTTAAGATCATTCGTATAAGTTAAAATAGGTTGAAAATCATATACTATTATCCAAATAAAAAGTAATAATATATGAAATAGTACAATGAATGCAACAGTCATAACCATATATTTCTTGTTGAACTTTGTAATTCTGGTCGTTCGTAAGAATCTTTATAAATTATTTTTTTTTTTAAAAAATTTTTAATATTTTAATAAATATAATATTTAAATTTTTAAAAAATATATATATATATAAATATATATTTTTATTTAATATTAATAATACATTTTGTATATTCTATATGTTTTTACAAGCATGGAGCCAAATGCCAATGAAAAACCCTATTTTTAAACAATAAATATATAATGGTTATTAATAGTTATATTAATTTAAAATGAACAGTTTTTTTTTTTTAAAAAAAAATAAAAAAAATTTAATAATATTTTCTCATATTTACAATATTATTAAATAAATACTCCATGATACAACTTTTTCTTGTTTTTTTTTAAAGGTTAAAATATATATATATATTAAATTAAATAATACTCCTACTAATATAATAATCATAAAATCGAAACTTGCTATTAAAGATCAAATATAATAATAAAAATTTGGGTTATTAATATTTTTTTTCTTTCTTTTTTCCTATTTATATTAGAAAATTAATATATTATATAAAATAAGTAAAAATTAAATATATACATGATTTAATTATTGGATTATTTCTATACAAAATAACAGCAATTGTAATTATTATGACTGCTACTATTAAAACTATGGCTATAATTTTTGAAATAATGTCAAACTTATTTAATCTTTCTAATTCATAATATTCATTACAATATATTCCCTTGTATCTTTTGTCCACACAATTACAGACATTTAAATTGGCACATATACCTGAGTTACATGATACATCACATTTTGGGGAATAACTTTTATTATTGTTATTATTTTTATTAATATAAATTAATAATAAATCATTATATTTAATAAATTTTTTATTTTAAAAAATAAATTTTTAAATTGGTTAGTTTTATAGATATAAAATAATCTAATATTCGTTTATGTTTGATTAAAATACCATGATTTTAAATTTATATTTAATATATCTTGATAGAGATATTTAGAGGTATCACATTCTTCTATTTTTAAATCAATCTCGAAAGCGTTTTGAAATTTATCATAGATACCTATTTTTTTTTTTTTTATAAAAATTTCATAAATTATAATAAGCAATATAAAAATAAATAAATAAATAAACAATACATAATATATAATAAATAATAACAATAATAACAACAGTAATAATAATAATAATAATACTTTTACCATATGTAATAAAATTTAATAAAAGTTTATATTCACCAGGATTTCCAATTACTATTATAATAATAAAAAAAAATATAAAATAAAAATAAAATAAAAAGTTAAAATAAAATAAAAATTTAATTTTTTCAGATAATAATATTGAAATTTTTTAAGAATTATTTTATAAAAATTATATAAATTAATTTTTATTTACTTTTTATTGCTGGTAAGGTACAATGAGTGTCCCAGCAATAAGAAACGGTTTGTCCTTTTAAATAAACATTACTTTCATCATTTACATGAATATTGAAGAATATAATTCTTTCAAATGACAAATCAATATGTTCAAATGTAAATATATTGCTTTCTATTAAATTATTTAAATAAAAAACAAAAAAAATAAACATAAAAAAGTAGAAAGAGATTTTAAATTTTAAAAAATTATATTATTTTATAAATTAATTTTTAAAAAAAAAAAAAAAAGGTAAAATAAAAATATTTTAATATTAAAATTATACTTACCAACATCATAATCATCATACAACTTAACTGTAATAGTTTATTAAATCAGAAAACATAAATATATAGAGAGAAATTTTTAAAATTATTAATATTTTTTTTTTTTTAAAATTTTTAATTAGATAAATTTATATATAGTAATTTGAATTTTTTAATGATTTTATCATTACAATGTATATTATTTGGTATGTCTGAACCAGAAGTTACTGTTATAACTCTATCTGATGGACCATTAATATATTTAATTTTTGTTGGGTTGGTTCCAAAGGCATTTTTAATTTGTTTTAATTCATCAATATTGGAATAATAGGGTTCACTTAATTTATTAAGACTATAGGAAATTGATCCTTTAAAAAAAAAAAAAAATAAAAAAAAAAAAAAGTAAATTAAATAATAATATAAAATTTTATATATATATTTTTAACATTTAGATATTTTTAAATAATAAAAAAATGAAAATAATGTTACTATTATTTATTTATTTATTTATTTATTTATATTATTTATTTATATGATTTTTAATTTTTTTTCTAAATTAAAAAATACCATATGGTGATTTATTATCAATAAATGTGCAATTATTAAATTTTACAAATAACGGGCTTGAATAGCTAGTACTATATGATATTCCTCCATAATTTGAACCAAAATTATTTTCAAAAGTAGAAAAATTAAAGTTAACTGAGGAACTAGAATCAATTTCTTTAATATTGATTATACCACCATTATATCCAGAATTATAAAAAAATTTTGAATTGTTTATAGAATAATGTCCCAAGTTTTCCTCATTATTAGTATCTATCATAAATATTGACTGAACAAACGAACAATAACTTATCTCACAATTATTTAAAGTTATAAATGTATTGTTTTTTGATTTAAAACCAATATCTATATTAATAAATATATACAAATTAAATATAAATAATTATCAACTAATTTTTATTTATATATATGCATTTATATTTTTTCAAATTATCTATATAAATATATCTTTGATATATATATATAGATAAATAGATAGATAGATCTACCTTCTGTTATTGAATCAAATACTGAGTTATTGATTGATAATTTTGAATTTAAACCTAATTTTATCATAGAACTACTAACTGATATGTACTTAAATTCTTTATCAAGATAATCATTATACATGTATTCAAACTATATATATATATATTAATGAAAATATCAATTATTTTTATATTTTTTTTTTTTTTTTTTTGAAAAGATTATTTAAATAATAAAATATTATTAATTACAGTTGAATTATTAATTGTTATATCAGCATAATCAGCACTTAGTATACCTTCAAGAAATGATACATTACTTATGTGAATGTTATTTAATATGACAATATCTATTATATATAATAATGATACATCACATATTCATTATTATGTATATATAAATATTTTAATACATTAATAAAATATTTATAAATATATATATATGAATATATATATTATTTTTATAATTAATTATTATATTATATTATTCTATTAATTACTTTTTTCAACGATACTATGACTTTCACTTCTAAATAAAATAAGTTCTCTATTGGTATTAATATAATTAATTTCAAGATTATTTATTTCCATAGTTGAAGGACTTCCTTGATATATTAAACTTAAAATATTAATTAAGTAACAGGTATGTATTGATAGAGTTAAACGTACTAATTTAATAATTCAATAAACTATAATAAAAATTTAATTAAAAAATAATTACTATTTTCCGTAACTGTTTATTTCTTCCATAATGATACTTAAAGTTAAATATATTAAAAAAAAAAAAAAAAAAAAAAAAAAAAAAAAAAAAAAAAAAAGGAAAGATTAATAAATATTTTATTTCAATTTTGTATATTTATATATTTTTAATATTCAATTTTTATAAAAGAAAAAAAAAAAAAAAAGAAAAGAAAATAAGAATTTAAAATATACTCCGAAACGGAAATATCAACGTTTTTTGATATCCATATAAGAATTGCTGATGGCTTATCTTTTTCATTTTGGATCATTTTTACGAATGTTCCACCTTTTAATATGAAAGTAGCTCCAACTTCTTCATCATAAGAAGTAAGTAATAAACCACCTGTATCATGACCTGTTAGAACATTTATTTCTAAAGTTCTTTTATGTATATATATATTGTAATATAATACAATATTAATTTTTTAATAATTTAATTTTTATTTTAATAAAAATAAAAAAAAAAAAAAAAAATTAAAAATAATTTAATTTTGAATATATTAATATATTAAACCATTTATAATATATATTATTCAATTCGTTAATAATATTTTCTATGAAACTAATAAATACACTATTTCTATTGAAGAACCTTGAGTTAATGTAAACGCACCAATTCCATTTCCTCCATAAAGATTATCAGAATAAAAATTTTCCATATATAAATAAGTGTAACCTTCAACACTTTATTAAATAATAATAACAAATTATATTAATAAATCTTTTTTATAATTTAAAAAAAAAAAATTTTTTTCTTTTATTTTAAATATAAATAAATAATTTAATAATTAACCTAGCAATAAATCCTTTATGATTAGAATGCTGAGTAGTTTGTATACCTTGATGCTTACTATTATATATAAAAGCTTTGGTTTTAACATAATAATCAGAAAAGATATATAAAAAACTGCCCTTATAATATTTTTTATTAATTAAATTTATAATTATATATATATTATAATAATAATATGATATATAACAATATAATATATGATAATATAATATTTATTGAAAAAAAAGTGAGAAAAAAAATTTTTTTTTTAAGGAATTGTTAATATACCATATTATGAATTTAGGAAATAAAAGATTATTATTTAAAAATTTGTTTTATATTTTTACTCTTTCAGCTGCGGTTGAATTTGAAGCTTCGATATTATCAATATAAAGCATTGGAGAATCTCGAATATCAAAAATTCCACCATTTGTTATTGAATAATTATTCTGAAAGTTACAATTATTTATATATGAAATTGATCTTCGAATACGAATAGCCCCTCTTTGTTATTATTATTATTATTAATAGTAGAAATAATAGTGTTAGTATAATCAGTATTAGTATTGGTATTATTTATTTTTTATTATAATTAACATTTTTTTTGTACAACAATTAAGTATTATTCATAAATAGTAAATTATAAAATAAATATATATATACATATATATATTTTTTTTTTAATTTCAAGAAATACTTTTTGTGTATTATTACCCTCCATCTCCGTTATATGATCCTCCATTTTTAAATGTTGAAGATGAAATATTTGATGAAATTGCGTCATATATACTAAGACAATTATTTGAATATTTACCATCAAAATATGAATCAGAGATATCAATTTTATTTATATTTCCCCCATTATAATATAAAATGCTCTCTTTACAATTTGAATTTCCATAAAAATTGGAATGTTTTATTGTTACATTTCCATAAAGTTCAATTCCATTATTGGTAATATCAGTATCTAAATAATATATAAAATTATTCATTTCTATCATTTCATTGTTGGTATTACTACTATCAAATTTCATTGTTCCATGGAGGACTGAATTATCAAGATTCACATTTTTAATATTATTAAATTTTAAAGAGCCATATAGAGTTACATTTATTAATTTAAATTCTTCAAATGAATTATTTAATATAAATTCTTTTGAGATTTCATTAAATCTCAATATTGAACTTTCCTTGGAAATTCCTTGAATACATAATTTTTTTATATTATCTTTATATATTATAATATCTTTTGATAATATGATATCATCATTATTATTATTTATATTAATAGTCAATGTATTATCATTACTATTATATAAAATGTCATTTAATTCTTCTTCATTTTTAATTGAAACTTCAGTAGATTTAATAATAATAAAATGTAATATATACAA
This sequence comes from Neocallimastix lanati (nom. inval.), assembly GCA_016946835.1. NCBI lineage: Eukaryota > Fungi > Neocallimastigomycota > Neocallimastigomycetes > Neocallimastigales > Neocallimastigaceae > Neocallimastix > Neocallimastix lanati (nom. inval.). Next base: position 394,450 of record JACVTC010000013.1, read on the forward strand.
TATCAAATATTTTAATATTTTTTTAATCATTTAAATTATTGTTATTTTTCTTATAAAAAAAAAAAATAATAATAAAAAATAAAAAATTAATTTTAATTTAAAAAATTTAAAATTTAATATTTAAAATTATATTTTCAAAATTATTAAAAAAAAGTTTATTAATAATTTTTCTATCCAAGAAAAAGTATTCTATTAAAAATATTTATAGAATAAAAAAAAAAGTTTCATATTATGATTCCATTAGAAATTTATATTATTTAACCTTTTTTTTTAAAAAAAATAAATATAATAATAATTAAAAAAAAACTTCCTAAATTCCATTTATTTTTATTATTACTTTTAACATATATAAAAATAACTAAGACTATTAGTAATAATTCTTTTTATATGTTGGTTACTTATTTATTAAATATATTTTTAAACAAAAATATATATTCATTCAATTTTTCAATTATGAATTTAATATGAAAATTATATTCTAAAATTCAATATTTTATTAAATACCAATAAATTATTACTCATTTCTTTATTAATTTTCTATAGTATTAATTATAATTTTTTTTAATAATCTTTGATAATAAAACAATAATATGTACAATTTAAAAAAAAAAAATCTTATTAAATTAAAAAAAATAAATTGCTTTTTATTTTTTTATTTTATTTTATTTGAAATATATAATCATAACTATTTTTTTTTTTAATAAATTTATTATTTCATAATTATATATTCATAATTATATAATTAATAAAATTTATTATAATATAATAAATTTTATTACTTATTTCATTAATCAATTTTAGTTTTAATGTTTTAATTATTATATATTCAAAAAAATAATTTATAAATATAAATAATTAACTAAAAAATATTTAAAATATTTTTATTTTTTATATATATTATATATATAACTTTTTTTTTTAATTTTATTTAATTTTTCCTTTTTGAATTTTTCCTTTTTGAATTTTTTTTTTTTTTTTGCCTAACTTTTTTTTTTTTTTTTATGAATTTTTTTTCCTTTTTAAATTTGGATATATTACTATTTTAAACTTAAATAAATAATAAAAAATATTAAATGTAAATAAATAATTTAAAATTATAATTTAATATTTTTTATTATTTATTTAAGTTTAATATTTTAAAAATCACAAGAACAAAGAGTTCTATATTTTATATATATATATATATTTTTTTTACATTATAAAATTTAGTATTTCAGCTTTAAAATTTTTACCTATAACAATAAAAAATATTCAACGAGAATATTATTCAAATATTTTTCAAATATTTAATACAAGAATATTATTCATTTATATTTTTATTTTTATATTTATATATAAATAAAAAATATTAAATTGATTATTTTATTATATGTCAGGAGTATTTAATATAAATATTAAATATCTATATATTATTAATAAATTATATCTATATTATAATATCTATTTATAAATAATATATAACAAAGAAAATGTATAAAATGAAAATATTCGAATTAAAATATTTTCATATCCATCCCGTCATTTTATAAAATTAAGCTAAGTATTTCTAAACATAAAATAAATATATATTCATTAATATCTATTACAAATTTTTCTAATCAAATATTATTAAATATTATTGTTAAAAATATAAACATTTATCATAAATAAATTAAATATACTTATATAAATTAAGAGAAATAAAATTCTTCTTAAAAATATCTTCTCTATTTTTTTATAATAAATAAATACTTTATAATAAAATATTTTAAAACACATTCTTATCTTTATAAAATAAAACTATATTTGTATTTATTAAATTGAGTGTCTCTTAACCCTTTTTTATCAGATTAAGAGTCTCAATAGGTTGAGATTGAGAATAAAAAAAAAAAAAAAAAAAAAAAAAGCTAAGTGTTATTCAATATATATATTTAATTAACTGAATATTACAAAATTCTAATACCTAAATTTATATATGAAAAATACTATTATTTTAATATTAATTAAAAGGAACAAATATAACTATCCTCTTGAAGTATACAAAAATGAAATAAAAGTCAGCTATGCAAAAATAAGCTGAAATTTAAAACAAAGGTCAGCTGTGCAAAATAAGCTGAGAGTTAAAATAAAAAGTCAGCTAAACAAGATAAGCTGAAAGTTAAAATAAAATACAAAATTAAATAAAATAAATATAATTCAAAATTATATGAATATTAATATATAAGTCATATATACTTCAAGAGGAAATTCAAAATATTATGGGCTTGAGATCCATATTATACAAAAGACTACATTAAAGGATAAAACAATTACAAATAACTAATTAAAATATTATTTTAATATAAATAAATTTATTGTATTTATTTATATATTTAAAATCATATTTTCATTAAACATAACAAAAAAAACAATCATAATAGAAATATTAAATATATTTCCAAGTTAATATAAACAGATAAATAATGACATGTAAACTTAATTAAATAAATATCCAATAACAAAAGAACAATCATTAAACATTAATAATATAATGTCTTATGACATGATTAAACGGCACACACATGAATCATAAAAATACGAAACAATAATTTAAAGGTAACAACTTTAGTCAGGGAATATTACGATAACATATAAACAAAATACAAAAATAAAATATAAATTAAAGATGGTCAAACTACTGAACAGAATTATATTACATAATTTAAAATTCTATTAATATAAACTATAGTCATATTATTGATCATTTTCACAGGAATGATAATAATTTAAGTTTGTTCCTAAAATAGTAACAATCAATATACAAAATTTAATATAAATCATAGGACTATTAACAAACCATATAAAAAGTAAATAAAATTTTTAAAAAATGTACAATTTTTAAACACAATAAAAATAATACTACAATTAAAATAAACAAACTCTAAACTACATATTTCAAAATTAATTAAAATGGCTAGAAGAACAAATAGACTCAATAACAATCAAGTAACTAATATTACTGAAGAAAATCCAATCCCAAAAGGATTCTCCTTTAATTATTCAGAAAATTTTAATAATGTTACGGAACTGACTATGGAAAATTTCTTAAATTGGAAAACCAACATCCTCTACCTTTTAAGCATTAATAATTTAGACAGCTACATTGGGGATCAAAAGGTCAAGAAATTAAGAAAAAAGGATATAAGAGAAAATTTAAACGATTATATTACGGATAAATTTGATACATCTCTTGTATATGAACTCGGAACGTCGGAAGAAGACATCAAAAATGATATACTTGTCAAGTGGATAATCACAAACAGTCTCGGTGAAAATACAAAAAGGATCTTTAATAGTCATAATAAAACTGCCTACGAAATTTGGAAACTACTTAATAACTCGTTCACAATGGGAGAAGAACATCAAAAGATGATATTAAAGGATAAACTCAATAAGTTAAAATACAACATGGAAGATGACATACACATATTTCTATCAAAAATTCAAAACTTAATTGATGACTTTGAGAGAATAGACAGTGACCTTAGCGATAATGTAAAGGTTGGGATGTTAAATCAATCTTTACCAGAAAACATTCGCTGGGTAAATGTCTTTCAATTCAATAATAACTGGAAGGGTTGCTGCAGTTATCTAGAGAGAATTATTCCAGACATAATATTTTCAAAAATTAGAGAAAATACTATAACCGAGAGTTAACAAAGTATCTTTAATGTTACAACACACAACAAGAATAACAATGACCAAATTAAAAAGAACAACAAAAGAAAAAGAAAAAATGGTAAATGCTACTTGTGCGGAAAATTTGGTCATTTTAAAAAAGAATGCTAGAGAAATAAAAAGAGTAATAACAAAAAGAAGAATAGATATTACAATAAAAGTAGAAAATTAAACTGCAAAAGAAATTATAAGTCTAGCAAGAAAAATACCGATAAAAATAACAATTATAATATTAATAATATAAATAATTATAACAGCGACATTCAGGAAGATTTTTCAACTGACTTTAATACTGAAAAGTGTTTTGAAATTAATTCCGCAATAATTAATAATGACAATCAATCTGACATAATCAACAATAACAATATCACATGCTGGATACTTGATTCTGGAGCTTCCATCAGCATAACAAATAATTTAAATCATTTAACAAATATAAGAAAATGCAAAATAAATATATCTTTACCTAATGATAAAGAAATAATCGCAAGTCACTTAAGCAATTTTGAAGGATATATAAATAATCATAAATTTGTTTTAAAGAATGTATATTATTCAAACCAAATATATAAAACTTAATATCAATTAATCAATTAATGTTACAAAATTATAAAGTCGTTTTCAATAATTTTTAACAATTTACTAAGAGCTACAATTTACGACAATAATGGTAATAGAGTATGTGACATTTTTTCAAATCTTAAAAATACTTTTAAAATTTATTTTTCAAAGTTTCCAGTAATATTCGATAAAAAGATTTAAATATCACAAACGAAATTAGTTACACACACTTAAACAAAAGCCAAATTATAGACCTCTGGCATCGCCGCCTAGGTCATTTCAACATTTCCTTAGTCAAAGATAAGTTAAATAAAATAATTCCACCAGAAAAATGCCAAATATGTATTAACTTAAACTCAAAAATAAACCATATAAAAACGTTAAAAACAAAACTTTTCACATTTTTGAGTTAATCCATATGGACTTGGTAGGACCAGTTACAACTTCCTTAAATGGTTATAAATATTTTCTAACAATCCTGGATGATTTTTCCCATTTTGGATGGATAATCTTCATTACAAATAAATATGAAACTTTTGAAAAATTCACCCTCTGGTATAACAGAATATCAAATATTTTTAATACTAAAATAAAATATATTCGAACTGACAATGGTAAGGAATTTAAAAACAAAAGTTTTGAACAATTCTGCCAAACTAACGGGATTATTCAACAATTTACAGTCCCATTTAATCCAGCACAAAACGGACGATCTGAACGCCTTAACGGAAATATTATTATTAATCTACTGCGCCAAATCACTCCTAAACGAATCAAAATTAAGCCATAACTTTTGGGAGTTTGCAGTGGATACTGCAAATTTTATTCATAACCGTTTACCTCATCAGGGAATAAACAATAAAATTCCCTATGAAATCTTATACAATAAACCAGTTAATTATAATAATTTTCGAGTTTTTGGATGTCGTGTTTATTTTTTCATCCCTAAAGAATTTCGCTCAAAATTTGACAATAATTCTCATCCTGGTATCTTTCTAGGCTATAGCGAAAATACAAAGGCGTATAAAATTCTAGATATTATAAATCATAAAATTATTCTTTCCAGAACTGTTGAGTTCCTAGAAAATCAACCTGGCAATAACTATTTCTATTATACCAATAACGAATTCAGAGAGGCTGATTATACAAATAACAATTTTATTAAAAATTTAAAACACCTTGAAGACAATTATTCAAAATATAACAATTACAACAATGATAATTATAAAAAACATAATAATAATTACAGCAATGAAAAGAATACTCAATACAACAATAAAGACAATAACAATAACAATGAAAACTATAATATTCAAAATAATAACAATAATGAAGAAAATAATTTCTTGGAAAATAAAAAAGTCAATGATAATAAAGTTGATTCTACAATAAATAAAAACAACACAATCAATAATAATTATAATGGAAACAACAAAAATTACAACAAAAATAATAATGAAAGAGAAATTAATAATAATGGTAAAATCAATAACAATTCAATAGAAAATTATTCAGATACCATCACATCACAATTTACTATAAATAACACTAATAACGAACATTTTTTAAGTCATAAATTAAATAAAAACCTTTCATTACACAGCACATCTAAAAGAAAGTCAATGTTTAACAATAACAAATTAAATAAACGTTTTAAGTCTAACAAAAACAATAAAGTTAATAATCCCTTAACAGATCAGTTTAAAGAACCAATAAATTATAATGACATATTCAAATTAAAGGATAAAATAGAATGGATAAAAGCAATCCGAGAAGAACTAACAAATATGGAGAAACTTAAAGTGTTCAATATCATAAGAAAAATTCCCACAAACACCAATGTAATATCTTCAAGATGGGTATTTAAACTAAAAAGGAATTCCGAAGGAGATATCATCAAGAGGAAAGCCAGATTGGTGGCGAAAGGTTATAATCAAAAATACGGAATTGATTATAAAGAAACCTTTGCCCCAATACTAAAACAGGACACACTTAGAGTATTTACCGTAATAGCTGTTATAAATAATTTTAAAATAAAACAAATAGATGTAAATTCGGCATACAATAGAAGAAGATATATACATGATAGCACCTGAAGGACACTATTCTCATGGAAAATATTTTTGGAAACTCAAGAAGGCACTTTATGGATTGAAACAGGCCGGAAAACAATGGAACAACAAATTAAATGAAGAGTTACTTAAAATGAACTTTAGGAGAATTAAAAGTGAACCATGTCTGTATGTAAAATTTGATAATAATAAAAACATAATTTGTATATTATCAGTCTACGTAGACGACATTCTGATTGCAGGAAAGGAAAATGAAATAAATAACGTCAAAAAATCAATTAAAGAGAAATTCAACATCAAAGATATTGGAGATGTCAAATTCGTTATTGGAATCAAAATTATAATAATAATAATAATAATAATAATAATAATAATAATAATAATAATATTAATAATCATATTATTAACAATATTAATAATACTAAATATAATATGACTCAAGAAAGAAAAAGAAAATTAGAAAACTTAAAAACAATAACAATTATAATAATAATGTAATTAAAAACAAAAGACTGAATTAAAAGAACCATTATATTACAAAGATATATTTAAATTAGAGGATAAAGATCAATGGGTAGAAGCAGTTAATAAAAAATTAGAAAATTATGAAGAAAATGAATGTTCACAAAATTATTTATAAAATACCAAAAGGAGCAAATGTTATATCCTCTAGATGGATTTTTAAATACAAAAGTGATGATGATGGAAATATTGTCAAACGAAAGGCTAGACTTATAGCAAGGGGATTCACCCAAAAGTTCGAAATAGACTATAAGGATATATTCTCTCCTACACTTAAACAAGACTCCATTAGGATCATCACTGCAATTGCTGTACAAAGAAATTTTGTAATAAAACAAATTGATTTAAACTCCGCATATTTAAACGTTAAATTAAAAGAGAATATCTATATGTATGTTCCATAAGGGCAACTTTCATTTAGTAATAGAAAACATTGGAAATTGGAAAAAGCCCTGTATGGCCTTAAACAAGCAGGTAAGGAATGGAGCAATAAATTACATGAAGAATTATTAAAAATAAATTTTATAAGGTTAAAAAGTGATCCATGTATATATGTCAAATTTAATCTAAATGATAACATCAAGTGCATTTTAGCTGTCTTAGTAGACGATAAATTGAGAGCTGGGAATCCTCACGAAGTAGAAAAAACAAAAGGTATGATTAAATATAAATTTAATATTAAAGATATAGGTGATGTAGATTTTGTAATCGGCATAAATTTTGAAAAAAATAAAGATGGATATACATTACACCAAAAAAGATATATAAAGATATATTAAATAAATTTATTACAAAGGAGGATAAGCCGATGAAAATTTTGATTACTATTGAGGATGATAAATTAAGAATTATACCATTTAATAAAACCATCTACCAAAGTGCCATAGGTAACCTTTTATATCTAGCCATATGCACACGTCCGGGTATTTTATTCGCTGTTAACAAAGCAGCAAGGAAATCTAAAGACCCAAATATGATGGAAGATTGGGAAAGTGTCATTAAAATTTTTAAACATTTAAAATATACTATGAATTATGGTTTACATTTTTCCAAAAATAATATTATTAAAATTTTTACAGATGCTGACTACGCTGGTGACAAAACAACTCGAAAATCCACCTCTGGATTCATTATAAAAATTGGAGATTCCCAACCAGTTGGTTTTCCAATCTCCAACATTGTGTCTCAACTTCCACCGCTGAAGCCGAATATTACAGTCTTAGTGAATGTACTAAGCATGCCATGTGGTACTAAAATATAATGTAAAATTTTTAATAAAAAATATCGATAATAAAGCAACCATATACAATAGTACTAATCAATCAATTAACCCCTAAAATAAAATATCGAAATTAGATATCATTACATAAGAGAACTAATAAGTGATGGTAAAATAAAATTAAAATATATAAAATCAGAAGAAAACTTAACAGATGACTTCACGAAATATTTAAATAATACTTTAATGGATAAGTTCAGACATTCTCTTCTTATTGAAATCAAGTAACTTAAAAAAAAAAAAAAAAAAAAAAAAAGAAAAAAAAGAAAAAAAAAAGGAAAATCAATTCTAATTTAAAATTGATTTGAGAAGGGGTGTCAGAAGGAATATTTAATATAAATATTTTATATCTATATATTATTAATAAATTATATCAATATTATAATATCTATTTATAAATAATATATAACAAAGAAAATGTATAAAATGAAGATATTCGAATTAAAATATTTTCATATTCATCCATGTAAAAAATATTATTTTATTTTAACTTAATATTATTTAAATTATAAAATAGTAATAATGTACAAAATTATTTTTCATTCTATAAAAAATTATTATTATTTTAAAATTTAAGAAATAGTATAAACTTAAATACATGTCAGTTTACCTATTACAGTGTCTTGTATGTGTTGCATCTCGGATACTTCTTTTATAAAATATAAAACAGACAAGAGCCTGCCAACCCAATTATTGTAAAGATGATGATAAGTTTTTTTGATGGTTTTGGGTTTTAGATAATTAATATTCATTATAAAAAAAACAAAAATTTCCAATTAAAATTACTCGATAAATATAACACATGTAATTATAATTTTTAATTTAAAGGAGAGATAAAAAATTGTTAAAAATAAATAAAATATATTATAATATATAAATATAAAATAAATATAAAATAAATTAATGGTGAATTTAAAGTATAAATAAACTTTATTATAAAAAATAAATTTATATATATTGTGTCATATCATTAAATGTATAAGTCATATTATTTAGTGTAAGACTATTATAGATAGAAATTTATATAATTGTACGAGAATTCTTTAAATATAAATTTAATAAATACAGTGTAATTAATAAAAGATTAATTGTTAATAATTTTAGTCATTAGTATATATTTCTAATAATTGTTAATAAAAAGACAACTAAAGAACATGCTACCTTGTAAATCTTGGATGATTCCAATTTCAAATCTTGGAAACAGGATCTATTTCTTTTATTAAAAGAAAGAGATTCGTGAAGTTTTATCTTAAAAGAAAGAATTAAAAAAAAATCACCAAAGATACAATACCTGAGGAAGAAAGAAAAGACTATAGCCAGTTCTAGGAACAACGTAAAAATAAAACCATTACCAAACATATATTAAAGTGAGATGCCAGAGCTAAAAAAAAATATTTTTGTAGTATAAAAAAGGAATTATCAAGTAACCTCGACTTTGTGTCTTCTTCTGTTTTTGAAATATGTAATATAATCAGAATCATAAATGTAAGTGATGTAAACGACCGTATAAAAGAGATAAAAAATTCTCTTAGTAATATAAAATTTCTTCTTTGTGAAACATCTAAATCTGTTTTTATTTCTGGTATGAGTATGAAATTTAATGAACTTGGAGATTTAAATAATGAACTAAATCAAAAACTATCTATATAAATCTCTACCTGAAAATTTAATAAACAAATTAAATTTTAATATATCACCAGGAATCTTGGGAGGAGGTATGCGAATTCATAGATGAAGTAAATTAGTTCTGAATTACTTAAAAAAGAAAAGAATGTTCAAGCTAAATTAAATAAATCTACTGCCTTAAGTACAGAAATTAAAAAAAAAAAAAAAAAGGGTAATTATAATAATAATAATAATAATAAAACTTTTAATAAAAAATATAATTATAAAAGAGTACAACCAAGAAATAATATCAAATATAGAAATAATTTTAATAAATAAAAGAATTCAAGTAAGAATAATGTTAAATGCTGGAATTGTGGGATTTAAGACATTTTTCTGATAAATGTCTTTTAAAGAAAAGAAATAATGATAACAAAAATAATAATAATCAAAGATTCCACAAAAATAATAAGGGAACAATGCGGAAAATAAAAATATTATTCAAACAATATTTCTTTAAGTAAAAATTCACAAAAAATATATCATATTAAAATAATCATGAATATTTTTTCTTCAATAACTATAATAGTTCATACAATACAAAATCAAATTAAGTAATAAATTCTATTCTTTCATCCAAAAATTTGAACAATTATATCTCTGATGAATAAAATAATAAATAAAAATAAAATAACGAAATAAAAGCATTGATAATTAATTCAGACACTACTATTCATATGACCAGAGATATTAATTGTATTTTAGATAAAAAAAGCATAATAATAAAATTTATTTTGCCAATTGTGAATTTGTGAAGTTAAAACATATTGGCACATACAATGGTTATATTAATGATAATAAAATTTCACTAAAAAAATGTTTTTATATTTTCCTGAATTTAAAAAGAACCTTATTTCAATTGTTGGCTTAGTGATCAATATTTTAAAACCGTCTTTCAGAGAATAAATAATATTAACGGGTGTCAATTGTACAATAAAAAAAAACAGAATATGTTGTACATGACTAATAGTTCAAATACTTATGTGATGTGGACTTCAAAAACAAAAATTACTTTTGGCAATAATATTTATGCTAATTTAACCTCATCTTCTAATGATGACGATTCTCTTAATACGTGGTATAGAAGATTGGGTCATTTTAGCATTAATGGCTTAAAGGATAGTTTGCCTAAAGTTGATAACTAATACAAGCGCAAACAAATTAAGGAATTTCCCATTTTACTCAAGTGACAAAAGAGCTAGTGAACCTTATGAACTCATTCATATTTATACTGTAATTATTAATGACTAATCACTATATGGTAATAAATATCTCTTATCTATTATAGATGAGTAAACTAGGTTCGGATGAGTTATTTTCCTTTAAACCTTGAGTAATATCTTTAATATTTTAAAATTTGATATTTAAAGATTAACAGTATTTTTAATAAAAACATTAAACATTTAAAAACAGATAATAGAACTGAATTTTCTATCAATAACTTTTATAATTTAAATGGTATTATTCATGAATATTGTTCCATATTCTACTTAACAAAATGAAAGAATTGAATGACGTAATCTTTTTCACTGTTCTCTCATTTCATATGCTAGAGCTATGTTTGAAGATGCACACCTTAATCATGTGTTTTGGGAGGATACAATTGTTATAGCTAATTATATACATAATAGAGTTCCTCACAAAGGTATCAGTAACAAAATCCCTTACGAACTCCAATATGGTGAAAGAGTGGACTTTTCTAAATTTAAAGTCTTTAGATGTCAAGTTTACTTTTACATTCCAAAATCAACTTCGAAATAAACTTAACAACTCAGCTTTATTATGTATTTTCCTTGATTATGATTATAATCCTTCTGCTTTCTGTACATATGATATTACTAATAATAAAATCGTTATCTCTTGTGCCGTTGTATTTTTTGAAGATTCTTCTGGCAACTGTAATGCCCTTTCCTCTTCTCCAGATTTTCTTAATCTTATACCATATTATGAAAAAGGGGGAAGTGGCTATGATAATGAAATTAGTTTTCATAATAATAATAATATTTTTATAAGAATATTAACAATAATATTAATAATACTAATTATAATTATAATAATAATTATAATAATGGTGAAAATAATATTGAAAATAATATAAATATTAATAATAATGAAAACAATAATGAAAATAATATAAATATTAATAATTATAATATAATCATTACACCTTCTATTAATCAAAATAATTTAATTTATCAAAATAATTATAAAATTTTTATAATCCGCAAAATAATAAAAACTTAATTTTGTATCCTGTTCAAAAAATATTTTCTGAATCAACCAAAAATTTAAATTATAATAATTTGTAATTAAATAATAATATATATAATATGTTAGAATTAATATTGAATAATATCAATTATTGTTCATATCCAATTATAATTAATCTAAATTTTATTATTATTAATATAGTATAAAAATAATGCTATATTTCATTATATATTTACTTTATAAAAAACGAATTCTAATATATATTTTATAATTAAAATTAAAAGTTTAACAACAAACATCATACAACATTTTTTACTAAAAATCTGAAATTATAATAATCAACCAACATAAGATAACATAGAGTCTTAAATATCAAACAAAAAAGTCCCAATATACTTTTAACAGAAAATTTCTAGTAAAAAATAGCTATAAAATTTAAAACAATTAAAATACTTTAATAGTCAACTAATATTTATATTAAGTTGAAAACAATTAAAATAGTCAACTAATATAAATGTTAAGTTGAAAATAATCAATAGTCAGCTAACACCTATATTAAGTTGAAAATGATTAATAGTCAGATGAAAACAAAATAATAATCGAAATGACAGAATATACATGATAATACTAATTTTGAAATGACAATTATTTATTGTCTAATAATAATAACAACAAACATTATCAAATAATACCTTAAGTAAAATAAAAATTATAAAATAAAATTCTATAAAATCTATTTAAATATATTCATTAATAAAATTTATTTAAATAAAATTCTAAATCTTAAAACATATAATAATAGAATAAATTTAAAAATTAGCAAATGATACAATTTTAATATTTAAACATTATTTCACACCAATAAAATTTTAACATATATTATGTTTATAATTAAAAATTAAACAACTATTTGGTCACGATTATTAAAACAATAATAGCTATCTCCAATAAATTCAAATTCAACAATAATAAATATATTTAATATAAAATTAATAAAATACAAAACTGACGGAAACAAACATAATACACATTATTATTCATATATAAATATTGAAAATCTTCTTACAACCCTAGTTATCAATACTAAAATTACCATAAATAAAATATTACAATACGCATATTAATAATATTTAACCTCAAAATGAGAAGAGGAAGACAATCTCAAACTATTATTCCTATTAATAACCAATAAAGAATTACATCTAATTATTCTGAAAACTTCAGTCGGATAGTCGAGCTCAATACGAAAATTACCTTAATTGAAAAATAAATATTTTATATCTACTAACAATCAATTAATTAGCTAGTTATGTATTAACAGAAAGGATTAAGAAACTCCAAAAGAAGGATATAAAAGGTGACATAAACGAATATGTAGAAGATCAGTTTGAAAACTTAATGGTATGTGAGAAGGGCACATCTGAAGAAGATATAGAAAAAGATATCACCACAAAATGGATGATTATCAACTCAATAGGAGAAGAATCTCAGAAAATCATTTAAGGGAATGAGAAAACTGCTTTTCAAATATAGAACATACAAAAAAGTTCATTTACCCAAGGTATAGAAAAAAGAAAAATTGAGTTAAAAAACAAAATAGATAATATGAAATACGATATAAGAACTGACATAAATATATTCATAGCCAATCTTCAAAATAACATTGACGAATTAGAAAAGATTGATAACGACTTAAGCTCAAACTCCAAAGTCGGAATCTTAAGCAGAAATCTACCTGAAAATTTAAGATGGATCAATGTATTCCAGTATAAAGATGACTGGAATGCATGCTGCACATATGTTAAAAACGTAATTCCAGAAAAACATTATTTTCTAATATGTAGGAAACTAACATAATTCACGAAAATCATAAAAACAACATATTATTTAATACAGAAATTAATAATAAAAACATTAATAATAAGAAGTCAACAAAATATAAACGAAAAAATGGAAAATGTAATTTTTGCGGAAAGAAAGGACACTGTTTCTACGAGTGTCGACTAAAAATAAAACACATAAATACAGGAACAAAAGGTCAACAAATAAAAAGTGGAAAGAGAACGTAACAATTTTAAAAGGATAATAGACAAAACAAAAAATCTTTAAACAATGAAAAATATACAGATTTTATCGAAAAATCTTATAATTACAATACAAAGTACGCAGATGCCTTTATTCAGGATTATATTTCATACAGAAACTTCAAACTAAATGGGTATATATTACAGCGATCAGATATATTATAATATTAGTTGTTGGATATTAGACTCAGGAGCATCAATTAACATAACTAACAATATTCATCTCCTGAGAAATATAAAAAATTGAAATTGTTCACTTAGCAAATGGCGATTATCTCAATGCAAAAAGCATCGGTTCATTTAAAAGATACATAAATAACGAAGAATTTATAATCTACGAAGTCTATTATTCACTAAATATCAATAAAAATTTGATCTTAATAAAAAGCTTAATTAAACAAAACTATAAAATTGTTTTTAACAATATCCATAATAAAGCATACGCAATAATTTATGATAGGTATGGAAATAGAATCCATTCAGCTGTTGCGAATAATTTTAATATATTCAAACTATTGTTTTCCAATAATGAAATTAAATTTATTACACAAGATAAAAACTCGAAATCAACTTCTCAAATTTAAAAACAACTAATGATTATTTCCTTTGACACAAGAGATTCTGCCATTTCAATATTAATACTATCAAAAATACATTATCAAAAATTGACACTTATTGAAAATGTTCAATTTGCTCCAGTTCTAAACTAAAAAATAAACCATAATACTTATAACAAAACAAAACTAATCACCCTTTTGAACTAGTCTAAATCCTGAATCCATTTATGGCAATCAACTTTTCATCTATTTTTTATGATTTTTCATGTTATGGATGGGTTCTTTTTATCAAAAATAAAAGTGATACATTTAATGCCTTCCGCAATTGGTTCAATAAAATAATTAATCAATTCAACATTAGAATTAAATTCATATATTCAGATAATGGAACAGAATTCTCAAATAATAAATATAAATCATTTTGTGAAACTTATGGAATTCAACAGCAATTTACTGTGCCATACAATCCTCAATCAAACGGAAAGGCGGAAAGATTCAATAGTATTTTAATTTACTCTGCAAAAGCAATGCTAAATGATGCTAAACTAAGTCACCAATTCTGGGAAGATGCAATTTCTACCGCCAATTATGACCATAATATTCTTCCTCACAAAGGGATAAAAAATAAAATTCCTTTCGAGGTCATATACAAATCAAAAGTTAACTATGAAAAATTACGTGTATTTGGATGTAAAGTCTTCTTTTACATTCCTAAAATGTTTAGAAAGAAATTCGACAACATATTACTTGGTATCTTTCTTAAATATTCTGAAAACCCTTATGCTAATAAAATTTTAGATATTACAAATATAATAAGGTAATTATTTCTAGAACAGTTGAATTTTTTGAGTTATGCCCAGGGAACAATTATTTAGAATCATGTCACACCGATTTCACCAACTTTATTCCAAATCATGAAATCGGGAGGAATAACACCTATTTCCATAATA
Organism: Neocallimastix lanati (nom. inval.); assembly: GCA_016946835.1. NCBI lineage: Eukaryota > Fungi > Neocallimastigomycota > Neocallimastigomycetes > Neocallimastigales > Neocallimastigaceae > Neocallimastix > Neocallimastix lanati (nom. inval.). The sequence continues at coordinate 410,047 of JACVTC010000013.1, forward strand.
ATACTTATTATTCGAACATCAATTCAAATTCCAATAAATTTAACCAATACTTAAACACCGATTATTCCATTATAAACAAATATAATGAAATTTTAAACCACAACATTATCCAAATAATACAAAAGACATTAACCAAAACCAAATAAAAACAAAAAATAAGATACTATATAATAAAAGACAAACTAGTGAAATCAATAAAAGTAATACCATCAATAATAATAATAATAAAAATATAAAAAACAATAATCTCAACAAATCCAATAATAATAATACTAATAACAGCAATATTTATAATAGTAACAATAGTGACAATAACAATATCAATCATAGCAATATCAATCATAAAAATATAAATGATAAGGACATTAGCAATACTAGCAATAACATTAATAATTTTAATAATGATATTTATAATAATAATGATTTTAATAATACCGACAATAGTGATAATAGTTAAAATTTTAATAATAATAATAATAATTATAACTTTAATAATAATGATAGTAATAGTTCAAATAATAATATTATTACTTCATATACTATTGGTAATCTCGTTGAAAACAATCATAAAAATAATAACAAAAATAATAATTACAATATTAATAAAATAATAATAAAAATGACAATTATAATATTAATATTATTAGTATTAAAAATGATCTTAATAATATCAATAATAGTTATCATAATAACAAAAATGATAATAACAATATTAATTCAATTATATATAATCAAAAACAGTTAAATAGCAATATTAGGAATAAAAGAAAAATCAATAACAAAATAATAGATCATAATAAAAATTAAAAATCAATACCACATTGATAGAACCTACAAAATATTAAGATATATTTAAAATGAGTGATAAAAACCAATGGATAGAAGCTATAAATACAGAATTAAAAAATATGAAAATATTAAATGTTTTTGAAACAATAGATAAAATTCCAAAGAATTCAAATCTCATTTCATCCAGATAGATATTCAAATACAAAAAAACTCGGAAGGTAACATAATAAAAAGAAAGGCAAGATTAGTCGCTAGAAGATTCACTCAACATTTTGGGATCTATTTTCATGAAACATTTTCCCCTACTCTAAAGTATGATTCAATAAGAATACTTACATCTGTCGCAGCAAAAAAACAATTATAATATAGAACAAATAGATATTAACGCGGTATTCCTGAACGCGAATTTAAGTGAAGAAATATATATGAAACCTCATGAAGGTCATCCCGATGATAAAAAATATTATTGGAAATTAAATAAAATCAACTTTAATAGATTCATTGATATTTATTTCTTCTTTTACAATTGTATGACTATTTATTTTGTTACTTATATTTTCAGAATTATTAATAATAGTTTTATTTTTACCATTTGAATTAATATTTTCCTTATTATTTATTATTACAATACTATTGATCTCTATTTTATTATTTTGATTTTTCTTAATATTTGAACTATCCTTAATATTTTTTTTTTTTTTAGTAATTATAATATTATTGTTTGTTTCACATTTGCTATTGTTACTATTTACTATATTATTATTTTCTTTGAAATTATCCATTTTTAACGCGTTTAATTTATTTTGTCCCGCGTTTATTGTCATTTTTAGTATTATTAATTTTATTACTATTATTGTTATTATTATTATAAATGTTATTATTATTATTATTATTATTATTATTTTCTTCATTTTTATTGATTCTTTTATTTAAAATAAATAATTTTTCAAGTTCAGCTACCACTCTAAATTCAAAAGTTCCTTGTTTCGAAATAATTAAATTGTCCCTTGGGTCAATAATAATTCCTAATTCTCTTTGTGTTTTAAAATTCATTCTAATATCATAAAATAGATTGTCTTAACTACTCTGAATATTACATTTTTTTGAACGCAACCAATAATTAAATTTAAAATTGTAAGTTTAATTATTCCAGTAATACTTGTGTTATCGATGCAATGATTAAGAATATATTTTTCCAGAAAACTACGATTTACTAAATTATTTTCACCGTATCCTTTTAAAATACACATAGCTTCCTTATTATCAACAAGAGCTAATATTCCCATTGATTCACCATCTACAAACTCATCTAGTTCATCCACGTCATCGCCAGCTCCAGTTTCAAATATACCTTTTTGAATTAACAATCTTAACAATTGTATTTTTTCTGTTAGGTTATCTTGATTTATATCCATTTTATTTTATATCTATTTTTAAAATATAACTATTAAAATAAACAATATTTTTATCTTAATATACTTATATCTATTATAATTTTATTCCTAAATTTTAACACTTTTAAACTACACTATTTATATCTTCCTACTCTTATTTTAATTAAAATAATATTCCTATTATATATTTTATTTAAATTATTCACTAAAATGCTAATTAAAATAACAATATTTTTACTATTTCACTATCTCTAATTATTATTATTATCCAACTTAAACTACCTTACTTTTAACACTAACATTATATTAATAAATTATTTATATATATATATTTATTCGATTTTCGAATATTTAATTATTTTAAAACAATTAATTTAAACTATACTAAAATGAATAAAATAACATATATTGTATAACTTTCTCTTCATCAAAGATAATATAACTATAAATAACAAATAAAAAAATTAAAAACTTATATCCTAAACAGTATATTTTAATTAATCCAAACTGAAGAGAATTTATGTAAATATATACGGATTTATAATTAATTAACAAAATTACTAAACATCACTACTTATAAATTACTTTTTACACAGCACATCCCGATATCTTCACCAATTTTTAATATGTGGACTTTTATATGCAATAATTTATAAGCAGTGGGTTTTTAAAATGGTAGTTGTTTAGTAAAATTTATTAATAAAATTACTAATATTTGTACAATAAAAATTATAATTCTAATTCCTAAAAATTTACAAGAGAGTTCTCTATTTCTAATATAAATAATTTAATCTATTTATAAGAAATAGGTATTATATTAATTATTTATTCTAATATATAGAAATATATAAAATTTATATGAAATAAAGTATTATAATTATTATAATTATAATAATACATATTGAAATACAATAAAATAAAATAATTATTATCAAAAGATATAAATTTAATATTTAATAATTATTATTAAATATACAAATATGTTACCTCACATATTTGTTTTATATTATATATTTCCTAATTTGGAAAAAGGTTAAGTAGTAGAGTAATAATAATGTTATTGTGTATGTGGTTATGGCTTGTCATATCGAACATGTCTAAATCTTATAGTTCTGTAATTCATCACTGAGAGCGTCGACGCCGAAATGGTATGACATGAGAGCACTATATGTGGTCATTCTGATACAACCCCGTTATAAAGTTGGTCTGGTATTAGTTGTCTGTTGTGGCTGGGATAATATGATCAGATTTACAAGGGAAAATATAAAAAAAAAAAATTTCCTTTACTGCTTGTATTAGTCTCTTATTCATTAACGGAATACTTTACAATAACATTTTTGTAATACCAGGTAGATTTTTGGTCCCATTTCAACACATTGAGTTCTGCTAATGGTTGATTTAGGATACTTACCATATAAATTATACTCACTGAGTTCAATTATTTCCATGTTACCCATAAAGTATTCCACAGTTTCTTCATCCTTGATCAATTTAAAGGTTTGGTGATTGTATGTCCACACACAGGGGACGGTCATTCTTTGCAATGTTTTATGCCAATTTAGTTAATAAATTCTTTTATATTTACAAATTAATAGTTAACTACATATATTAAATAAAATTTAACTTACTTTTAAATAATAAATAAATAAAAATTTATAATTAAATAACAACTTAAATATAACTTCTCCCAACAAGATAATTTGAGCCAAAGTATACTTTATCATATAATTTTATTGATTTATTTATCGATTTATTTATTTATTTATTTTATAATTTAAATTTACTTAATACTATATTCATATTTTATATTATTAAATTAATTTTATATATGTTTGATCTTAATTTATAAATTATTTACATATATACAAAACATAAAATTTATGTTATAAATTTTATGTTTACATTAATTTTATGTATTTTATAGAATTTATGATGTTACATAAATTTATTTTATATCACGTTATTTTTAAATCACTTTATAAATCATATGATAATTAATCAAGCGATAATTTAATTGATATGCGGGACTTTTATGTGCAATAATTTATAAGCAGTGAGTTTTAAATAATGGTAGTTTAGTAAATTTTATTAATAAAATTATAATATTCGTACAATAAAATAATAATTCTAATTCCTAAAATTTACAAGAGAGTCCTCCATTTCTAATATAAATAATCTAATCTATTTATAAGAAATAGGTATTATATTAATTATATATTCTAATATATAGAACTATATTAATTTTATATGAATTAAAGTATTATAATTATTATAATTATAATAATATATATTGAAATAAAATAAAATAAAATAATTATTATCAAAAAGATATAAATTTAATATTTAATAATTATTATTAAATATACAAATATGTTACTACACATATTTGTTTTATATCAAGGTTCATTTCGAAAAATTTCATTTCACAAATTTTTTTTAAAAGTTAATAAACAAATAAATAATAATAAAATAAAAATAATAAATATAATTTAAATAAATAACTAAATAAATAAAAATAAATAAATAAAATTATAATAAATAAATAAATAAATTTAAAATTAAATTTTAAAAAAAGAAAAAAAAATATATACATATATATAATAAATATATATAATATAATAATAAATATTTAATGTTAAATATTAGTTTTTTAATAAATAAAAAATAAATTTTTGTATTTTTGATAATATTAATATAAATAAATTGATATCAATATTAATATTAATAATAGTATTATAAAAATAAAATATAAAATATTGATATTAATTTTTAACTAAAAAAATTGAGTATATGTTTTATTTAATGCTTTAGTTATAATTTAATTATTAGAAAAAAAACTAAAATTAATAATTAAAGATATAGATTTAATTATAATCTTACTTTATAAAAGGTTAGAAAAATATATTAGATTCTAATTTAATTAACTTTATTATTAAAATTAATTAAACTTTCAAACCATAATCCAGCAATATAGTTTAATTTCTTTCATTACCAATTAAAAATAATTCCATTTTCTTGTAATTTTCAATAATTTTTTAATTTTATTAGTTTTTGTTAACGTTTTTCTCTTTTGTTTGGTCCATACACCAAGTATTCTTCTTTCATAGGTATCTGGATATAAAGAAATAACATTATTTAATATATATATTAATCTAAAATATGTTGGTTTTTTAGAAAATAAGCTACTTAAATAATTATTAAAGAATTCAGAGGTATTATTTGTTATATGTTCAATATTATTATAATAATTTCAATTTTCAGTATCATAAAGAATTAAATATAATTTTCTAAAATATTCAAAAAATATTAAAAATTGATTGTAGTTATTTTCAATGCATGATTTTTTAATTTTATAAAAAATTAATATATAATTTGGATTTATAAAAGATAAATTTAACATAGCGTTATAATAAGCATATAAATCTCTGTTATGATTTACTTCATTATAGAATATTTTATTTTTATGATGTCCTAATGATCGTTTGAAAATGCCAAATACAATATCTAATATTTATACCTGGGAATACAATTAATGCGGCATTAGATATGGCTCTTTCAAAGTCACAATGAAAATTTTTTGGAGCAAACCCACTGTTTTTTGTAATATCAATTACTTTTTATTACTTCAAATATTGTTTTATAGGTTTCTTGCTCTTTATTTCTTAATATAGAAAAAGAAGTGGTATAAAATTCATTTAATTCCTTGAACAAAATTACTTGTAAGAAAACCTGATAACTGAAATCAGGATCTACATAGAAAATGTCATCCACAAAAAGATTATTACAATATTTTTAAATAAAAATGATTGAAATAGAGACTGAAAAATAACGACATTTTGATTTTTGAATATCATAAATTTTCATTTTGTTTTGTAATATATAAAAATAATGTTTTTCTGGAATTTCCTCAAAACTTGATATGTTGGGAGGAAGTCTTTTATATCTCTTATTATTTGTGATTTTATAGATTTAAATTCAGGACATAAAAACCAATGTCTTGTGAAATTTGATTAAATACTCTTTTTGGTTTTATATCGAAAAAAATTGCACTTTTTTTAATTTCTTTTTTTAATTTTATATTTTGTTAAGATAGAGCGGTATTAAATTCTTGTTCGAAATGATTATGAATACCATCATATGTTAATATTTCTTTCTCATCATTTAAAATAATGTATGATTTACATTTATTTAAAGTTTTATATTCGGTACATTTATATATCTTTGATTTATTCTTTTTGGTATATATTTAAATTTTTTATTAATAATTATTTGCTCTTTTCCTCTATTAGTTTCACTAATATTTATTTTTAGTTCTTCCATTTTGTTAAATTTTTTTAATTAATTCTCAACTATTCAATATTATTAGATATATTTAATTACATAAATTTTAAATAAAATTGTGCTTATTTTTTTATTTTATATTGATTTTTTTTAATATAAAGTTATATAAAAATACTTGTTAAAATTATTTCATTTTTTTAATATTTAATATTTAAATTATTTATAGTTTTATTTTTCAATTAATAAATTAAATAATTTTTTTATAATAATAATAATAATAAAATTAATAATTTTATTATCATTATTAAATTTTATCATTATTATAATTAATATTATTATATATTGATTCAACAATCCATGAAAAGAAAAATAATTCTAAAATTATTAACTAATTTTTTTTTTATCTTGTAAATAAAAATATAATAAAATAAAAAAAAAAATTTTTTTATTATTTATAATTTGTAAAATTTTTATTTATTAATACATTATAATAAATTTATATTTATTTATCTATTTATTAAAATTTTGCGAAATGAAACTTTTCCTAAATGAAGTTTTTCGAAATGTCTCACATTCGATATAAAATAGAAATAAAAGCTTTAATTAATAATAAATTTATGTTAATTAAGAAATGTAGTAAAAGTTTAAATTTATGTATTAATCTAGTTTTTAGGGTATTTTTATTAAAATTAATTTATATATTTTTAATATTTAATTTAATAATTAATGAAAGCAAATTAATATTTATACTTTAATATAGGAAAACTCTATTATAGTAAATAATTATAAAAGAGAAAATACTAGAAATAGTTTAGTTCTCTATCCAAGAATAATAAATATTAAATTACAGTAATTCTTGAGATTAAAGTATAAGAATAAATATTAATTTTAGGAATAAATGTAAATTTTCATTTTAAATAATGATATGTAGTTATAATTCTTCTAAATAAAATTTAAATAAAATAATTTTTCATAAAATACATTAATTGTTTCCCCAATTTAAAAGATCAAACCTTAAAAGAAAAGTGAATGTAATCGTGATCACTTTAACTCTATATATTATTTTATTTAAAAGACTTCTTTTATTAATATTACATGAATTTACAAAATTTATAATAATACATTATGTTGGTAATATCTTTTATAATATTTATAAGCCACACTTTTAATACATAACATTTTATTTTAAAGTAATTAAATTTAATATAATAATCTTTATTTTCAACACTCCTAAAGTTTTGCTTTATAAATTAAATACTTAATATAACTTAAAATTTATACATAATAGAATTTTTAAATTTATTCATTATACTAGTATTTAAATATTTTGTGAAACCGTCTGCTAGATTTTCATTTGATTTGATGTATTTTAATTTGATTTTATTTAATTATATATTCTCTCTTATGTGATGATATTTTACATCAATATGTCTTGATTTTGGGTTCACAGTTTCATTTTCACTAATGTGAATAGCAGCTTTATTATCTACATTTATGGTAATGCAATTGTATTTTAATTTTAATTCACTAAAATGTTTTCATACTATAAACAGCACTTTGTACATTCATCAATTCCATAACATTCGCTTTCAGCAGAAGAAACTGCTACACAATGCTGTAACTTTGAATACCAGGAAGTAGGTGTATTTCTCATCATTACTAGAAAACCAGTAATAGATCTTCTTGTTTCCTTATCTCCTCCATAATAAGCATCTATTTAAACATTTAATATTGTATTCTTTTTAAATTTTAGACCATAATTTCTATTTGTTTTGAGATATCTAAATATCTTTAATAAGTTATTCCAATCTTCATAACTAGATTTATCAGATTTACGTGAAGCTTTGTTTACTGCTTATAAAATATCGGGGCGTATACATATTCCTAAATACAATAAGCTTGCAAAAACTTTGTAACATTAAATTTCTTACCTTTTAATTCTGGATATTCATCTGGGGTTATGTTTTGAGATGGCTTATAATTATCAATATTGAATTTAGTTAATAAATTTTCTAAATACCTCCGTTGATGTAGGATGTATCCATTCGTTGTTTTTTCGAATTTTATACCAATGATTGTATCAACTGGACCAATGTCAGTTATATTAAATCTTTGTTTTAACAATAGTTTAGTTAAATTTACTTCATTTTCTTTACCAGTTATGAGTATATCCATAAACAGTTAATGAACATATTATTTCATTATTTTTATTAAATTTTACATACATGCATGACTCACTCTTTAATCTTTTAAAACCAATGTTTATTAACTCTTTATTTATTTTATTATTCCAGAGGTAGCCAGATTGCTTTAATCCATATAAAGCCTTTTTGAGTCTCCAAAAACCTTCTTTATATCTGTTTACACCTTCAGGAACCTCCATGTAAACTTCCTCATCTAAGTCAGCATATAAATACGCTGCTTTTATATCAATTTGATAAATATTAAAACCATATTTGATTGCTAATGACGTTACAATTCTAAGAGAATTTTGTTTTAACGTCGGTGAATACGTTTTGTTATAGTTAATACCTTCCTTTTGGGTAAAACCCTTTACGACTAATCTTGCTTTCCTTTTATTTATAGTGTTATCGGAATTGTATTTGTATCTAAATACTCACTTTGGTGTTACTATGTTATCGCCCTTTGGGACTGTTTTTGTAAATTCATAAACTTTTAGATTTTTCATATTATTTAATTCATCCTTTAAAGCGTTAAACCACTCTTGTTTATCAATTTTATTTGATATATCATTATAATTGTGTGGTTCTCACAATTTATTGGATATTAGACTATAATTACTTTCAACTATACTTTTTATATTAAATGGCCTTGGCCGTTTTGAGAGTTGTACTTTTCCTCCAAACATGAATTTCCTTATTATATGGTTTATAAATATTATTAATATTTTCTCTAATTATATCTTTAATATTAAAGGATTTTATTTTCTTAGAGTTTATAGGATAATTTTGTATCTTATTATCATATTTACGTTTTCTTTTATTTTCTGGATTTTGTTTGATTTTACTTTCTTTAAACTTAACGAGTTCTGTATCTTTCTCATAGTCAAGAATATCCTTAATGCTGAATGATTTGGTCTCTTTATATTTAACTTCTTTCTCTTTAGTTTTACTATCTTTTGTATTATTTTTACTTTTATCTTTAACATTTTTTCTTTTCCTTTTATCTTTATTTATTTTCTGTTTACACTTTGTATCGTTCATGATTTTAGTATCATCAACTTTTATAATTTTAATATTATTTATATTATCATTTGTAACTTGATTTATTTCTTTCACTTCATGATTTTTATCATTTGAATGATTTAATTGTTGATTTTTAAATAATTGATTAATGTCTTTTTCAATATTTTTATTGTTTATTTTAATGTTTATTATATCATAATATGTTTGTTTACTTTCTGGAAATATGTTTTCTTCTAATTTTCCTGAGTCTTCAGTTACGAATTGTTTATTTCCAGTAATACCTGTAGTTATAATTTTGTCCTTTTCATTTTATTTTCCTTTGTTTTCTTGATTCTTTACTTCATGTGATGTATTAAATTTAACATAATACTTTTCAATCCAGGGAATACCTAAAATGATATCTACGTCAGAAATATAAAGTGCATAGTGTTGAATAACTTCAAAATGGTTCTTGAAACGTAAGATACCCTTTTCAGTTTGTTCGTATATGGTAGAGGTACCATATCCTAGTCCAGTAACATTGAAAGGTCTTTTAACTTCATTCAATTTAATTTTGTTTTTGTTAACGAATGTTAGATGAATAAAATTCAAATCTGAGCCAGAGTCGATAAGAACCCTAACTGGAACTTCTTCAATATCATTTGTTTTTATATAGAAAGTAATTGTATTGTTCTTTCTTTTATTCATAGCATTTTCTTCATCAGTAATAGCTCTAATTTTTTGAGTATCATCGGATTCCTTTATCATTCTAATTCTTCTTAATTTTGCTGATGGAAGATTTTCATTGGATTCTCTAATTTTATTCTTGTATTTAACTCCATAAGGTCTTTTTCTATTAGGACAATTAAAATATAAGTGTACTTGTTGTTTACATAAAAAACATAGACCTTTTTTCTTTTCTTCAGAAAAGTCTCTTTTAATTTTAACATATAAATTTTAATTATAGTTCTGGGTGTATCTTCTATATCTATCATTTTTGATCCTAAATAAATTAACGATCATCACGACGACTACTATTTCTCTGGTTGTGGTTATTGTTTTGTTGCGAATTTCGAACTCGTTGTTGATTATTATAGAATTCAACAAGATTAGTTCGCTTTGACAAATTTTCAATTTGAACTACATCAGTATACAATTTGTTAAGGGAATCTGGATTTGGGTTAACAACGGCTAATTGTTCCTGCGTCTTATAATGTTTCCTTTAAGAAACATGTAAACTTTGGCAGATTCGTTGAAGTTCGAATTTTGACAAGTCGTTTTAAACTAGTTAATATATTCTAGAACTTGCCCATACTTTTTCTGACGAAAGGTATCTAATTTACCATTTGTGCCACAATTATCTCTACTTCTGGATCCCCATAATTAACTTTAAGTTCCCTTTTAAAATTAATTATCTATCAAGGGATTTTCATTATCCCATAAATTGGAGGCTCAATTGATCACCTCTTAAAAATGAGGTTATAAATCTGACTTTTGACCTGTCGTCTGGAAATTCATCTGGGGTATCCTCAAAGTTCATATTTACAATTGTGAGGAACCCTTTAAGTTCTTTTCTTTCACCGTTAAAAATCGGTGGCTTGCTAACTTTTCTTTTTTCTTCTCGTTGTTCCGCCATATCTTCAATGTAGAGATTTCTTAGTCTAATGTTAAGTTCTTCCACTTTGAAAATAATAAAATAAAAAATTTTTTTTTATTTAATAAAAAGAATTCTTATATATGATTATTATTTTTATTTAAATTTACTATTATAATAATATTATGTAAAGTTGACTTGGCTCTAACCACTTGAAATAGTGCCCGTCTAGTAAACAAGTATATAATAATTATATTAAGTTTAAATAAAAATATTCTTGAATATTTCAACCACAGCGGATACCTAATGGCGGCAATTACGATACATCTCCAATTAGTAGCTCTTCAGGTAGTAATTTTTCAAGTTCAAGTAGTAACTCTTCAAGTAGTAACCGTAACGTGTCCCACTTTTCAAGCAAGGTAGTTGTTATTGTAACATATTCGTATAGAACAGATTACGATTACACAAAATACTAGTAATAAAAATACACAATTAAATTAGTTTTATTAAAACACTTCTTTTTATTATTATCTCTTTATTAAAAAATTCTTTTATTAGTTATTAACTGCAAAATAGTTAATAACAACTACATTTTTTAAAATAAAATAATTTTACATGAGTTTATATTTTTTCTTAATTATAATATAGTATTTCTATTTATTTAAACATATATTTAATATAAAATAAACAAAAACTAATCTAAAATTAAATAAAGTTATAAAATAACTAAAACTAATTCAATAAACTTTTTATTTAATTTGTTTCGACTGAAATTGAATAAGTGCTTATTTATTATTCATTTATTATTCATTTATTATTAATACTATTAATTATACATTTACTATTTAATTTTTATGATTATTAAACTACACTAAAATTAAACTAAACTTAAATTAAACTAAACTAAAATTAAACTAAACTAAAATTATTAAAATATTTTATTATTAAATTTTAAGTTTTTTAAAAATTAATTTATGATTGTAAAAATATAAATTTATTATTAATTTATATAAATCAATTCATTACATAAATTAATATATTTTACATAATTTAATGTATTAGCATTAATTTGTAAACGTGAATTACATTAAATAGTTTAATGAACAAATTAAATTAATTAATGTACTAAAGATATTGATCATATCTTTACACATATTATATATGCCGTTGGATTTATTTCATCATATCCAAAGAATATACCTGGGAGTGATGTTCCTTGAAATTTTCTTCTAAAAGACTTTGGGACGTAAAAGAACACTTGACAGACAAATACCTTGAACCTTTGATAATCGACCTTTTCATTGTTTAATTCTTCATAGGGTATCTTATTGTCATTTCCTTGATGAGGAATTCGGTTATGTATGTAATTTGCAGTTCTAACTGCATCTTCCCAAAACTTAAGATGTAGTTTTCCTTCCTTTAGAATTGCAGAAGCATTATATATTAATGTTTCTTGTAACTGCTCTGCCCTCCCATTTTGTTGGGGGATTATAAGGGATTGTAAATTATTGTTCAATTCCATTTTCCTCTCAAAAATTTGTGAAGTTATTATTTGTAAACTCTGTTCCGTTATCAGAACTTATAAATTTATGTTCTTATTATATATATTTCTTATTTTGTTGTACCACATTTTGAACTCATTGTGAACTTCACTTTTATTTTTAATGAAGTATACCCATGAGTATCATGTATAATCATCTAATATGGTTAAAAATTATTTATTGCCATATATTGACGTGTCAGGGGATGACACGGTGTCCATGTGAATTAACTCAAAGGGTTCTTTCTTTTTATTTTTTATTTTGTGGTAAGGTTTGTTTTTCATTTTGAAGGCACATATTGGGAAATTGTGTTTTATATTTATTTCCTTTTACTCCTTTTATATTGTCTATATTGAAATGCCCCAAACGCCTATGCCATAAGTTGATATTTTCAGTGGTAAGTGATATTACCATATTGCTGTAAATTATTTTTTTGCTTTTCGTTTTATTATTGTTAAATCTTTATTTTTGAAAGTCCATACTTTATATATTTTTGTTTTATTTGATTTTGTAGTAAAATTTTTTCCTTTTTGTCATTGTACATTTACACTAAATTTTTATTATTGTAATTATAGAACACAATTTTATATCTCTCATTTGATAAATTACCTATAGATAGTAAGTTTCTCTTTAAATCAGGAATGTACAATACGATATGTAATGTTATTTTGTATTTGTTTGTATAACCAACGTACGTACCTTTTTGTGTAGCAATTGTGGTATTGCCATCTGCAAATTAAATTACTCCATTACATTCCCTAATATCAGATAAACAATTTAAATTGCTTACTATATTTATTTGTTTATGATTGTTATTATTGCCTTTATTCAACTTGTAATATTGCCTATTTAGCTCGACTTTTATGTTGTTGTTTGTTATCTTTTGGCCTCCCATTGTTTTGTTCATTTTTACTGACTAACATACTGCTGGATTCAACTTCCCTTTCAGAATTGTAATCATTTACCAACGAGTCTGTAGAGTTGCAATATGTATTCTTATCTTCTTTGTTTTTGTTTTGTTTTCCTTTATATTTATTTCTTGAGTTTTTATTTTTGTCGTTATGCCAACATTCTTTAGCAATGTGGCCTATTTTATTGCATATGTAGCATTTTCTATTATCAACATTGTTTGTTCTATATCTAATTCTTGTTCTTTTAGTTTGTTTTAATGTTGAATTTAAATTTATTGTTTTTATATTGATTTATTTATCATTTCGAGATCGTTTAAATATAATATTTGTGGGATAGCCTTTCTTAGGTGAGTTTTTAATTTTCCCACTCAGTATTGTAAGTTATCATGTGGGTTTCTATCTTATTTCTTTTGGTAAAGCCCTATAGAGGTGTTTAAATTTTCTTTTGTCATTTATTTCTCTTCCAAGTTTCTTTAATTCATTGAATATTACATCCATTTCGGATATGAATAGATTTAAGTCGTCTTTTGTTGTGAAATGCATCGTTTTTAATTGATTTTCTAGTTCATAGATTCTTCCTTCGTCACTCTTAGCGTTCATTGATTTTATTATTTTCATTATTTCGTACGTAGAGAGTGATTCGAGTCTATTTTTGTTTCATTTCAATTGAAATGCTGTTAAATATATTATATTTTGCTTTGGCATCTTTTGTTACCATATCGTTGGTAATTCCCTTTGCATAATATAAATCATCCTGATCTATAACTTTTATGTGATTTTTTAAATCTTCTTTAGCAATTTGTAATTTTTGGATTGCTTTTATTTGTTCTTGGTGTAAATATTCCTATACACCATTTTTGGATGCTAATAAATTTATTTATTTTAACTAGATTCTATAGTTTTCTCTGGTTAAGATATTTCTTGTAGCAATTCGTGAGAAAGCTTCACTTACTTTGTTTTTATTTTCAATTGATTTATATTACTCTTTACTTTGTATATATTTGTGTTACTTAATAAGATTTCGGTTTTAAACTTAGACTCTTAATCTTTTGAAAAGTGAATGTAATCGTGATCACTTTAACTCTATTTATTATTTTATTTAAAAGACTTCTTTTATTAATATTACATGAATTTACAAAATTTATAATAATATTATGTTTGTAATATCTTTTATTATATTTTAAGCCACACTTTTAATATATAACATTTTATTTTAAAGTAATTAATTTTAATAAAATAAACTTTATTTTCAACAGTTGTTTCCCCCATTTAAAAGAACAAACCTTAAAAGAACCGAATGATATAAAACTCAAAAGTTCGACGTACTTTTGTTAGGATTTATTTATTAAATTTATTAAAGTATTATTTATTAGATTTATTAAATTTATTAAATTTATTAAATTTATTAAATTTATTATAGTATTATTTATTTATTTATTTATTTATTTTTATTATTTAAATTACATATATTTAAAAACTATCTTATAACTTTCTTATACTTTTAATTACACACTAACTTGCATTACACTTAAATTTCATTACACTTCTCTTAATTCAGAGAAATGCTTTATTTTTATGTTATTTAGTTATAATGAATTATTTAATTAATTGTTCTTGTGATTAAAATAAACTATTAAATGAATATAAATATTATTAATTATTATTTAAGGATATATTTAATAACTGTATAAATATAAATAATAAAGTAATAAGAATATAAATAAAACATTGATTTATGTTATAAAATTTATTATTAATTATAAATATTATTAATATATATAAATAAAGACACATTTTGAAATTGTTATAAAATCATTAGATTTAAATTTGATTTATAACATTAATTTATGTTTGAATAATAAAAACTAATTTTAAATTAATTAAGGTTTGAATATTTCATTTTATATTACGAACCTGAACTTCGTATTGGTAAAGTACGAAGTTCAGGTTCGGTTCTTTTAAGGTTTGTTCTTTTAAATGGGGGTAAATGGGGGATATAATTTATATGTTTTATAAAAATTATTATATTTTAATTTTATTTATTTAGAAGAATTACATTTACATATCATTATTTAAAATGTAAACTAATATTTATTCTTAAAATTAATATTTATTTTCATATATTGATCTCAAGAATTACTGTAATCTACTATTTCTTATTCTTGGACAAAGAAATAAAACTATTTCTAAATATTTTTCTCTTTTATAATTATTTACTATAATAAAGTTTTCCTATATTAAAGTATAAATATTAAATTACTTTCATTAATGTTAAAATTAAATAATAAAAATATATAAATTAATTTCTAATAAGAAATACAATAAAAACTAGATTAATACATAAATTTATGCTTTTACTACATTTCTTAATTAACATAAATTTATTATTAATTAGTGTTTTTATTTCTATTTCATATCTGTTGATAAAGTACGTTTGGTTCAGTATCTCTTACTGGGAGAAGTTATATAATTTATTTATAAAATTATTAATATAATATAATTTTATTTATTTATTTATTAAATATTTGTTTATTTATTTTATAATTTAAATTTATTTAATTAACTACTAAATTTTATAAATTCATATTGAATATTACTAAACTAATTTTATTAATAAAAATATATTTAATTTGGCAATTTTTATTATTATAATTTTAACTACTTGAATTGCAAAGAATTAACATAAAAAAAATGTATTCTTTTAATTTTCTTTAATTATAAACTATTTAAAAATAATAAGAAATAAATATTTAGTTAAATATTATAAAAAGTATAATATAAATAATAAAATATTTAAAAAATATAAAAATATAAAAATATAATAAAAATATAATAAAATAAAATAATTAAAATAAAATAAAATAAAACTTAATTAATTTATAAATTATTTATATATTTACATAACATAAAATTTATGTTATAAATTTTATGTTTATATTTATTTTATGTATTTTAGAAAATTTATGATATTACATAAATTTATATAATATAAAACAAATATGTGTAGCAACATATTTGTATATTTAATAATTATTATTAAATATTAAATTTATATCTCTTTTGTCAATAATAGTATTTGAAATAATTTCTTATTCATATATTATTCAATATTTATATATATATTATTCATTATAATATAAAATATATTAAATATATTAAATTAAATAGTTAATTTCTTCTAAATATAAATAATAAGAATATTATTATATATATAACTTAAATATTCCTATTTATTTTAAAGTTTATATTAAAAATGCATAATACTTCTATATATTATAATATAATGAAATAGTTTTAGTTATTTTAATTATAATGAAATATATATATAGTTGATGTTATTTATTATATTCATATTTATTATATAATTATATTCTTATATATTTAACTTTATTATTCTTATTTTCATTTTTAAGAATTATATAGTTAATATTTATTATATTTATTATTTTTAATATATATTTATTATATATTATATTATACTCCGATATATTATATTTTAAATGTATATTTATTATTATTAATATTTGTAAAATTATAATAAAGAATTCTAATAACTACTCTTCTATATTGTAATTTATAGAAGACCCTTAGTTAATTGGGTTTTATAGATTAAAATATATTAATAAAGGTTAATTAAATATAACGATACTATTAAAAATTAGTTGCACATAAAAGTCCCGCATATCAAAAATTGGTGGAGATATCGGGGATGTGCAATAGTGTTGTTATATTGTTTTAGAAATTAAGGATTAATTATACATACTAAATATTATATTTTATTTTTATAACTGGTTATTGAGTTGAGATTGGTTATAATTAATAATAATAAATCGTTAAATAACACAAAACTTATTTAAATTATTAAAAAAGATATATAATTAGAGACAACTGGGAATTCGGACCAGAATAAAAACGAACAAGTCTTTAATTTTCCTTTATATTAAAATAAGATTAGTTATAATTGTTTAGTAATAATAATATTTTAGTTGAATAGTAATAAAAAAAAATAATTTGATATAAAATAAAAAAAAAAATAATATAATTATTCTATATATAGGATAATAATTATTTGTATATAATATTAATAGAGTTAGCAATAACAAAATAAAAGAGTAGAATAATAAATTATTTCATAATAGAATTATAAAAAAAATTAAAATAAAATAAGAGATTAGTAATATATAAAAAAAAAAAAATACATATTTTCATATTTAATAATAACTAGGAACAGGATATAAAATAAAATAAAATAAAATAAATATAGAAAGTATTATTGGTATTTATTATTAATTATTAAACCAAAACGCAATAACGAATTAGAAAAAAAAATTATTTAATTTTCTTTTATGAGAAGTAGTAGTAGTAGTAGTAGTGAACATATTAATAGTGATTACAATAGTATTAACAGCACTATGTCAGACGTAGATACAAAGACTCTTCCAAGGATTGGTGGATCTCGTAGGGACGCGGAACTTTGGAAATTTAGGATCAATGACTGGTTTAAAAGAGAAGGCATTACTACTGATGAAAATAAATTTAGTTATATTATTGCCGCTGCTGAAGACGATATTGTAAGAGTGTTGAAAGAAAAAGAAGCAGAAGTAAATAGACCTCTTACATTAGATGAATGTGTGAAACTAATAAAGAAAAAGTATTGGAGAGAAAACCAAAAAGATAATAAATTATGTCAATTAAAACGAATTATTATCGAACCAAACGAAACAGTATATGATTTCAATACCAGATATTTAGAATTATACGACCTACTAGAGACAGAGGATAGAGCATCTATTTCGGTTATAGATTATGAAAATGCTCTTAGACCTAGGACTCAGATTTATACTAAAATAGCTATTGAGGAATGTTATTCCCTAGAAGATGCTTGTAGTAAAGCAGAGAAATATGAGAAAATATTGCAGGAATCACATTACAATAGGAATAATAGGAGAAATGAAAGAAATAATAATTATAGCATTTATTCACCAATGAATCAACCTGTTTCTAATCTTGTAAATAATTCCAATAATTCATGGAAAAGAAATGGTCTGAATTTTAGAAACAATAGGAATACTTCCACGAACAGGCCTACCAATTTCGTTCATCGAAATAATCATAATATGCCAAATTATTTTAATAATAATGGAATCAATAACCCATATAATATAAATAATAATTATTTAAATAATAGAAACAATAACAATTATAAAATTAATAACAATCAAATACCTAATAATGATGGTATGGATGACTTGGTAAATAGAATGCAGAACTTACAGATTAAATCATGCTGTTTCTGTAACCAACTTGGTCATCTTGTTAAGGATTGTACTGAATTAGCCAAAATTAAACAAGATCCAAATTTTATAAATTACTTTAAATTACTTTAATTTACAAAAAAACTGAATGATGGAAGAAGGCAAACTTCCCATAATCAAATTGTCACTTCTCCAATAATAACTGCAGCAACATGGGACAATGATTATGATGCAATTGTTGCTGCAGCAAAACGTAGTAGAGAGGGAAAATATGTATCTCTACCTATGGCAAAAAGAAATTTTAAAAATAATAATAATATTAAAATAAATAATAATGGTTACAATAACAATATAAATGAAAATAACAATAATGATTTGACAATCAATAATAATGTTAACAACAATATCTTATACAATTTACGAAATCGGAAAATTCTAAAACCAAATTTAAATAATAATATTAAGTGTTAGAATATGTGAATATCATGTTATAATATGTGAATATGAGATTAATGTAATAAAATGTAATGTAATATATATAATGTATTAGCCATAATGTATTAATATAAAAGCATTTAATTTAGAATAATTAAGTGCTAGTAACTCTTTATCATAAAAATATATTAATAAATTTGTCATAATTATAAAACCTAAATTCTTGACTTTTAACATTAAGAATAATATTAATAATAAAGAAAGCAATAATAATAATGAAAATAATAGCAATAATAATAACATTAATGAAAATTTAATTAATAATAATTCAAGTAATTATAATATCAATAATGATACATCCAACTTGACTACAAATAATAATAATAATAATAGTAATAATATATTGCTATAGTCAATGGTACAGTTAATGGTCATTCTGCTGCTGTCTTAATTGATGGTGGTAGTAATACAAATTTGGTAACCAGAAATTTTCTAAATAAAAATATTAAAAATTATACCATAGTTGGTTCTACTTCTGGTAGAGTGCATCAGGCAATATCTAATACGGAAGAACGTGTTTATGAAATGGTAAAATTAGAAGTACAAATTGATACTCTAAAAATTAATGCAGTCTTTAGAGTATTTGATAATGATGACTCAATATTTGATATAATAATTAATTTAAAATTACAAGCAGATTATAAATTATTAGTAGATGCAGATAGTAAATATTTATACGTAAAAAATGGTATTAATAATGTCAATGGTGTGTTTACCTTTAGTGTGGTCCCATTGGTTCCTTTGGAAGATGTGCATGAACTTCATACACAGTGTATGTTTTGCTATATATTAGAGAATAATACTAGTATTAATAATGTAATTAGTACCAATAAAATTAATACAACTAATAAAAATAAAATCTTGGAAGAATTAATCAGCAATATGGATATCAAAGATGGAAATTTTAAAAATGAAATTAAATCCATATTAACTTCATATTCAGATGTAATAGCTATATCTAGTGATGATTTAGAACCATCCAAATTGCTACCTCATCATATTGAATTACTAGAAGGTAGCAAGCCAATAAAACAAAAGGAATATAGGATCTCCCAGGTACTACTACTTTTAGCACTAAAAGAAGAATTAAAAAAATTAATAGACAAAGGATTAATTTCATCTTCTCATTCACCTTGGTCTTCACCTATTGTTTTAGTACCAAAGAAAAATGGTAGATGGAGACTGTGCATAGATTATAGGTTATTAAATAAAATAATAAAAAAAGATGCTTATGCCATCCCTATAATTCAAGAAATTTTTGATACATTAAAAGATGCAGTAATATTTTCTACTATTGATCTTTTTAGTGGGTATCACCAGATACCTATGGATGAAAACGACCAAGAAATTACTTCTTTTACAACTAAGTTTGGAAATTACTACTTTAAGGTAATACCTTTTGGATTGACTAATGCTCCAGCAACCTTTCAACGCGAAATGAATAGGATTTTCTTTGACTTAATTAATAAATGTGTTCAAATATATCTAGACGATATTATTGTTTATTCACCATCCATTGAACAACATTTAATCGACCTAACAAACGTATTTAAAATTCTCAGAAAATTTAAATTAAAAATGAATATTGAGAAATGACATTTTTGTGTTTTTGAAGTGGAGGCTTTAGGACATACGATTTCAAACAAAGGATTATTACCACTAGAAAAGAATATTGATTCAATAAAGAAATTGGATAATCCTTCTAATGTTACTGAATTACGTTCTTTTCTTGGAATGGTGGGTTACTATAGGAATTTTATTGAAAATTATGCTACACTAAATTCTCCATTATGCAAATTACAAAGGAAAAATTCTACTTTTGAATGGACTAATGAACATACTACTAGTATAGAAAAATTAAGGGAAGCTCTTTGTCAAGCACTTATTTTGAGTTATCCACGTTATGATAAACCATTTATTATACGCACTGATGATAGTTATCAAGGAATTGGTGTGTTTTATTGCAACTATATAATGATGAAGTAGAACTCCCAGTATTTTATATTAGTTGTTCCTTGCATAAGTCAGAACTTAATTTCCCGATAACAGAGTTAGTAGGTACTGCGGCATATTTTTGTGTAAATAAATTTAAACAATATATATTAGGTAATCCGTTTCAGACAATACTGTATATAGATCATCAACCTTTAGTCCCAATCATTATGAAATGCGAACCTAATACTAGTAAACACGCTCGTTGGTGTAATTTATTTAGTCAACTACAAGTAAAAGTTGTCTACCAACCAGGAAAAAGGAATATTATTGCTGACGCATTATCTCGCATTAGAAAAAAAGAAAATATTGTAGTAAATGCTATTGTTGAAAAAAATAATAATAATTTGGAAAATAATATTGAAAATAATAATAATATTGTTGATGAAAATAATGTGGAAATTATTGGTAATAACAATAATGAAAATGATCAATCAAACTTTTTGGACGAAGTCGAAAATGAAAAATATATCTCAGAATGCATGAAAAAGTTTTTAAAAGATAGAATTGTTACTATAGATGATAAAATATATATTAGAGATAAAGATAAACTAAGACGAGTGATAGATGATTATCTAGAAAAGATAAAAATTATCGGAATGGCTCATAGAATCGGCCATGAAGGGTTACAAAAGACGTATGATAGAATTAAGAAAAATTATTATTGGAAAAATATGATTTTAGATATAAAAAAATATATATCTATTTGTAAAATATGTCAACTTAATAGATCTGAGCCCCTTTCTAATTTGGTTGAAGTATTTTGAACTCCTGTAGAAGCTCCTTTTGTTAGAATGGTTCTAGATATTATTGGACCTGTAAAAACTACTACTAAAAGTAATAAATACTTAATTGTTTGTGTAGATTATTTCACTTTATGGACTGAAGCAGAAGCTTATCCTTCTGTTACTTCTCAAGATGTGGTTGATTTTTTAGTGAATGTATTTAGTAGGCATGGACTACCCCAAATAATTAATATGGATAATGGACCACAATTGAACAGTGATTATACAAAAATTTTCTTAGATTTATATGGAGTTTACATTCATTTTGTTGCTAGTTATCATCCACCTTCTAATGGTTTAGTGGAAAATAGAAACCGAGAAATAGGAAAACAATTAAGGAATTTTGCTGGTAAGAACGACGAATGGAATACTCTGTTAACGTTGGCTTTATGGGCTATTAGGACGGCAAAATCCTCTGTTAGTGGATACTCTAGTTTTGAACTTTTATATGGAAGAGAAGATTTACTTCCTACTGAAATTACTTTATTGAATTCTTTGGAGGAACATGTTGAATGTTCAATTGATGAAGTATTAATAGAAAGAATTTTGGAACATACTAAATGGGTAAAGGATGCTGTAAACAAAAAATTGAGTACAATTAATTATTGGAAGATTAGAAGAAAAGCGAAAAGAAGTATGGAAAAACTTCCTGAGTATAAAGTTGGAGATAAAGTGAAAATTAAATTATTTCAAAGACAAAAATTGGACCCATACTACATTGGCCCTTATACGATAAACGAAATAACTTGGAATACAGTGAAACTACAAGAAGATAGGTCAGGAGTAATATTAAAAAGAAATATACATATTAAAAATATTCTACCTTATAGAGAATAAGTAAAATCAATAATAAATTCAAAAATATAATAAATAATAGTAAATTTCAAAATTTTGAATTTAAATTTCAGCAATTCATTTTAATATTTACAGTTAAAATAGCAAAATATTATTCATATTTATACTAATAGGACATTTAACTTATATATATTTCATAATTAAATTTATTTTATTTTTAAAAATTTCGAAATTGAAACTTCAAAATTTCAAAATAAAATTCTAAAATTACATTTCCAATTTAAATTTTAAAATTAATTATTAATAATTATTGTTATTTTTTATTAAAAGTTTATTTATAAATTTTATAAATAGGTAATTACAATGTTTTAAAATACATAAATTTATGAGTATTTATAATAAAAACAAAAATGTGGAGTATATTAAATGTGATATTTTTAATAATCACCTGTTATAAATGTGGCGCTTGCGCGCCGTGCCGTGATACTACTATATTATTTATTTACTTTATTTCATTATGACCATGTGATATATTTAATTATTTCGTAATTTCTAACATTCCCCCCTAAACTTAGATTATTTAATAATATAAGTTTAAAAGTTAAAAATTAAGAAATATATACTAAAAAAAAATTTTTTTTTTTTTTTTTTTTTTTTTTAATTAATCTATTTATTTGATTTAATTATTTGACTTAAATAATACAATATCCGTAAAATTCTTTATGGCTGGTCCATTTGAGCATTTTGTTAAGACATCGGCTAACATTTCTTTAGTGTTTTTATATTCAAGTTTGATTTTATTTTTAGTTATATTGTCTTTATTGAAATAATATTTAATTTCCATGTGTTTTAATTTTGTATTAATTTATCCATTTTCAATGCATACTTTGCTTGCATTGTTATCAGTGCATATTGTGATTGGTTTGTTATAGTTATATATTTCAATTAAAATATTTCTAATCCATAGAACTTTTTTTACGCATTCGGAGGTGCTAACATATTCGGCCTCTGCGGTTGATGTAGCAACTGTGCTTTGTTTCTTTGAGTTCCAACAAATTGGTGAATTTCCCATAAGTATTATATATCCGGAGGTAGACTTTCTATCGTTGAGGTCCCCTGCGAAATCTGCGTCTGTATATGCGTGTATTTTTCCGTTACCGTCATATTTAATTTTAAAATTTTTGGTACTGTTTAAATATTTTAATACATTGAAAATTCTTTTCCAATCTGAGACTGTTGGATTTTCACAATATCTGGCTGCTTTATGGGTAGCAAATGCGATATCAGGTCGAGTGTTTTTAGATTATATATTAATGAACCAATGGCGCTTTTGTATGTTGTAGGATCGAATGGTTCACTGTTGTTAGATAATTTGTTGTCTCCTGTGCATGGAGTGTTTGCCTTTTTAATGTTTGTGATATGAAAATGTTTTAAAAGATTTTCAATTATGTTTTGTTGTGAAATATAATAGCATTGATTTATTCTTTCAATTGTTATTCCGAGAATGTATTTTGCTTTTTGACAATTTGAGATCTTATATTTATTTTTAATTTTATTGATGATTTCCATAATTTCAGAGTTGTTTCCTGTAATTAGCATATCGTCAACATAGATTCCGATAATACATATTACTTTGTTTTCGTTGTTTCTTTTGATAAATATGCACTGGTCTGATTTAAGTTGAATAAAATTTTGTATAACAAGGAAATTCGATAAAGTTTCATACCATTGTCTTCCTGATTGTCGTAATCCATATAAAGCCTTCTTAAGCTTCCCGTATCCTTTGTTGTAATTACTGTCCCCTTCTGGAATAGTTGTATATATTGTTTTATCTAATTTAGCGTTTAGATATGCTGATTTGATATCTAATTGATACATTGTCCATTTAAATTTAGAAGCTATGGATATTATTAATTTTATACTATCGCTATTTAGTGTTGGGGAATAGGTTAAGTCGTAATCAATTCCATGAATTTGATTGAATCCCCTTGCTACCAGTCTTGCCTTGAATTTTGATATATTATTGTGTTCATCCCTTTTGATGGAAAATACCCATTTTGTGGTTATTATTGTTTTGTTTTTTGGGGCTTCTTTGGTGAAAATCATTATTTTGTTATTGTATAAATTGTTCAATTCGTCCATTATTGCTTTTTTCCATTGTTCTTTGTTGGTTCCGGTTATCGCTTGCTTATAGGTTGATGGAATTTCATTTTCAATACTATTTATTGTTCTCTGTATTTTGTTGATAGTTGTTCTTTTGTTTTCAAGTCTTTCTAAAGTTTTATAATGTTTTCTTTGATGAACTTAATGAATTCAGGGTCTTGTATTGAATTAATAAGCTTAACTACTTTATCCCCATATTCTATGTGTAAGTTGACCGATACTTTCTCGATTTGATATATCAATTTTTCTAGCGCCTCGATATTAAGTTCTTGACAGGGTTTAATATTTTGCCAATAACGTTTTTATTCTTCCAAAGTATATTCACAAAAGTGGAATTCAAATTCCTTAATGATTTTATTAAATAAATTCCAGGCGAGAATTCCTCTTATATTCGGATTATCTCTCATCTTTACTAGAATATCATTCCTCTTCTGAGTATACCATTCCTTTGCTTTTTTATCTTTTTCTACGAAAATCTTGAAAGCATCTAAGATTTGTATTTCGTTTGATGGTGGTGCGTAGTTTTGTAAATAGAATTTAAAATCTCGTAGGTTGTCATAGCCTTTATTTTTGTTTTGATACCGTGGGCATTTTTGTTTGAAACTTTTTTGAAATAATGTTGAACTCCCTTCTACTTCTTTGATTGCTTCGAATTCATCTGGAGTGAATACAACTACTTGCTGATGTTTATTTATTTGTGCTTCTTCATTTTTGTCCTTAAGATAATACCATTGGGAAATACTACTGGCTTCTTTCGGAATATAATTGTTATGTAAACGATTAATTCTTAGATTGAAATCAACATCCTTTTCATTTGGCATGTAGGATTTTCCAGTTATTGCTTGATAATAATCAT
The DNA here is from genome assembly GCA_016946835.1 of Neocallimastix lanati (nom. inval.). NCBI lineage: Eukaryota > Fungi > Neocallimastigomycota > Neocallimastigomycetes > Neocallimastigales > Neocallimastigaceae > Neocallimastix > Neocallimastix lanati (nom. inval.). The sequence goes on from JACVTC010000013.1 coordinate 436,083, forward strand.
TTTCATTTATATTTTCTCGTTGTAGTGATTCGATAAATCCGGCAAAGGATTCATAACTTTCGGCGAAATTTATAGTATTATAAGTATAGTCTAACTTGGCTTTTTCTTGAAATTTACCTTTTTCTCTTGTTCTTAGTTCTTCATGCTTTATTTGTTGTAATTGTCTCTTAATTTCTCGTTTATTTTCTTTGTTACTTTTCCTGATATTGGAATTAATAATTGTTTTTAAATTTGTAAATTCTTTTTTGAATTGATCTAGTTGTTCTTTATTATTGAAGTCAAGGTCATTTAAACGTTTCTCTAGATATTCATATTCGTTTGTTAATTTAGATTTTATGTTTTCTTGGGATTCAATAATGGTATTAATTTTATTATTAGTTTCTGATTTGTCTTTTGACGTAGAAACTTTATTGTTTTCTAGTTCTTGCAATAGTTTAGTGTGAAATTCGGCGAAGGTTTCATTACCTATGTAAGATTTATTATTATTTTCTGTATCCATTGAATCAGTCTCTTTCTCCTCTTCATCAGAAGAAGACTCCCATCCGTCGAAGTTACCATCGAATAGTAGCTGAGATTATCAATGGTTGGTTCATTTAAACCAGATTGTTTGCCCCAAAGGTCCTCATATGACTTAAAAATAAGTTTATTTACTAAATTAGTATATTTAGGGTCTTTGATGAATAAAAGAATTTTATTATTGAAACATTTGTATTCGAAAAATTTGGTAGTTTTTAGGTGTTTTTCTACTAATTTTTTGTATTCGAATTGAAGAGTTTCATCAGAAAGTGAAAGGTCGTATTTAGAAATATTTTTGCGAATAGTATCGACTTGTTTGCGGAAATTTGTTTCTAAATCTTTATTAGAAATTTTGATATTGTTAAGAGAAGTAATAGTGTCGTTAAATTTCTTCTGAAAGTCAATTTGAGAATTAGATAATTCTAACAGTTTTTCTTTTGATAATTCATGATCGGATAATTCAATTTGATTTTGTAAATTGTCAATTTCATTTTGATAATGATTTAATTGTTTAGTAATTGTTTTTAAAGATTCTTCAACCTTATCGTATTGGGTGACTAGTTCGTTTTGTATGTGAAATTTAAGATTCATTTCGGCTTTTAGTACTTCCAAATCCTTATAACATTGGTTAATTTTAACAAGACTAAGTTCGTCTTCTTTTTGTTTGCCTTTCAAAGTGATCGCATTATTTTTTGCAATGAGATTTATTTTATCATTTAAATCTTTAATAATATTTTTTTGTTGATTGATGCGTTTCTTTTCATCTTCAATAGCTTTTTGAGTATCATCGAGAACTTTTTCATTATATTCAAAATTATTGTGTAATTTAACTAGATTATTATTTGTATTATTTTTGACTTGAATAAGTTGTTTATTTAAATTTTCAACTTTGTCTTGGGTATTATATAAGTCCATATCGATTTTTTCTAAATCATCCCTACTGTGTTTAGTGGATAAAAGATTTAGTTTTGAACTTTGTTTCTGCGATGTCATAAATAACTGTAATTGTTGGTTTAAAATTCTAATTTGTTCTTGTTGTGTAATTAGTTGTTTTTGCATTTCTTGGTACATAGCGTTGTTGGCTAGTAAACCCGTAGCTCCTGTATTGTCTTGATTATAAGACGCTATCGGCCCAGAACCTCCATATTTATTTTTAGTTTCAGATTCTAGTAAAGGATTTTCTATTGGTAAAGAGTCAAAGTATTTTTCTACATCTTTTAAGCTGTCCTGTTCGCTCATTATGATGTCATCGTCTTTTGGTAAAAGTAATTCGGGTTCTTCTTGCATGATAATGTCTTCTTCGTGTGGAAGGAGTAAAGTTTTGGATTCACTTTGACTTACAGGTTGTTCAACCACTTGTTTAACCGCGTGTTCGTCTGGATCCTGACTAGGTTGAGCGGCGGAATTAATAAGTTGAGACTTAGTACCACTAGCATCTGTAGATGCCACCAGTGCCTTTTTTGGGTCACTACCTTTTTTTGGTTGGGTATCAGAAGCAGCCTTAAGAGGTTTAACTTCCTTAATTCCTGAAGCTTCTTGCTTGTTCTTTTCAGTATTAGTTTTTCCGGATTTATTGTTTTTATTATTATTAGGTTTGGCCATATTTAAAATAAAAATTAGTTTATTAGGATATAATGGATCTTGTGAAACTATAGTGGGGTAAGAATTTCTTCTAAGATGATAAACCTTGGAGTTGCCCTTGATAGTTTCTTTTAACTGATTTAAGTCGTCGTTAGAGTAAATCAATTTTAAGATATCAATTATGAGGAGTTATAACTTTTTCAATTGTAAAATACTTTTGTCGTTAATAAATAATTCCAAATTATTTATAGCAACTAGTAGCTTTAAGGTTTTCTCAACAAATAATATAGATTTATTTCTCTAAAGAAAAAATATTAAAAAGACGGCTGAGTTTTCCTTAAAGACTTAGAGTATCTCTGTCACTTACTTCTAAAATTTTTAAATTTTTATAATCGATAATATAAATTTTTATTATTTTTTACTTTTTTATTAAAACTTTTTTATTTATTTTTTATTTAAAAAGTGATCAGTTTTTTTTTTTTTTTTTTTTTTTTTAAAATACATGTTTTATTAAAAAAGGATTATTATTTAAAGATTTTTTGGATTGAAGTAAAAAGAATTGAAAAAGTTATAGATTCAAATTAGGAATTTTTTGTTCCTTTTATACTTTTTCAAGAAAATAAAAGTAAAAATAAAAATAAAAATATTATATACTATATATTATTACATATAACTTATATTATAGGATTAAATTAAAAATACAATTTATTAAAAATATATTTTATTAAATTTTATTTGTTTATGGTTATCCTTTTATTATTAAAATTTTCTTAGAAATTCTTTTTAATATATTATGTTTTTATCAATTTGTATTGCATTATCAAATATATCTGTTTGTCTATTTTCTGAGTAAATTATTTCTCTTTGATTGGATTGCGATTCTTCATAAGTTGGTAAGCCTCCTAAGCCTCTTCTAATGGCTTCTAATTCATTCTGAAGTATTCTAATAGTTCAATTAAGATTGTTAATCTTAATTTCTTGGCTTCTAATCTTTTGGATTAATTTCATTTCTAGATTGGTTAATCCGTTTCGTACATTAGCTATTTCTTGATCGTTATTTTGTTGATATATTGGAAATTCATCTAGAAGTTTCTTTGTATCGTAATAGAATTGATTATGTCTATTATTGTATTTGAAATTTGCTAATTCTTTGCTCAATTTGTCCATTCTTTTATTTAATTTCTCTATTTTCAATTTAATGTTTTCCGTATGGTTGATAATGGTGATGTCTGGTTCTATTCTAAGTCATGTGATATTTCTTTTCCTTTATTTCTTTTATTAGGGATATCACTATTTTCTTCTTCCGTGCGGACTCTTTTTTGTGACTGTTTTTGTAATGAATTATTATTCATTGCTTCTTCGTGATTTTCATTTTGTAAATTACTTGTAGAAATTTTATTTTTACTAACAGTGGCCCCTTTTGTTAATGAAGTGATTTTATCTAATAATAAACGGTTCATTTTAATTAGATGAGCATTGTTAAGAGTGTAAGAAGGGTGATGATAAAGGAAAGATGAAGGATTCTTTGAATAATATTCATTATAAGTGTAGATATTATTGATTTCGAGATCTTTAGCAAGATTATTGATTTGGTCGTAGGGTGATGTGGAGTTAGAGTTATCATCCATCTTAAGAATATGTCTTGATAAGAAATCGGCTAATTGATTGTCTTTACCTTGAATGTATATAGGGTACGTATTAAATTGACAAATAATGTCGAATAGTCTGAATTTTCGGTTTGTTTCGACTTTAGCTCCTCGATTTACAGCGTAGACTAGGTTTTTGTGGTCCGTTAGGATGAAAATACGTTGACCGTTACGTATAAGCCACTTATAATGTTCCAAAGTGTTGGCTATTGCTAATAATTCACGATCAAAGGTAGAATATTTTTGTTCTGTTTTATTCAATATTCTACTATAAAATCCAATAGGTTCAATTTCCTGTTGTAGTTTTTTATAGGATTCAGAATTGATAAACAAGGATTCCTTAATTTTATCTAGAGTAAGATTTAAATTTTTGTTTTTGAAAATAAGATCAAAAATGTCATTATTTTTTACAGTATTTATACTTTTTGAGAAAATTTGATCATGTGATGTGATATTTTTCTGATCATGCGATAAAATTTTCTTATTCTTGTTTAGGTTTTTATCATTATTTTTATTTGGAATGTCCTGTTTTGATGACTGAATATATTGATTAATTTTATTATAATTTTTTAATTGGAAAATTGAGGCTCCTATACCATATTCCGAAGAGTCGCTAATGATTAAAATATCAGAATTAGCTCTAAATGGGGCTAGGATGGTAATGTTGTTGATTTTGTCGATAAAATAGGTTAGGTCTTTATCCATTTGGTTATTCCATTCGGTTTTATCATTTTTTAACCCTTTGGAGATGGATTCAAAATGTTTGTGATAATCTGGAATTGAGACTACCTGGTCTTTTCATTAATATTTGTGCCTTACTGTAAGTGGTATCCCTAATTCTTTTATTTAATTCATTATTGTTTTTGTTGTTTTCATGTGGTCTTTTACATGAAGGATCTTGAATTTCATTTTTATAATGCTTTTCGTTATTAATTTCATTATTAGTGTTTATATTAGTTTTGTTATTTTGGTTATTGTTGTTATTGTCTAAATTATTTGTTTTGTTGAATTGCTCCTCTGAATTATTGTTATCTTTATCTTCTTTATTTTCTGTTATTTCTTCTATCATTGTTTTATGATCATGTAAGTTTTTGCGATTAATATCTTGTGTATAGCTGTTGATAGGATTTTTTGGATTATTGTTTTTAGTATCTGTTGGTTCATTAATTACCAATAAATTTCTAAAAATGTAATTTGAAGGTTGTTCTTCTAAAAATACGGCTTCTCTTGTTAAGTGCAATTTTTGATCTATTTTATCCATAATTATGAAGCTGTTGTTTTCAAAGTTTAATCCTAGGAAAATACCTTCTTTGCTATTGGATTCAAATTTTGACGTTTTGTTATTTATATTATTATAGTAACTTTTGCATCCGAAGACTTTAATTTTTGATAAATCTACACTTTTATTAAAAAATATTTCATTGGGGATTAACTAAGAAATATTCTTATGGGGTGTAATATTATAGAGAAAATTTGCATAGATTACTGCATAACTCCAGAAGTCCAAACTCATTTTGGCCCAGAATATTAGTGTTTTTGCTGAGTTTACTAAAGTTTGATTATATCTTTCGGCTATTCCATTGTTTTCTGGATTTTATGGTGGTGAGAAAATTTTCTTAATTCCCATTTTTCTACAATATTTCTTGATTTTTGAATTGTTGTACTCCCTTCCGTTGTCGCTTTTGAAATTTTGTATTTTGTTTTCGAAATTGTTATCTATATATTTTAAGAAGTTTAGTATATTGTTAATTGCTTCTGATTTTTCTTTCATCAAGTAGACCCAAGCTTTGCGACTAAACTCATCAATGAATGTTAAAATGTATTTAAGATTGTCGTTTGATGTTGGTTTTATTGGACCTATGATATCTGAGTGAATTGTTTCTAATATTTTGGAAGCTCTTGGAACCTCTTTATTGTGTGGCTTCCTTCTTAATTTACTGATATTACAATCCTGGCATCCTTGGTTGATGACTTTGTGGAGTTCCAAATATTTCTGGATATCTGGATTATAAAAATGACCAAGTCTGTTATGCCAGATTTTTATTGAATTTTCGTCTAATTCAGTTGAAAATAATGAATTAGACTGTTTCATTATTGGGATCCTGATGATATTTCTTGAATCTGCATTGACATCAATTATTTTATCATTATTTTGATTTTTTAAGGTTAATGAAATGTTGTTGTTTTTTAATTCTAGTGATGCTTGAATTCCTGATTTTATTAATTTTATTCCTCCAATTAAGTTTTTGTTCACTTCTTTGGAGTATAGTACTCGTTCAAGTGTAATTAAATGGCCGTTAATTGTACCATTGAAGGTACCATACCCTTCGAAATGGCAGGTGGATTCATTTGCGCACTGCATTTGAATTATTTCTTCTTTAAAATTTTCTAGGAGACTTTTGTCGTTTGTGATGTGTTCACTAGCTCCTGTGTCGAAGGTCCATAATGTTGTTATTTCGGAATTGTGATCACGTGATAATGATAAAAGTACATTTTTCAAAAGTTCTTCTTTTTTATTCGGAGAAACGTTTTGTAAAGTAAGATCTTCAAGTTTATTGATCACATGTTCATAACATAATTGTTCATCATTAATGGTGTTATCGTATAGATGTATGTTGTTATCTGAAAATTGATCACGTGGTTCATTTATACTGCTTTCTTCATTTTCTATACTATCCATTGTGTCACCGTACTTGAGAATAATTTCTTCATAGCATGGGGTTGTTTCATTAATAGGCATAGCTTCGATACTGTCGAGATTTTCTATATTGTTTAAGTTGTTTTTTCTATTGGACCTTTTTCCTCTTGATCCTCTTTTTGTCTTGTTTCTTTTATTGTTACTTTTTCGTGTATTTTTAGTATTATTGTTCCTGTTTACTGTACTACATGGATTGTAGTAGCAGTCCTTCGCTAAGTGTCCAGGTCTTTCACAGTAGACACATACCTTATTATTTGTAGGCATGCCTTGATTTGTAAAGTAATTGATACTTGAATTATTTTACAAGTTATCAATGTCCATTTTATCGTCTTTTTCTTGCTTATTATTGGAATTATTTGACCTACTCGAGTTATTAAATCTTGAATAGTTTGTATCGCCACGGCTTTTTCTGTATGCAATAGTAGTTTGTTTGTCTTTTATTTCTTTATAAAAGGAATCTACAGTGGATGATGAGCTGTAGTTTACCTTTTCTTGGAGTTCTTTGGGGAGAGCTTCGAACATAATAGTGAGCATCTCCAGTTTTGATGGACTCATTGATGATTTGTTAAGAATCCTGAATAGTTCCATGATTTCATTAATGACTGGAATAGTGTTATAAATGTTTTTTGCCTTTAAGAGAATAGATTCTTTGCAGATATCTGCCATGATTAGCAGTATCATCTACTTCGTACAGGTCTTTGAGTTTTTTCATTTTCAAGAATGCTGATTCACAATCTTTGATATAAAATTTAATCGAATCAGCTACGTTGTTAAAGATAATGGAACCAGCTAAAGCATCACGGGCAGTAATATCTTTCTTTCCTTTGTTATTATTTTCAGGAGTATTGGATTCGGCGTAGTTTAAAGCATCAGCTACAATGTAATTATGTAACTTCTTTGCTTTAAGGTAACCTGTGATGGAAGTATACCAAAGAACGAAATTTTCGGTACCACGGAATTTATCAAATTGAGGAATTGAATCGGACATGTCGAAAAATAAGAGTTAAATTTGAGACTCTTAATCTGTTATTTTTTATTAAAAGTTTATTTATAAATTTTATAAAAAGGTAATTACAATGTTTTAAAATACATAAATTTATGAGTATTTATAATAAAAACAAAAATGTGGCGTATATTAAATGTGATATTTTTAATAATCACCTGTTATAAATGTGGCGCTTGCGCGACGTGCCGTGATACTACTATATTATTTATTTACTTTATTTCATTATGACCATGTGATATATTTAATTATTTCGTAATTTCTAACAATTATAAATATTATTCAATTATTATAATAACAAAATTATATATAATTATTTTAAATAAAAAAAAAAGAAAATTTTTTTTATTAATGAAAAATTTTCAAAAATTGAGTTAAAAATTTTGTAAAATTTTCAAATAATTAATCTTCATTAATACATATTTTAATAATTATTCACAAAAATATAAAATTTCTTTTAATTTTATATTTTCCCTTATTTGAACTATGATCATTTCAACATATTATTGAATTTGTAGCTAATTTACAGATTCAATTGAGAATTGTTCTCGTATAGAGATAAATTTCAATTTCACTAGTAATCAGCTATTTTAGCGAGGGCATTTCTGATATAAAACAAATATATGTAGCAACATATTTGTATATTTAATAATAATTATTAAATATTAAATCTATATCTCTTTTGTCAATAATAATATTTGAAATAATTTCTTATTCATATATTATTCAATATTTATATATATATTATTCATTATAATATAAAATATATTAAATATATTAAATTAAATAGTTAATTTCTTCTAAATATAAATAATAAGAATATTATTATATATATAACTTAAATATTCCTATTTATTTTAAAGTTTATATTAAAAATGCATAATACTTCTATATATTATAATATATAATATAATGTAATAGTTTTAGTTATTTTAATTATAATTAAATATATATAGTTGATGTTATTTATTATATTCATATTTATTATATAATTATATTCTTATATATTTAAATTTATTATTTTTATTTTCATTTTTAAGAATTATATAGTTAATATTTATTATATTTATTATTTTTAATATATATTTATTATATATTATATTATACTCCGATATATTATATTTTAAATGTATATTTATTATTATTAATATTTGTAAAATTATTATAAAGAATTCTAATAACTACTCTTCTATATTGTAATTTATAGAAGACCCTTAGTTAATTGGGTTTTATAAATTAAAATATATTAATAAAGGTTAATTAAATATAACGATACTATTAAAAATTAGTTGCACACAAAAGTCCCACATATCTCGTTATTTTTAGATCATAATATAAATCATATGATAATTAATCAAATGACTAATTGATTTATTTTTAAGTAATTATTAATAAAATAATTTATTAATAATTAAAGTTTTTATTTTCATTTTATATCATACGTCCCTCCTTAATTTACAACTATGGTATAGTTGTAGAGTTAAATTTTATTATATTTTTAAGATGGACAGGTCTTTCTAATGGTATTTTTGTTTTAGGATCTACTAATACAGTTGTATTATATTGTTTACTTTTAACTTCGTAAGGTCCTACGAAATAAGGATCTAATTTATGTCTTGAAAAATTTCTAACCTTGACTAAATCTCCTATTTTAATTTCATTTTGTTTATTCATACTTGTTATTTCCTGTCTTCTATTTTCCCAATATTTATTATTCTTTTTGATGTTATTGCAGGTGACCCATTTATAATGATTAATAAATTTTTCAATTAATAGTTCTTCTTCACTTCCTTGTACATATGAAGTTGGAAGAGATGAGGCTAATTCAAATGGTTGTTGGTCACTTCTACCATATAGTAGTTCAAAACTTGAATATTTAGTCACTGAGTTTTTCGAAGTTCTTAGAGCCCCTTAAGCAAAAGGTAAGACAAGATCCCATTCTTTTTCCTTTTTTGCTAGAAGACGTAATAATTTTCCTATTTCTCTGTTTCTATTTTCTATTAAACCATTAGATTCCGTATGGTACGTTACAATAAATTTAATGTATATGTCATAGGTCTAAAAATATTTTCGTAAAATCGGAATTAAATTGTACACCATTATCAGTTGTAATTGTATTTGGTGTACCAAATCTTGCAAAAATTTGAGATAAAATTTTACAACATCACGTGAAGTAATTGTAGATACTGGTTGTGCCTCAATCCATTTGATAAAATAATCTACAATAACTATGATGTATTGGTTTCCACTACTAGTTTCCGGTAGTGGCCCTATTATATACAAACCCAAGTGTGTAAAAGGAGCTTCTACTTGAGTTGCAAATTTTTCTGTGGGTTCGGGAATTTCATTTCTTTTATTGAGTTCACAATTCTCACAATTAGAAATAAATCTTTTAATGTCTATAGTCATTCCCTTCCAATAAAAAGATTTTTTTTAGTTTTTCGTAAGTCTTCTCAAAACCTTCATGGCCAATTGGATGAGCTTTCCATATGAGGTTAAATTTCTCCTCATTGGTAGTAATAATTTTTCTTAATTTATCTTTTTCTTTTAAATATTTAATACCTTCTATAGTTATTACGTGGTCATTAATAAATTTTTACATAAATTCAGCAATATATGAATTTTCTTCATTAATATTTTCATTATTAATTCCAATTTCCTCATTATTATCATTATTAATGATATTATTATTATTATTATGTAATGTATGTACCTAATAAGTATTTTTATTATATTCTCTACTTTTATTCTCCAGTATATTATCAATATATTGGAATAAATTATCTTTTTGTTGGTTCAATTGATCTTTTAATTGGATTATATTATTAATTTTATGTTTTTCTTGTATAAAGTTATTTTCTTCATTATATTGTAATAAATATGAGTCTATATTAACTAATATATTAAAATAGAGTAGAGAATATTACAGCACCCCAAATGAACTAAAAATTTCATCAATGTTAGGTAGAGAATATGAATCAGGAACAGTCATAGAGTTCAATTTTCTATAATCCGTGCAAAGTCTCCATTTGCCATTCTTTTTCATAACAAGTACTATTGGAGAAGACCAAGTCGAATAAGATGGAACAATAAGACCTTTGTTAATAAGTTTAATTAGTTCAGCCTTCAAAGCATCCGATTTTAGTCTGTTAAGTTTATAAAATCTACTTTTAAAAGGGTCAGAATTTTTAAATAACTAAATATGATGAAGTCTTAGTTTAGAAGGAGAAAGCTGTTCAGAAGAAGTGGCGACGATGTCAATAAAATCAATTAATAGTTTAGAAACATTAGATTTAAAGGGACCTCCGATCTTTGCTTGAAATTTTTAAGAATGGATGTATTCCATGGGAGAAAGATTTTCTACAGGTGGCGTAATGTTTTGTGGCACATCTTCATAACTTTGTAAATTTTCAGTTTGTGGCGCAGATGTTACAGCATTATTCATTTTATCTAGGGTATTAGTTCCTTCATTAAAATTTAAGGAATTAATTGATCCTTTACCAATAAATTTAATAAAACAATATATTCTAAATTCTGATTTTCCAATAAAGGTGTAATGACATCAAACGAAGAAAGAGAATAATAACGACATAATGACTTAGAAATAGGATGTATAAATAAATATCAGCGATTGTTTTCATACCAATTAGCAAATCGAAATAATTAGAAGTATTAACTATAATACAAAAATTAGCTGAAAATGAATAATAGTAATATGAAGTTTGACGACAATAGAATCGGTGATAGTATCATCACCTAAAACTTCACAAATGCGTCCACGGCAAATACCAACCGTATCATATTTACCTGGTAATTGAGTAAAATAATCTTTAGAGATAAGATTTAAATTACTTCCAGAATCCACTAATAATTTATTATTAATGTTATCAATAGAAGCCATAACCATGCTCAAGTCATCATCTTTGAACTTGCGATCAATATTATTATTAGAATCATAACTTAGAATAAAATCATTATTAATATTAATTGAACTTGAAATTTTTAATTTTTCTAATTTTAAATATTTATTTAATTCAGATCTTAATTTTGGGCAAATATCTAAAAGTTGTACAAAAGAAATGTCACATTTTGAATTTGTTAAGTCCTTTGCTATATTATAAGGTTTAGTGTGAGTAGTACTAGCTAAAATTGTATGTTTTTCTAAGCTATTAATTAGATTATTATTATTTTCTTGATCACGTGGATCAGGTGGATCAACATTTGGAAGACTTAAGCAAAGTGTTTGAGATTATAAAAAGTAATGGACTAAAGATAAACATCGAAAAATATAATTTTCATATGAACAAAGTCAAGGTGCTTGATCACAGGCTAACCACAGATGATATTCGGCTAGTAGTTGAAAAAAATTCTATTAAAAGGAAGAGTTCAACCTTAGAACCAAGAACCCTTATTAGAAAAACAAAAACAAATACTACTGATAAAAGTGCTGTCAAAACAACTGAACCTTCAATAGTTCATAATAGCCAAACAAGCCCTGATGGTGAACTTTTCAATAGAAAAATAATTAAATCTCATAGTCATAAGCGTTCCACAAGCCACAATAATACAAAAATTTTTGATAAAAATATTAATAATGATTCTGATTATGTAAATGATTCTAATTGTAATAATTCTAAAAATATTATTAACAACAAAATTAAAAAAAATATTGAAAATACTAATAATAATAAATTTAATGATATTAACATAAATAATAATTCTGTTAATAATGATAATAATTATAATAACTCAAATAATGAAAATATTAATAACAATATTAATAATTTTAATAACTTAGATAATTCCATCGATAATTTTAATAATAATAATTTTTTGAATAAAAATCTTAATAATACTTCTAATAATAACAATAACGATTTCTTAAATAATTCTATAAATAAATTTCCTAATAATTTAAACTATTATAATATAAATAATTCTAATGTTTCAAATAATAGTTCTGACAGTAAAAATTCCAAATCTGGCATTAAAGATAAGAAGGTTAGATTCAATGTCAAAGATCCACACTTGGGGTGAAGATTAATAAGTCATCAGTATAAACAAATATACATTTATATACCAAGGGTAAGAAAATCCTATCCATCTACGCTGGAAGGAAGGGGATTGTTCAATCCAAAAAGAATGAGTAAATTAAAATTTCCAAACATGATGGTAAAGCTTGTTTTCTCGTTATCTTCATCCTTCATGGGTATATGATGATAACCGAAAATAAGTCAGTTGTACTGATAGCCTTCACATCTACTCCAATTGAAAATAGAATTTTTTCAATGAAAGGAATCGAATATGAATCCTTTATTATAAGTTCATTATGCTTACAATAGTTCAAAGAGAGTTTCCATTTACCACTCTTTTTCTGGTTTAATACTATTGGTGTAGACCATTGAGAATGGGAAAGCACAATGAGTCCTTTGTTTATATGTTTAGTGAGTTCTGTATATATGTCTGCTTTGACCTTCGGAAGTCTATATGAACGTCATTTGACCAGGAGAATACATTTCTTTAAAACGATTGAATGAGGAAATAATTTTGTTTTATTTAGATCATCTGTACTAAATGCAATAATATTCTCACATACAGTAAATAAGGGCTTCATCTTTAAAACTAATTTTTATTAGTTGTTCCAATTATCATTATAATTATTTCATCTAATATATTTTTTCAATCTTGTTTCAACATTTTATCATTAATGAAGTGGGGTATGTTTTTACAAATTTTAATTTTGTTACTAACAGAACACCTTGGATGGTCAGATAATATTTTTATTGACATTTTGGGAAAGGGCTTTCTAGGCGAAGTTCGAGAAAAGTTCGATAAATGCATAAAAAAACCCAAAACATTATTCTAAACAACATATCTAGTTATCGAGATAGATAATACATAATTCTTCTATATATTATAATATAATGAAATAGTTGTAGTTATTTTAATTATAATTAAATATATATATAGTTTATTATATAATTATATTCTGATATATTTAACTTTATTATTCCTTATAATAATTTTATTTAGTATTAAAAATGTATTAAAATTAATGAATTTTACATATTAATGTATACAAGACCCAAAAACGTTTTATAAAAATAATTTAATATTTATTTTAAAGAAAACTTTTTAATTCATTTTATTAGAATATAAATTTTTATTTACTAGATATTAAAGATTATAATTAATTTGATAATTAATATTCAATGCATGTTAGAAACTGTATTCTATAGGTAATTCTTTGGCATTTAATAGATGACTTAGGAAAAATAATTTGTATGTCATTATTAATAGAAAATTTATTTTTGTTATAATTATAAAACATAATTTTTTAATTTTCTCTACAAATCAAAGAGAGAATATTGATAAAAAGTTCCTTTTAAAAGATAGTATGTATTATACATCGTTAATATTATTTATTATTATTTATATATCCAATATAGGTTTCCTAATATTTGGTTATTATTTCGCCTCCATAAGCACAAGTTAGTCTTTGACTGTGAAGAGTTATGTTAACACAAGTTCAAAAGACAACTACTACTGAAGAAACAGCTTCGACAACACAAGCTCAAAAGACAACTACCATCGTTAGAACTACTACAAAAATAACAGTTATTACTACTAAAAAAACCATAAAACCGTCCACTACTACAATAAAAAAAGTTACAACTTCTGCTACTACTACAAAAAAGAATAATCCTACAACTCAATCACTTCCATTAATCCATATCATTACAATGTACAATCAAAATTATTATGTCGGAATAGAGAAGACTACAAAGCCTTATGATTTAAATATTTCAAAAAATAAAACTAATCTTTATTCCAACATAAAATCATCCAGAGTTTGGAGTGAAATTAGGAATTCCGCTGAATTATGTCTTGGTAACATTAATAATAATTATTTAAATAAACACAAAATTGATAAAGCTACCATCAAAAAGGACTATTTAATATTCTTGCCTTGTGATGATAGTAATGTTTTACACTTTTATCAATACACTATTAAAACAGTAGATACAATTGTAAAAGTGGGCGAAAATCAAATAATCCTTTCGTAGGTAAATATGCTGTTTCTGAACAATACATATGTAAAGGAAATAATATCAATTGTTGCTTTTACTTGGATTATTATTCAAGTAAAAGTGAAAGAAAATACTTTAGTTTTAAAGTAGTTTTTTAATAACACAAATTAAAAATAGAATAATAATTTGGTACTACATTATTAAAGATTTTATTTATTTAACTATAAAAAAAATTTAAAGTTGATTAATTTTTTTTGTTAAAATTTCTTTTATTTATTTATTTTTATTATTGTTTGTAACGATTTTAGTGATGTTGCTCACACTAGGTCGTTGTAGATGAAGTAAATAAATAAATTGAAAAGATAATAAAATTATATATTTTATGGTTTAATATTATATTTTATTTATTTATTATTTATGTTAAACAATATTGACTCGAAGAGTCAAAATAAAATATTAATACATGATATTTATATTTAAAGATAAAAACTAATCTATTACATGATTGATTGATTATAAATGGATAAATATTAAATAATTAAATAATTTTAATTAAATGAATGATTATTAATATTATAAATAAATATAATTAAATGAATGAAGAATTAATTAAATTATTCTATCAAAAAGGTAAAAATAATATTCGAACTTATGTCATCCGCTATGGTAACTCAAGGTAGATACCCTTGAGTTACTTCAGCCAAATTATAATTGTAAAAGGTCGATTTATTATTAACTAAAATAACGAATAATAACTGATTTAAAGGCTAAGATAATTTTACACCTCTCTATTCGAGTTGTTAAAAATAAACACTAAAACAAATTATAATAATTATAATTATTTTATATAACACTTAAGAGTATAGCGTAGCACTTTATAACTTTATTCATTATTAGTTACTAGGCTTACATTAGGTATTTATTTATTTAATAATTATTTTTATTTATTAATATTAATATTTATTTATAACAATTTACGTTAATAGTAACGCTAGTGCATTACAGTTACAAGTTCAGTTATTTTTATCCATGCAAATAATTTAATGATTGGTAAAATAATTTTAATTTAACATAATTTACTAATCAATTAATAAAACTATTTATAACTAAATAATTATTAATACAATAACTATAAAAAATAATAATATTTAATGTACGAAATTAAAGTAAAAATTATATTTGATTAGCTGTAATTGCTAACTACTTATAGATACATTACGTAACCAGAGAACTATCATTGGATAGACTTAATGTTATAATGTATTTGTTACAAGGCCTCTCCCAAGGAGCAAGCTACTAATGGTTGACGATGTTAGCAATAAACTGGCTATAACTAAAATCTTGGTAATCCTCCAGCAACTCTGCATAGTGAGGATTGTCGTCTATCACGTCGGCGTTTACCCACTCTTGTTTGTCGTTTTGGTACGCAACCAGATATTGGTACTGTCCTTGGTGTTTCCTAGATCCAAGGATGTGAATTATCTTTTGGTTTCCTACAGGAGCCGGTACTAACGTTTTTGGTAGTTTATAGTATGGTTCCAATTCGCTTACATGGAACACTGAAATACATATTAGGGAATGGGGAACGACTGATATCTAGCCTGTAATTTTTCTTTTCTTCGTCGACGCCTACTACCTTGAACTTTCGTGTGCTTAGCTTGTAGAAAGGTAAGGCATCGTAATTATTAGGTTTTTTTAACCATACCTTATCTAAAAACCTATACCTAGGATAATTATCAGTTTTATCCAGGTATCTGGTTTGAGCAATTTCTAGTATGTGTTTTAAGTTACCCAGATTGTACGCTAAGCTATCTATTACCTTTGCTTCCCTTAACGAGCGAACTAGGTCTGCTGTTTTTAGAGAATTACGCACCTGGTAGTTATACAAGGTAAGGAAGGGAGATTGTTGGGTAGAAGCGTGGATTGAATTGATATAGCAGAACTCTGCTAAGAACAAGTAATCCATCCAGCTTTCATCGTCGTAGGTTCCCACAAAGCACCGTAAATAAGTTTCCACGTAGGCATTGTTCCTTTCGACTTGACCTAAAGTCTCATGGTGACAGGTGGTAGCATAGTTTACTTCTGTTCCGATGAACTCTAGTAGCTCCTTCCATACTTGGCTTGTAAATTGAACTCCTCTGTCAGTCGTAACTACCTTAGGGAATCTGTGCAACCTATAAATTTCCCTTAGGAACACGTCAGCAGTCTCGTTAGCGTTGGGCACATGCTTTAATCCTATCAGGTGTATCATTTTGGTTAATTTATCACAGTATACTAAGATACAAACTTCTCTTTTCATTTCCCAGACATAACCATTATCCGTTCTTATCCTACATTTCACTGGCAGATCCGTAATAAAGTCTAGTTGTACCTCTTGCCAGGGTAATTCTTCAACTGGAACTCTTACTGCAGTACCATATTCCTTGTGTCTATCATCTTTCTTGGTAGCGAAGGTTTTGCAAGTTTTCACGTAGCCTGAAATATCCTTTCTCATCTTCGGCCAGTAGAAATTCCTAGATACTAGGTCCTAAGTCTTATCAATTCCTAAGTGACCTGCGTACTCCGAGTCATGGTTTAATTTTAAAATTTCATTCCTAAACGTTGTGGGCACGTATACTTGTTCAGGGTTTTCTCACCAGAAGACCATTTACTTCTAGCCAATGCTTCTTGATATAATTATTTCTGGTGTCTTCTGCTAAGTCTTTTAATATCTCTTGGGCTATTTTATCCTGTCTGTAGGCCTGCTTAATATCATCCACAAAATTGGTAGCTTCTCCGTCTACATCTTCAAATCCTACCAATTGATCGGGTTTCAATAGGCAATCTTTGTCAAATTCTTTACCCTCAGTTTTCTCTGTTTCAACTCTTGAGAGGGCATCAGCTTTGTTATTCTTCTTCCCGGGTCTGTATACTATTTCAAACCAGTATGTGGCGAATATTTCCTGCCATCTAATTTGCCTAGGAGTTAATAATTGTGGTTTTGTAGCGAACAACAGATTTCTGTGGTCACTATAAACAATAATCTTGTGCTTCGCACCTTGAAGCAAGTGTCGCCATTCTGTAAAAGCAGTCTTAATGGCTAATAATTCTTTTTCTGTAATCGAGTAGTTCACTTCAGCCTTGTTGAGTGTCTTTGGGTAATAATATATAGGGTGAAGAATACCATGGTCTCCTTTTTGTGACAGCACATCTCCTATCGCGTAATTACTAGCATCACATTCAATGAAGAACTGTTTCTCGTGGTCAGGGTAAGCTATCACTGGTGGAGAGGTAAGCATTTCCTTTAACTTGTTAAACGCGGCTAATCCTTCTTCATTCCACTCAAAATTTTCCTTCTTTGAAGTCATCTTAAATAGCGGCTTGGCTATTTCTGAAAAGTTTCCTATAAAATTTCTATAATAGTTGCAAAAGCCTAGGAAGCTTTGCATCTGCTTCGCGTTTTCTGGTTGTGGCCACTCAGCCACGGCCTTTATTTTTTCTGGGTCAGTTTTCACACCATCTTTGCTGACCACATAGCCTAAAAATGAAATCTTAAGCTTGTGTAATTCACACTTAGACATTTTGGCCACAAGCTTATGCTTAATTAATTTCTTTAATATGGTTTAAACATGCTGAACATGTTCCTCCAGCGTCTTTGAATATACCACGATGTCATCTAGGTAGACATGACAGTACTTCACGATGTCCTTGCTGAAGACATCATTCACAAAGCTTTGAAACCCCGCTGGCGCATTTGTTAAACCAAAAGGCATCACCAATTGCTCACAGTGTCCAAACTTGGTGTTGAAGGCTGTCTTGTACTCGTCATCTTCACGTATCCGCACCAAGTTGTAAGCAGATTCCAAGTTAAACTTAGAGAACACTAATGCTCCTTTCATAACTTCAAACGCTGCACTAATTCTTGGGATAGAATAGGCGTTACGTTTGGTCCATTGATTCAGTTTGGGATAATCCATGCATAGTCGTAGCTAACCAGACTTCTTGGGCACGAACAATACAGGGTAACCTGCCGGAAATTCTGAACGTCTTATGAATCCTTTGGCTAAATTTTCATTAAATTACTCTTTTAGCGCCTTTTCTTCTCTAGGACTCGTTGGGTATATAGCTCCCTTGTAAAGTAGCGTCTCGGCGATTTCTTCATTGAAGGCTTCTGTTAAGTCTCCATAGTACTTGATTTCGCCAATTGATAGTAGCTTCTCTAGCCCCACTTTCTTAATTGTCTCAGCTACCGAATCCTCTTGCGTGATCATAGCTAAATGATTTTTTACCTGGCTGTCTTTTAGCGCAGCATTTTCCGTAGGGTTTTTATCAACTTTACTCTCCTTTAGATTTTTATTTTTCTGTGCCTTGAACCAATCCGCCCATTTGTCGTAATCTACTAAATAATCGTAGTAATCCATTGCGTATTCAATACCTCTTTCACGGTAAAATTGCCTTGTCAAATCGTATTCCGTGTCTTTTAATCTCTGGTTATCTATTACCTGTTTAATAATCTTGTACTCCGCAGGGTACGCATCCGTTATCACCACCTCTTCCATCACACTCTTCGTAAATACTGGTGGTGTAGGTATGTGATACGTTCCATATCTCGCTTCTTTAGTATCTATGTGTAATGGGAAGGGTCTACTTGTTGACGCCTGAGCCTGGTTTTGAGCTTCCCAAGCCAGCTTCTCTAGTCGCTCTTGTGCATGATTAACAGCCATTAACTTTTCAATCTTCTCTACGAGCTCTTGTAGGTGTACCCTTTCCTTTTCTTGGTTCGCATCCAAGAATTCTTCGATCTTGTGTATTTTACGACATTTTTCTTCTAGGTCTTGTTGAAATTGTTTGCCTTTTATCTAGTCCTCATCCAGATAGGTTTCAATCTTCTTGATTTCGTTATCTACTGCAGCCTCTTTGCCTTTATTCTCAGCCATTTGTTGATTCAGAAATTCCCGAACCTTCTGAAGCTCCAGCACACTAGCTTGGCTACTAGTCTCCTCTTCATCCACCCTCCTTTCAACCTCACCAAATCGTTGGTCTACGGCTGGGATAAATTAACAGAGTTCGGCTTCAATTTTAGCAAAACTAACTTCATTCTGGGTTTGCATCTGTTCAATCATAGCGGCAGTTTGAGTGCTTATCATCATGTTCTTAAACTCCTCCATCTGCTTACTCAGCAAAGCAGCAAAGTTCATAGCTCCTATATAATTACTCTTGCTTGAACTTTCCCCTTTGGTAGCTCCTGGCTTGCTAGTTTCAGGTTTACTAGTCTTGGGTTAACTAGTCTCGGACGCCACAGCTGGTTTGGGTTTCGATGAAGCTAGTTTCTCAGGAGTGCTAGTCGTTTTCTTGTCTCCTGTATTCTGGCGTCCAGCTGGAGGGGCCTCAACAGGCGTAGGCCTATTCTCTGCAGCCACACTTCCCACCGAACTTTTTAATGAACCACGCCTTGTGGTCTTCCTCGAATTTTTGGGTGCTTTGGAATTCTTATTCTTTTTATTCATTTACTTTTATTAATAATTTATCTAATAATTATAGTTTTATTCACTTATTTAGTATTTATTTAAAATATCATAGATCTGTCCACTTATCCAAATTTATTTAGCCGATATTTATTCGCTCACTTAAATTTTTTTGAAGCATAATTAATAAAAAACAATAAAAAGAAATAAAATAAAAATAAAAAAATTTTTTTGAAAAAATTAAATGTATAAAAATTAATAATTTAAATAAATTATTTTTAAAAATTTTTCTTTCGCTTCCCGAGTCACTACAAATATAAATTTGAACAAAAAAAGACCCCCTAGATAGCAAAAGAGGATTTTATTTGGTAAAATACGAAATTTTTATTAATTAAAAATCGGTACTACCTAAATTTTTAAGTTTTTAATTTAAATAATGTTTTATATTTAAATTATTAATAAATTAAATTTCGGTTATGCGAAAATTTTATAAATTTAAATTTTTAAATTTTTGATCAAAATTTTATTTTAAAGCCAAATTTTTTTTGGGGAGTGTGCATTTCGAAAATTTTTATTTCAAAATTTTGTATTTTGTTGTATGGCCTAAATATTTTTAATTTTAAGCCACTTAATTTTATTAAAATTTTAATGAATAATAATTAATTAATTAAATAAATAAAATTACAATTCTCAAAAATTTTCAAACACGTAATCTTACGTGGTGCGTATATCTAATTGTATCATAATTTTGTGGCTTTTTTCTACAATTTTTAAAAAGCCATATATTCACAATATTGCGTGAATAATAATTGCGGTGATATTATATGACGTAAATTTATACACCATCAAAAATTTAGCGAAATTCAACTGGACGAAATTCAACTTTTGGCGAAATACAACACTTCAATAAATAATAATTAGGTTAGGTATTTCTATTTAACATTAAAAAATAAAATAAAAATAAATAAACATTCTATTTTTTAATGCTTAAAAAATAAAAAAAAAAATAAGAAATAAGAAAACTTTTTTTTTAAACATTAAAAAATAAAAAAATAAAATAAAATAAAAAATAAAAAAAAATAAAATAAATAAATAAAATAGTAAATAAAGAAATAATAAATAGTTAATAATTAAATAATTATTTAAATAATTATATAATTAATTAAAAAAAGGTTTATTATTTTAAATATTAAAAAAAAAAAGTTTCAAAGCATTTAAAAGTATATTTATTAAAATATTTTATTGAAAAATTTTAATTATCAATGAAAGACAATATAGAAATTGAAATAAGTGAAACAAATCGAGGAAATGAATAAATTATAATTAATAAAAAACACAAATTTAATTTTTCATTTCAAAAGAAAGATAAATCAAAAATTTATAGATGCACTGAATATAAGACTTTAAATAAATGTAAATCTTTAATTATTTTAAATAATAAAAAGGAGGTTTTAAAATATGAAAGTTTACATAACCATCTCGAAAAAGAAATTGATGTGTCTATATCAGTAGCAAAACATAAAATTAAGGAAGAAATTAAGAAAAATTCAATTCATATGAATATAAAACCTAAACATATATTTAATGCCGTTTCTCAAGAAATGGGACTTATATGTCCCGAATATAGTACAATTAGATCCCAAATAATAAGAAATATAAAAATAAACAATTTCCTCCAAACATAAAAAGTTTTGATGATATTCCCATTGAATCAAAATATTATAAAACGAAAAGAAATGAAAATTTTATGATATTTAAAAATACTGATCTAATAATCTTTCAATCACCATTTTAAGCATATTTATTTTCGAATTATCATAAAAATATATTTGCAGACGGTACATTTTATGCAGCACCGAAATTTAGTTATCAGTTATTTATAACAAGAACTTATGTTGGGGAATTTAATATGTTTTACACTACTTCCATTTCTATATTAAAAAATAAAAAGCAATCTACATATGAAACATTATTTAAAGAAATAAAAAAAATGCAAATAAATTTAGGAGTAATACATTAATTACTAAAATTAATTTTCATTGTGATTTTGAACAAGGTATATCTAATGACACAAAAAAGGTTTTTCCCAATATAAATATTAAAAATTGTGTTTGGCATTACAAAAGATCATTAGAAAAACAAAAAAATATATTATGTTATCATAAAGTGAAGAATAATAATGATGTATATATTTATTATAAAGCTATTTCGAACTTACCATTTATAAACCCTAACTATATATTTGATATTTATATTATAATAAAAGAATTTGTCAAAAAAAAAGTATAATAATTTTCTAAAATTTTTAGAATATTTTAATAAAAATTATTTACTTAAGTATAATGTTAATAATTGGAATTATTATGAAAATATAGAGCATTTAATAAACAATGCATCAGAATCATATAATAGCTACTTAAATAATATATTTCCAAATATACCTTTATTTTATAAATTAATATATATATTAAAAGAAGAAGAAAACTTATCTTATAATGATTACTAAAGGAGAACTAAAGGAACTTCGAAAAAAAAAGCAAAAAATATTTAGTGCAACTGATAAAATTAAAATTTTAATTGAAAATTACAATAGTAAGGAAATAAATTTATTTTATAATGGATGCAACAGAAATGAATTAGTTAAATTATGGAAAGATTGTTTAATTGATTTAAACGATATAAATATTAATTTAAAATAAATAATCTTAATTTAAAAAAATGCTAGAAAAATACAAATTTATTTATTTTAAATTTATATTTATAATCATTTAAATAATAATTAAATAATCTTAATTTAAAAAAATGCTAGAAAAATACAAATTTATTTACCTATTGTGTTTATTTAATAATCTTAATAGAAATTATCATTTAGTTATTTTTATTAAGTAATTTATAACTAAAACCGATTTATTTGATACTAGTTAAAATTTTATTAATATCAATATCAATATTATATAATTATAAATTTTATTAATATCAATATCAATATTATATAATTATAAATTTTATTAATATCAATATACTTTTCAAAATTAATTATATTATTAAAAATATTAAATTCAATAAAAGATTTTTATTATTTTATTAAAATTCTAATTGTTATTATTATATTTTAATAATAATTGATTTATACTGATCAAACATTATAAATATTACTATGCAAATAATTAATTATTTTAATAGGATCAATTATTCAACTCTTATTGTTTTAATTTTTAATTCTTATATTATTTAAATTAATATATATATATATATATATCGTTTATGAAAATGTGAATTATAAATAATTAAAATTATTTAGTTTTCATTTAATTTTTTTTATTTACTATTTATGTATTTTTTTTATAATAAATATAATAATTAAAAGACAAACGTTATTATAACTAAAATTTTTATTTTAGAAAAATAAATGAAAAAAAATTAAAATATATGATTCCTATGTATATAAAATTATTATTATATTTTTTATTTTATTTTATTTTTTTTTATTTTATTTTATATTTATTTCACCTATATATTTTATTATTTAATATTTTTATATACGTTAAATTTACATGGTTTATATAGTATCTTAATTTTTAAAAAAATAATATTTAGTTTAATAATAAATTTAAAATAAATCTATAAAAAATCTATTTTATATTTATTTAACCACACCAACGCGACCATATTCAATAAGACAGTATTTACCAACTATATCATAAACATGAGCATTACGATCAACATAACCTCTCCATGAAAATCTACCTCTTGTGTTATTTGGTGTGTAATAACATCCATTTTTGGTACTTATATGTCTAGTAACCCATCTACATTTATCTGGATTTTTATATTGTGTATCTCTAAGATATGCTCCAACAGGGATTTCTCTATAATTAGCTACTGAATTACGGAGGAAACAGTCATAAAATCCACGATTACTATTTTTTATAATACAATAACCTTTACATATATATGTATTTTTGCAATCTTCTAGAATTAAGGAAATATAGATGAGATATATCTGAATATATAGCTGGTCCAACCAATTTTATACCACAAACATAAGTAATGCATGCAGTAGCAATTAATAAAGCAGTTAATAATTTTTTAAACATTTTAATTTATAAAATTAATACTTTAATATAATATTATACAAAATGCTAATTATAAATCTATTTATATATTTATTTTTTTTTTAATTATTCAATTATGTAATTACGTATGTAATTCTGTAGATAATATAAACAAGTTATTAATAATAATTAATAATATTTAAAATAAAATAAAAAAAAATAATAATTATTTTATATATACAGTAATTATATTTTTTTTATTTAATTTTCTAAAAAAAATTTTTTTAGTCATAATAAACGTTTGTCTTAATTATTTTTATTATCATTTAAAAATTTATTTATTCATTTATAATTTATTTATTCATTTATTTATTTATTACATTATAATACGCCATGTTTTCCGAAATGCACTACAACAAAATACAAATTTATGTAATAAAAATTTTCGAAATGACACACCCCCAATTTTTTTTTGAAGAAATTTTTTGTGGCTTCTTTCGCTACGTATCGTGGCGTAAATTTTGTAACAAAAATTTCTAAAAAAAATAAAAATGAAAAAGTAAACAAAGAAAAAAAACAAACTTTTAATCTAATACTAAAAGTTTAAAGCTTTACTATTTATTTTTCTAAAACTAAACTATTCTATTGATTAAACTATTACTTAGCTTTTAAATTTTAATTAATTATTATCGGTTACTTAGTTATAAAGCGTTACTATTGTAAAAGGTCGATTTATTATTAACTAAAATAACGAATAATAATTGATTTAAAGGCTAAGATAATTTAACACCTCTCTATTCGAGTTGTTAAAAATAAACACTAAAACAAATTATAATTATTTTATATAACACTTAAGAGTATAGCGTAGCACTTTATAACTTTATTCATTATTAGTTACTAGGCTTACACTAGGTATTTATTTATTTAATAATTATTTTTATTTATTAATATTAATATTTATAACAATTTACGTTAATAGTAACGCTAGTGCGTTACAGTCACAAGTTCAGTTATTTTTATACATGCAAATAATTTAATGATTGATAAAATAATTTTAATTTAACATAATTTACTAATCAATTAATAAAACTATTTATAACTAAATAATTATTAATACAATAACTATAAAAAATAATAATATTTAATGTACGAAATTAAAGTAAAGATTATATTTGATTAGCTGTAATTGCTAATGGTTTATAGATACATTACGTAATCAGAGAACTATTATTGGATAGGCTTAATGTTACCATGTATCTGTTACAATAACTGTAGAAGGTAGGTTTATTATTAACTAATATAACGAATAATAATTATTTTAAAGGCTAAGATAATTTAACACCTCTCTATTCGAGTTGTTAAAATAAACACTAAAACAAATTATAATTATTATATATAACACTTAAGAGTATAGCGTAGCACTTTATAACTCTATTTGTTATTAGTTACTGGGCTTACTAGTAAATTAAATAGAAATTTTAATTTTATGTAAAAATATAAATATAACAAATTCTCTCTAAATAGAAAAGGAAGAGAGAAATAAATAAATAAATAAATAAATAAATAAATATAAAATTTTTTACATTTTATTTGAGCATTCCGTCCCAAACTTCATAAAATTTTACAGAGAGAGTGCTCTGTAAAATTTTATGAATATTTAAGTATATTTTAAAAAAAAAAATTATTTTGGTTTTAATATAAAGATTATTTTTGTTTACAACAACTTAAATAATAAAAGAATTATAATCATGCTAGACGCTGCAAAAGTGAAAAGGGATCTTCCACGCTTGGAAGATTACAAGAAGAATGTTTTGGAATGGATAGAAGATCTTAAGGAATATCTACTTCTCTATGAAATAACGGAGCCACGAAAGGTATTTACGTGGGGATTAGCCGCTGTGGAGGACGATGTTTAAGATTTTATCCATGCTCTTGCTACTAGAAGAAATGGTGAAGAACGCTACCCAAAATTTAGCGAAATACAAATGGCTGTGGAAAAGTATTTAGAAATAACTGAAGGTGACAAGTGGGCGAACTTGAGGAATCTTATAATAGCAGGGGGGGAAACGTAAAAGCAGTTTAACCACCGCTATAAAAAGTTGTATCATAATCTTAACCGGCACTATCAGAAACTAATAACCGTCAAGGAGTACAAGGAGTCTATTAGTACCAGGATCTTTTCATGCTCTCAGGTATCCGTTGCTAAAGTAGATTCATTACAAGAGGCTTATGAAATCGCGGAACGTGCTGAAACAACGAAACAGGAACTTCAGGAAAGGAATGAGAGCTTCCAACCAAAAAGGCGAAATTTAAAGAATGTTACTATGGTTACCCAAGCCAGAAATTTTCTCACTTCTCATCCGATTTATAGAAGCTTTAGAAATGAGGATGAGGGGGATTATTCGTATCCCTATTATGAAAAGCAACTATTAGAGAACTATGAAAAGAAACCAAACATAGTTTGGTTTCTCTTCACAGTTCTAATCTTAAAAAATACTATAGACAGGGCTACCGAGGTTATCAACAAAGAAACCATGAGTTTAATGGGAACTTTACTTCTACTAGGAAATTCGCTTCTACTATGAAACCAAAAAGTAATAGTGCTTACAATAAAAACATTCAAAAAAAGGTAACCTTAGCTACCAACGATCAAGAAAGGATGTATCTACTAGGAAACCTATCATCATTAGGTGTTTTAGATGTAACCAACTTGGTCATAAGTCCCCCGAATGTCCATACTCTTTTAAAGGTTTAGCTGAGATGGAAGAGAAGGGACTTTTAAACTAGAAGATGGGAGAAGGAAAACTTCCAGTAACCAAACCAATATATTAACCACCAGTCGAGTACTAGTCCGCCAAGCCCAAACCAACCTCCCCTCTAAAAGCCGTTATCCCAGTTGTGAAGAAAACCACTCTTAAGAACAGAATAAGTAATCCTTATGCCAAGTCAAGCTCAACAAAAATACAAAATTTAAAGGAAAACCCGACACCGATATTGACTCCAGCTATGGCCTATAACTCACAACAACCACTAAGAAAATTCCCACAGTCTGAAAAGGACAAGAACGAAGAAATGGATAAAATTGTTAAAGAACAAAATATATCCAAAGAATCAGCCAAAGTAAAGGAGAAAAAGAATATGGAAATTGGGTTGAAGGAACAAGAAAAAGAAAATAATCCCGGCACATCGCGGTTAGACCAATTGGACTTGTCTTATTTAACAGAGAAACAGATAGAACCAGTAAAACGGAGTAATAAAGCGGAAAGGCTAAAGGAACTAAAGGAAGTTAGAATTGGAGAAGAAGGTAAAGATTAAGACTAAGTTGAACGAGTGACGAAATTAGAACGCCACATTAGCCTGATGGATGGATTTGAGGATTATTTACTTGAGGATCTGGTGGATAAGGCAGCATACACAGAAGTTGGAATCAAGTTAGTTCATTTATTCGACCTTTTTCCGAAATTTCGTTCTTTTTTCAGCTGAAATTAAAATTAACCCCAAGAACAACTGCAAAGAAAACTAAGAAAGAAGCTGTAATCACCAATGCAATTAATAAGCTAAGTGAAAACAAAATATCCAAGGTATACGGACTGATCGAAGGACAGCATGGTGAAATCTTTTTAGATTCTTGTGCCTGTATAAATATGATCACGAGGACTGCTTTGAAGAAATACCAAATAAACAAGAAACCAGTTGGAAATATCACTGAGATAATCCTTTCAGCATATACTAACACTACTATATCCGCTGATATCTACGAATTAGAGATTTCTATAGGGGCCAGTATCTTTTAAAGATTATTTTAGGTTGATAGAGAAGGATGATCTATTCGAAATATTAATTGGAGTGGATTCCCTTAAGAAGCATAAATTAATATTAAATTTCACAGATGATACTGTGTACATAATCGATAGAAACAATCTACCAGTAAAGCTATCGCCTATTTATTATGATCTACGCTTAAGTACTAATAAGGAGAACAAAAAAACGCAAGAATAAATAACTGACGTAGATATAAATAAGCCATTTAATGTAACCGTATCTCTATTGACAGCAACTGAGGAACAACAGGATACTAAGGAAGCTTGTGTCGAAAAGATTCCAAAGTTAATCTCAGACTTGGTTAAAGATCTAGTTACAAAGTTGTTTATGATTTTAAAGAGGTATTAGCAATGAAAACAGAAGATTTGAAAACAAACAAACTTTTACCACATAGGATTGATCTTAAGCAAGGATCTACTCCCATTAAACAAAGGGCTTATCGGTTATCAAAAATACAGGCTCTCGCATTAAAAAAGGAGTTAGAAAAGTTAATCAATAAACTTGTAGAACCGTCACACTCTCCTTGGTCTTCTCCTGTAGTTTTAGTTCTTAAGAAGAATGGAAAATACAGAATGTGTGCGGACTACCGGAGGGTAAACAACTTGACTGAAAAGGACGCCTACGCTTTGCCTCTCATTGATGATATCTTCAGCTACATTGGAAAGAACCAGGTATTATCTACTATTGATTTATTTTCAGGATAATACCAATTGCTCATGTTTCCCAATGATCAAGACATAACTTGCTTTACAACTCTCTATGGGAATTATAACTTTAAGGTAATGCGTGGGTTACTACAGGAAATTTATTAAGGATTTTGCTCAAATCGCAAATCCTTTGTTTAGATTTTTAAAAAAAATACACCATTTGAGTGGACCAAAGAGACAGATGAAGATTTTAATTATCTAAAAGAAAAATTGATACAAGCCCCTATATTAGTACCACCTGATTTTTATAAATCTTTCATTATAAGAAGTGATGCATCTCGGAGTGGAATTGGAGGAGTTCTTATCCAAAAAGATGATAATGGAATTGAAAAGCCAATTCATTATATCAGTAGAGCTCTCAAGAAGGCCGAAACTAATTATAGAGTTACGGACCTAGAAGGTACTGCAGCTTGGTACTGTATAAAAAAATTCAAGCACTACATTTTAGGAAGTAAATTAGGAGCCATTTTAGTAACCAATCATAAAGCCTTAGTTGGAATCTGTAGTAATACTGAACCTTCCAATAATCGCCATTTAAAGTGGGTAACCCTGTTAAGTGCACTCAAGGTAAAGGTTGATTTTGAGGAGGGAAGGAAGAATGTTATTGCTGATGCTCTATCTAGAATGGAAACAAGAAAGGAGGTTGACGAATTAACTAATGAAGATAAGGATATGGTACTGCTCTCACAAAATATCAAAGACTTCATTAATCAAAGAATCGTAGTGCTAGAAGGGAAGAAATATTATAAACAAGGTGGTCGAATTAGGAAAATAGTGGACGATCAAAAAGAGAGGTTTCAACTAATAGAAGCTGCTCATTTGGTGGGACACGAAGGTATCTATAAAACTTACCACAGGTTGAAACCTAACTACTATTGGAAGGGAATGAATAAAGAAATCCAAATGTACACCAAGTGTTGTCCAAAATGTCAAATGTATAAACGCCAAAAACAAAACGAAAAAGTAGAAAATCTAACAACTAAACCAGGTTATCCTTTCTCAAGGGTTGGACTCGATCTTGTGGGCCACTACCGAGAACCAAAGTAGGAAATAAATTTATAATAGTTATAGTGGAATACCTAACCAAGTGGGAGGAAGCGGAACCACTAAAAGAAACTGGTTCTAATGAGGTGATTAAGTTCTTAAAGAAGGTGTTTGTTCGTCGTGGTACTCCCGAAGTGTTGATAACTGACAACGGCCTACAATTCTATTCTGACAAAATAAAAGTATTCCTCGACCTCCACGATGTTTATGTAAATTACGCTACTACTTACCACCCTTCAACAAACGGTGAAGTTTAGGAATAAAGAAATTGTTAAGTATCTTAAACATTTAGCAAACCAAGAAGAAGAATGGGATGAAATATTACCAAGTGCTTTTACAAATATATTTACGTGATAAAGTAAAGAGATATTACTCTTACAAAATATATTCGTAAAGTAGATATCTACTTCATTTAATTTTTCTCCAGTTAAGATTTTGTTGGCTGTTTTTATTTGCCGAAAGAGAAAAGTTATTGTGACGACTTTATCTTCACTAATTTCTTTGATAAAATCATAATTATTATTTAATAATAACGATTTAATTATATTATTAATGAACTTTTCGTCGATTATATCCTTTTTTTGTTTATTAAAATATATTAACTTAAAATATTCATTAGAATAGTTATCAAGAATAGATATATCATCGTCGTTGTTATAAGTATTGAGTAAAACGTTACTACTTATATTTGCCGAAAGATTTTTGTAGTAAAGGTCAAAAGAAGAAGAAGGTGTTTTTTTATTGGCTTCATTACTAATTTTTAAAATATCCTCATAAATTTTAAATTGTTCATTTTCAAAATTTACTATATTAAATTTACTAATATCAATATCTAAAAGTGAATTAAACGAACGAATTATTGTCGTTGCATTGCTATAGTCAATTTTACCTCTAATATTAATAAATTTGGAAGGACTAAAAGTAGAACTTTTAAAATAAATATATTTAATTAAAAAATTATCTTTAAAAAAAATTGAACTATTACATGAAGATTCAACGCAATTTACCAATAAAATAATTAAAATTAAAAACACAAATTTATCCATATTTTCTTTTTTTTTTTTTTTTTTAACAAATATTTATTCTATTTTTATTAATATTAATATTTATTAATATTTAATATATTATTATTTTTATTAGTATCTATATTTATTTATTTTTAAATATATTTGATAAACTTATTATTATTATTATTTTATTTTTATTCAATTTGAACTTTATTTATTTAATATTTCAACTATTTATTTTATTTTATATATTTTTCTTTTTTTTTTTTTTAATAAAAAAATTTTGTTCTATTGATATATTTTATTATTTAAATTTATTTTTGAATTTGATATATTAAAAATTTTAATTATTCAATTATCAATAATAAATTTTATTTTTTTAATTATTATTATTATTTTATTTTATTTTTTTTGGAATAAATTTTTTATTATTATATATATATTTTTAGACTTTCTCTTGTATATCTAATCATATCATCCAAGAGACAATACAACAAACAACTAATATCAGTGGTACTTTATAGCATGCTTGTTAGGATGCCACATGAAATGCACCTTTGCTATACCGTTTTGGTGTCAACGCTCTCATTCATGATTACAGAATTCGATTTTATGGAAGAATTGGATATGGCAAGCCACAACCACATACACTATAACATTATTAAAATTCTACTACAGCTTCTTCCAATAAAAATTAAATAAGATATAAATTATAATTCTAAAAAAAAAATAAAAAAAAATAAAAAAAAATATATAAAAAATAATTCTAAAAATAAAATAAAATAAAATAAAACAAAAAAAAATAAAGCAAAAAAATAAAATAAAAAAACAAAATATTAAAAAAAAAAAAAATAAAATTAATAATAAAAAATTAGTTTAAAAGGTAATATAAATAAAGTATTATTTAATTTTATTATTAAAAAATAATATAACTCATTTTTATAAATAAATTATTTATTAAAAACATGATACTAATAGAATTAAATATTATTATTATAACTTTAATTTTTATATATCTTATATCTTATTTTATAAAAAATAAAAATTGTACATATAAAAAAATGTATATATATGCTTTAATTTACTATTTATTTGTCTGTATCATTTACAAGACAAATAAAATCGAATACATTAAGAGTAATTCAGTTTGTGCAGGGATAAATAAATGTATTAATTTCAATAAAAAAAAGCAAAGCAAACTATAAAAAAAGCTTTTCTAAATATTCGGAATGCGTTAACTAAAAAAATATTTGGAAGCGATTTTGAATTTCCAAATAAAGATGAATATATACAAAATATGTATGATGCCGCGATTTCTTCCGAATCTGACCAAAATATGAGAACCGTCTATTTTGAAATGATATTAGCTATATTAAAGTCTTCGGGATATGAACGTGAATATAACAATTTAGTATTAAATGTAATAGATTCCATTGATATCGATCAAGACAACTTAAAATTCTATCTTTTGGAAATCGAAGACGAAAGATATAATGAAATTGCTGATAAAGTATATTTTGTCGATTTAATTAATGATATCGAAATAAAATATTTTAATTGAAACAAATTTTACAATAAAGATAATTCTGATTATTTATCTTTTTATGATGCTCTCAACGAAAAATATTTCTATAATACTTTAGAAAGTAAAGATATCGAATATTTCATTGATAATTTTAATATATATAATATTGATATCGATGATTTATTCTCAAGTGAAAATATAAATAAAACCGCCATTAAAGAATTTAATGATAAATTCTTAATTAATTATGATCATGCTATCAATGTGGAAGACTTAGTAAATAATATTGGAAAAAATAACAAATCCTTTTATAGTGTTTTTATAATGATTAATGATCTTTGTACCGCGTTAAGAAGAGATTATCTTTTTAAATTTACATACGATTTATCGGACAAAAGTATGGAAAAACTTGATATTGACTCATTCTATGAGAATTCAAAGTCTATTTCGGTAGTCATTTATAATTTAATATACAACTACTATACTCTAATCTACGAAACTTACAAAAATACTGAAAACAGCAAAGCCTATAAAACATTATATCGATTTGACGGAAATACTCTAAGATATAAGTTGAAATTTGATGATACTCTTACGGTATTAGAAGATACTCTTTTTTATAGCAATATCTACAACCCGATCATTTATCTTAATGAAAGAAATTAAAAAACGAATATATCAACGAAAGTTTAAAAATAGTTAACGAATTGTACAACTACTTAATTTCCGACTATACCTTAAAGGAGATAAAGAAGGTAACCATAAATTTCTCTGATGAAATCGATTACAGCAATGATTTATATGAACGATTAAGAACTTATTTTAAAGAAAATACCTATATGTATTAATAGATAATAAAGGAGATCGTACTATTTATAAGAACGATTTGGAAAATTATAATACCGATACTTGTTACGAGTATAAATCAAATGTAGCTAATAATGATGAAATAGATTATGAAGAACTTGCATCTGTAATGATTTTGGAAGAATATTATAATTCAAAGTATTCTGATTATTAAATTCAATCATCTAATATATGTAATCTCAAATTAGATGATATCTTAGTTAAAATCGATTATGAAAATTTAGAACCTGAAATTGATGATGACTATATTAATGATTTAATGTTTAAATCCCGTCTATTAAAAAAAATACCATATATAAATACTTTAATTAGTAAAGATATAGAACAAAAAGAAGATAAATAACTATTAAAACGTAAAACAGGTAACGGAAACACAGAAGTACTCGATAATTCTTTACCAAGTGAATAAGCAAATCTTTTTACAATCACAACACTAAACAAAAGAGAACAAGATGCAGTTATAAATGGTGAGATGTAATCAATAGAAGATGATGGACTTACTTATACTGGATTAATTGACGAACTGAAAAAAGGTGTAACTCATGAAAAAATTAAAAGTATGCTTTCATCCGATCATCCAATATCTAAGCCTATTGAATCTATTTTTGAAATTAGAAATTTAGTTTACATTGCAGGGTTTGGTGCAACTGGAGGGGCAATAGCAGTTGCTGCTGCTATATCTGCACTTGGAGCTGTAGGTGCATCTGCAATTGGAGCAAGTTTTGGAGCTGTGCTGTATTTCCTTTAGTTCTTTGTTATACTGGAAGAAAATTATATAATCTTTCAGCTAACCGTTCATCCTATACCCGCCAAATTAGTAAAGATTTTTTCAATAACATTGCTACTTTTAATAGTATTCCTAATATTAAACTATTTACACTTAATGGTAAAGTTTATGATAATGAAAATAATTCTTATGATATAAAAATTGAAATTGATAAAGCGAATTTTCACGTAAAAAGAAACGAATTTATAAATAATATAGTAAAAAATTATAATGAGGCATTACTCGCTGATCTCAAAGAAGAAAATACAAAAAATAACATATTAAAAATTGATACGGAAACCGCGATAAAAATAAGTGATGCACTAAAAAATCCAATAATATATTTTAAAAAAGTAGAAGATAATTTAAATCCTAATGATGATAAAGGTATTCCATCGCATATATTCAATCCTCCGCATATGACAGATGCTTTACTTAGTTTTATAATTCATATTTATGATAATTATATTGATAGTGAGAATCCTAGTAATTTTAGAAACTTGAACGTTGAAGATAAAAAAAGCTTTTATACAATACTTTAATTGCTCTTAATGGATTAAATATCATAAAATATGGTACCAATACTATAAGAAAAGAAAGAATAAATGAATTTTTTGAAAATAGAGATCAGGAATCGATTTACCATAATTTAAATATTCATCATGACTAAATTTTGGAAAATGATAAGATAGTTATTTTCTTTCGCTGAATCAACCTTAAAAATATCCTCTTTAAGGTATTTTGTAGATATCTTATTGTCATCAAATATAAGACATTCTTCTCCCGTGTCCTTATTGTATAACTTTTCAACGTAAAATAAGAAATTATTTTCAAAAATTTCATATTTTTGATCATATTGAGGAAATATCCTTATACGAACATCATTGTGGTAAATACTCGCTTTTATTCTTCCAAAAATTTTTTCATATTTAATACTGTAGACATTCTCTTTTTTTTTCTTTTTCTGAACCTTGATTCAAGTCGATGTTTTCATCCGAAGTTTTTCCTTTTTTTGTGTCTTTCAATTCAGAGGTACTCGTTCCACTGGAAGTTTTAATTTCTTTGGTGTCTTGAATTTTAGATTCCAAATTATTATTATTTTCTGCCAAGTTAATCATTGTTCCATTTTCGAAATATATAAAGGCTTCGTTTTCCTTTACACTTAGATATTCTATGTCAATTTTATTAGAATTACTTCCATAATTAATAGGTCCGCTTTCCACATTGAGGAGTTGACTTCCTTCTATCTTTAGGCAAAATTGATTTACAGCTTTTCCATCATCTAAAATTAATGTCTGTTCTGGACGTAAATGATTAATAGCTGTATTACTAGCTATCATGGTGTAATTTACCATTGGATAATTCCAAACCGTTTTATTTGTAGTTAAATCTACCACCTCTATATTATTTTCATCTTTGTAGTAAAGTTTAATATCATGATTCGCTGGATTATAGAATTTTATAACTGAAATAGAAATTTCATTATCATTAATATCTAATATATAAGTATGGGTAGCATCCATATACATTGTTCTTCCTTTAATGTTTTCATCATATTTTGATATAATTCTTTTTTAGCTATTATATATTCCATCCTTCTTAAAATCTAAGCATGGATTATCATTATGAACATTATCTATATAATAAACGGAACGATTAACGACCATAGTATTATTTAATTGTTTGTTAGTTAATTATACAATATTTATTTTTATCAAGGTATTCCCAAATCACAGAGTTATACCTATCATAGAGAACTACATCATAAACATCATCATGAATATCACAAATTAATCTGGTTGGTGTAGCTATATTTTTATCTTGGATATCTAAAACATTATGACCGTCTAACATTAAAATACCTGTTTTTTTATCCAAGTTGTAATTTTGATTCTGTGGTGATATTATAATTGAAGTAGGGCTTAGAATTACAGTATAAGTTTACTCCTTTTGTTCTTAATGTCATACATGCATATTCAATTATAAGAATATCACTACACTTTTTACTTGTTTCTGCTTTGTTATTATCGACATCGGAAGGAGATTTTTTTGATGGTTCACCTGAACCATTTTCCAATTTTTCATCATCATTTACATAATCATCCTCAACCTCATCCTCAACCTCATCCTCAACCTCATCCTCAACTTCATCTTCAACTTTATCCTCAACTTCATCCTCATCCTCATATTCATATTCATATTCGTACTCATATTCATTTTCATTTTGATTTTCATTAAATGAATCGTCTCTTTTAAATTTAGATGGATTAATAAGTTGCTTATTTGTCTTGGAATTCCTTTTTGATTTATTGTTTCTCTTAATGTTACTGGCATGATTTTCACCAAACTTTTGGGAAGAGAGAGGTTGATCTTTTGTTGCTTCTTCATTAATGCAATCTTTATCTTTTCCTTCCATTCTGTTGATTAAAGATTCTAGATTCTAGGAAAAATCGTTTTCTCGGTCACTTCTCATTTCTGTTAATTTTTTCTCTTGAGGAAATAATTAATTTATCAATGTAATCCTTGCTATTACCATTATTGAATTTTCTCTCCATAATTTTAATATATCCATTAACATCGGGAATAATATACA
Source organism: Neocallimastix lanati (nom. inval.) (assembly GCA_016946835.1). NCBI lineage: Eukaryota > Fungi > Neocallimastigomycota > Neocallimastigomycetes > Neocallimastigales > Neocallimastigaceae > Neocallimastix > Neocallimastix lanati (nom. inval.). Next base: position 472,388 of record JACVTC010000013.1, read on the forward strand.
TAAAATAAAAACACTTCTTATCATCTTCGCATTTATCATCTCCCTCAATGCCACTTGTAAATAATACATGGTCATTTCGATCATAAATATTGAAAACCCCTGTATTTAATAAACGTCCATACAATATGTTGGAATTTCTATCCGTGATTTGCTTTAAGTTGAAATAATTTTCATTGACTATTTTATTGTCATTATCAACTACTTCGATCTTTTTTAACAAATTTTGATATTTTAAATAGAAACTTGTTAATGGCATAGATGCAGTACTGTAATAATTATTATTACTTTCCAAAATATAATATTTAGAAGAAGTAATATCTATTTCACTTTGATCATCCGATGGATTCATCTGGTTAAAAAGACTTTCCTCATTTCTATTTAAATCATTGTATTCTTCTTCCGTAAACCGATTAACGAGTTGTTCACCAACTCTAATAATAGAGTCTCTTTCATTTATCGAAGTAATAACCGGTAAATTTGGATTTCTTTTAGTGGCTTCGCAGGCGTTATAAAACGTTTATTCATAATAAACTTCAAATCTGTGATAAGGAGCAGGTGATCACATGTTCCAAATTTCCTTACCATTTTCATTAACAATTCTAAAAGTACCCGCATTTAATACTTGTAACCTATAATTTCTATATTGATGTTGGTTTTCTTTATCTGGATCATTGATCGTACTCATTATTACATAATCAAATTTGTTTAATATTCTCATCACCCCGTCGTTTCCAACAATTAACTTATACGGTTGTTTTCCCTGCCATATTGTAACTTTACGATCCTTACAAACTAAATTTCAGTTTTCTTGTAAAACCAAACTAAATCTTTCATTTTCTGAACGTAACACTTGATTGGAGTAAATAACATTTTCGCATTCACTAAAGTTTAACGTATTTCCCTTATAATCTATATTATTTGGCAAGGTAAGGTAAGAATAATCTTTTTTACTATAAACCAATGATATAGTTTTTGTAACATCTTCGTTTGTAAATGAATAACCATATTTGACTGGTAGGTAATAGCCCCTTTGACCTAACAATTCACTTTTACCATTCTCATCAGCATTAAACTTCCATATTGGTACACCAGTAGAATCAAAGAGTATTAGACCATCATGAGTATCCCCTACATCTGGAATATACTTATTTAAAATTAAATAAGATGTTACATATCCTTCCCCATTACTATTCCATCCTACAATTAGATGTTGATGCTCAGGCCTTACACTTAACCATATAACTGCTTCAATTTGAAAATTAGCTAAATCGGTCAAAGGATTGGTTTCGATATCGATATTCTTTGAATTATCAGTATTTTTTTCTTCTAACTTGGTAAATTCAGATCTTCTATAAATTTCTTTGCATTCAGCATTACAGAATAAAAGAAAACTTTGAGAACATTCTTTTCTATAGGTAACTGGATCTAAATTTTGAATATCCGCATATTGAGCACTACATTTTCTGTAAATTTTACAATCACATTTTTCCTTTCATTTATCTTCATCATCATCCTTAGGACTAGCAAATAATTCAGAGTTTTCCTTATTACATATAAAAGAAATTTCCTCTTCAGAGAAGGAATAGTTAAGTTCGTGGGAGCAGATTTTATTATCACTGATATAATCGTTTAGAGTACCATCATCGTATTTCCCTATCATTTCATAGAAATCATCATCATAGGGAACATTAGGATTTTCTTTATTACAATATTCAAGAATTAATTTACATAATTCTTCATTTTTTCCTTTAAAATTTCATAATCTATATTGTCATTATGAAGTTTTAAAACATAAGGATTCGCATCTTTATTTTCTTTGGGTTTACCTATAGTGATGTGACTATCATCAGGTAAGGAAGCTTCATGGTTTTTAGGTGAATCATTTGGATCCGGATTTATATCTGTAATAGGGCTGGAATAGTTTGGATTATCAATATAGTTTACGTTTTCAAATTCCTCAGCATAAATACCAACCGGTTGAAATAGATTGTCCTCTTTGTTTATGTAGACTTCCAAATGATTTTTACCAGAAATTCGAAATTCCGTGTTTTGACTTATTATCTGTTTCCTTATTAAAATAATTTAGTATTATTTTTAAAAAGAATGATATTTCTCTTTTCATTTGTAAGTTTTAATATTATGCTTTCATTATTTGTATTTACGGAACTCATATTAGTTATTTCTCTTGGATTGGCACTTTTTGCATTATTTTTCAAAATCATTTCCGATGTAAATACAGGAACATAGCTTAAAGTACCATTATATAATAAATTAATGGCATCAGTAAAGATGTTATTTTCCCTAATAAATTCATATTTCTCAACATTTCTAACACATGAAGATAACAATTGAACATCTTTTTCTTTTTTCAAATTTACTTTCTCGTTTTTATCGATATTTTCTAAAGTTTTAAAATCAACGTCGATGAAAACGAGGCTTCTCGTTTTCTTACTGAAATTATTATATTTATCGTTTTTATAGCAATAAGTGATTTCGTTATAACGCTTAATTTTTCGGTAAATGGATATTTCGCAAAATTCCGGAGAATTGGTCCCACTAATATTATCACTAACAGAATAGGAAACCGTTTTACCTTTTTTTCTTTCAAAACTTTGAAACTTCAACATCCCTTGAAAAAGGCAAGGGATGTTGAAGTTTCAGTTAATGTGCTATTACCTCTGGTTAATCCAATTTTTTTTTGATGTTGAATTTTCTGTTGTTTCTGAATATGAATTGGATCTCTCTATTGCGTTTGAAATCGTCTTGGATCCACCATTCGAATTGGTTAGTGATTCACTAATTGAAACAAAATCACTACTACCATTGGATCCTCTGGTAGAACCTGAATTTCCTATTGTTCTATCAGTACTAGTTCCTGAAGTTGTACTTGAGGTTCTGCCTCTTTCATTAGAAGAGTTACTGTTTAGTTCATCATTGGTGGTTTTACCTGTAGTTGTTGTATAACCACCTCCACCTCCAATACTAAATCCAGCAAAACTGAAGCTAATTGATCCCCCGAAATTTAAAGTTTTGGATTCTTTATTTGATGTTCCGTGGGGACTTCCTGTCGTTGTTCCATTACTCCAGTTAGTACCATCTTTTTTTGATGTATTTGAACCTTCAGTGTTACTAAAACTGTAATTGTTATGCATATATAACAATCTTTATAATACTTGAAAATAAAATAAAATATTGTAATTTCATATTTATTTTTTATTTATATATAAAAATAAGATATTTATATAAAATAAATTAAATTATAATTAATATTATTTTTTTTTTAATAAATAATAAATATTTTATTTTTATAAAATAATAAAAAATAAATTAAATCTTCAGTTTTAAATTTAATAAACTATTAATTTTTTTTTATTTAACTAGAAAGTATTATTTATTAATGATATTTTTATTATTTTAAGATAATATCATTGATATTATAAAAAATATATTTTATTCTTTATTTTTTATTTATTAATAATTATTCTTTTTTATTATTTTATTATTTTATTATTTTATTATTTTATTTTATTTTTTTTTCATATTTTTTTTTTAAAAATATTTGATGTTTTTATATTTAATGTATGTATAAAAATATAAATTATAATATTATTATAATTATATTAATTTTTAAAATATAAAATTATTAAAATAATAATGCTTATATATTAACTTAAGCTTAAAATAAAATTTATAGGTGAAACTTAATATAATAGGTTATATAATTAAAGGTAAAATCTTATAATTCTAAAATAAAAAATATAAAATTATACACCGTTTTAATAGATTACACAATGAATGATATAGATTTTATAAAATAAAAAAATAAAATTAAATAAAATGAAATTATTATATTTTAATGTTTCACAATGTGTTTATTAATTTTTGTAGATTATAATGTATTTAAAAATACTAATAATCCTTTTAAGGAAGTTTCAATAATTTTTACTTCCAAAAAACGAAAAGAATACTTATTAATAAAATTATAATATATAGAAAAATTATAATATATGGAATTATTAAATTGTTATAGTAATATTAAATTCTTTTTAATATAAATGAAATTTAATTAAATCTATATTTAAACTCCTTTTGATAATAATTAAATATATATTAAATTAAAACAGAGTACTAGAATTTTTTTTTTATTTATTTTTTTATAAATTTTATTTTATTTTATATATTTATAATATAAAAAATTTTTTATAATTTATATATATAATCATTTATATATAAAACAAAATTATTAAATAAATATTATATATTATTTATTTTAATAAAAAAGAAATATTTTTTAAGTAAAACTTTAATTACACTATATGAAAGCAAAGTAGAAATATTTAATTTAGAAATAGTAGATGAATTATTTAAATATGTTATTTTCTTATATATTAAAAAAACGTATGATTCAATTCCAACCTCCAATATTTTAAAACTAAACAGTATAAACATTAATAATATTTAGATAATAAAAAGATAATATTTGACTTGTATTTATATAGTTTATAATTAAAATAAATAATAGTTTATATAATAGGTTTAGGGTAGGGATTTGATATAATTATTAAATAATAAAATTAATTAATTTTGTTATTAAATAAATATACGTAAAATATATATTAAAATATAAATTATAAAAAAATACATGTAAAATGTTTTAAATTGATGTATTTGTTATTAACATTTACTTGGCTAATAACATATGTTAAAGGAATCAATTAAGTGATTTTTTTTAAAAGAAAAAACGAGATTTATTGTTTATTTTTAATAATTTTGTGTTTTGATTTTCGTTAGTTTTGGGTTATTCTAATAAATTTGTTTATTATAATCTGTTTTATGAAGAACTCTTTATAAAACGTAACAATTATCTTTTACACTTTATCACTTGAAATAAATAATCCACAACTAACGTTTATATTTTCGATTATTAAATAACATTATGAAAAATGGAAAATTAAATAAATGATAATATTAGTAACTTTATACTATACATAAAAAATAAAATAATATTTTTATTAATATTTTTTTTTAATATTACTATTAAATTTTAATTTAAAATTTTTGGATGCCTTTTTTCTTTTTTTTAAATTATTTAAAGTGATATTTTAAAAAAATACATATATATATATAAATTAATATTATAATATTTTACTATATTTTCCATTAAAATATTAATGGATTTTTTATAAATAATAATTATTTGATAAAAAAAAAAAAAATAATTATCGATTCAGGATATAATTTATATAATAATAAGAGATTATATTTATATAATAATAATAATATCTAAATAATATATATATATTTGAAGGGATAGAAAGCAATATTAAATTTACAAATAATAAAATATTTTAGCTTTAATCTATTATAAAAAAATAATATTAAAATGGTAGTAATAATATAATTTTTTAAGAAAGAATATTTAATCAATGTTAAAAATAAAAGTAAATATTATCATTATACAGATATATTTCGAAAAATAAGTTTTATTACATTTTTTAATAAAAATATTTTTCAAAAAATATTTTTTTACTTTAAATTATCCCTATTATTATTATTATTATTTTTTTTTTTTTTAGAATAAAGATAATTTAGAGTATAAATGAATAATAAAAATAAAATATAATTTTTATATATTTTAAATTATGATTATGATTTAAATATTTCTGTGCTATTTATTTGACCTTTATATTTTATTTCATTTAATTGTTTGAGATGTTGATGTGAACAATTAAATCACGAATTTTTCCCAATCGTCACAGTTTGTAGATATACCAGAAAAATAAATTAATTCTTTATTGTATTTTGATAATGAATTGAATAAGTAATAAAATTTTTTCTTATTTGATTTTTGTGTCTCAAAATCAAGACCCCAATATATTATTCGTTATTAGTGGAGATTGCATAAAATCAAGTGAACCTACATAAAATATTAGTCAAATATGCGTATTAAAAGTATACAAAGAATTACAGAATAAAAACAAAAAAATTTTTTTAATGCCAATTAAGTTGGTGTAATACGAGGCACAAGGAAGTCTACCTCTGGTTTTCTTAATGAAAATGGGAAAGATCCCAAAAAGTTGGTTCTCCAAACTGTGTTGTCCACTTCCACAATAAAGCTGAATATTTAACTTGAGTGAGTATGTAAACATTCATTATAATATAAAAATTTTCTTTAGTGAATTAAATATTAACAACAATACAATGTATATAAACAATACAATGTATAAAATAAAACCACTATTTATATCGGTCAAAGTCAATCTAATAACTCAAATCAGATATGTATGGATATTCGATACCATTATATTAAAGATTTAATTAATAAATAAAATATTTAACTAAAATATATAAAATTATACGGTATCTCAAATTGACGGTTTTATAAAATACTTAAAACTACATTTTAATGGAAAAGTTTAGAAACTCGTTGATAAAAATACAAATTAGATATACTAAAATCTATCCTCTTTTATTTATTACTAAATTTTTATAAAGATAAACAATGTCTTATTGTAATATGCTTGTAATAATATTAATTTTGCATTAATAACTCTATTTCTTTTAAATTACTGAATAAAACTTAAGAAGATTTTTTAAATTTCAAGTTTTTAATTATAAGATATATTTTTTTATGTTAAACAATTTTGTAAAAATTTTAAACTTTGCTCTTCTTGAATCTTCCTTTTTTTTGATTTAAATCACTCTTCTTAACGTATTTATGATAATATCTAATTTTTGATCTTTTTAAAATATATCCAATATTCAAACTTTTCATTGATTTAAACTTTTATGTGTCTTTTCTGTCTCATCTATTAATATTCTCTTGGTTAAATAATTGCTCTTATTTTCATTAGTATTTAATATTAAAGCTTCATTATTGTTTTTATTATTATTAAAGTGTTATTAATATTATTATATGATTTGTTTATTTGACTTTAGTTTAGTATTATTAAATTTATTATTTGAGTTATATTTCTATTATTAATAATTATTAATAATATTGTTATATTTAGATAAATAATTATTTTTATTAATATTTTTGTTAATTGTTATTATTATTATTTTGTGGAATTTATTAAAATTTTGTTCAAACTCTTTTTCATAATTAATATTCATTATTTTGTTTATTGTTAATATTGATATTAATTCTTTTATCATTAAAATATTGAGCTTTATTATAATATAAATCATCATATTCAAGTATAATTTATAAATTCAGGAGTAGAAGAAGGAGGACAATTACCAGGATTATTTTCAAAAAGATAATAGAATGAGAAAAAATAACATCATTATTAGTATCACTAAGTTTAAAAGATGGTTACTAGTGATTTTTCACAGATATATTCAATACCATTAATGATTATGAAGAAACTTTTTCACCCATTTTATATATCTTATTTTAAAATAAGATATCTTTGAATTTCAAATTTATCATAATAATATAGATGTGTTTCTTTAATATTAAAGAAGCGCATCTATACGTTGAAGTAGATAAATAATTATATATGGAAATTTCGGAGGATTTTGGAATAATAAAATAAATAATGTACTATTAAAATTAAAATTTATCAGAACAAAAAGTGAACCACGTGTTTATTATAAAAAAGATAATAAAGGTAATATATTTATGTATATTTAAAATATTTGTTAATGATATTATAATATCAGTAAAATAATTAAAATTTTTTTTATCAATTAATAATTCTTTATTTATTATATTTAATGAAAATTACAAAAAATAATTTTAATCTTTAATAATAATTTATTCTAATAATATTCCAATTTATTATTATTTATTAATTATAGAATTGAATTTTAAAATACAATTATTTAAAAAGAAAGTTTATGCAAAATTAGGGATACAATTAACTGACTTTTATTTTATTTACTTATAGTTACTATTTTAATACTTAAAAGTAACATTTGCAACTATTTTTAATCTTTACAATGCTAATTTATTTATTTAAATTATACAGAAAGAAATATTTCTGTATTGGTAAGAATATTATTTTGGAAGAAAAAGTTCAATGTGGTTAAAAATAAAAAATATGATTAAAACAGTAAAAATATTAAAGTAATTTTTATTGGACTTAAATATTAAGTAATAAAGTATTTTTAAATAATTAATACAATAAAATTATAATTAAAAATAATAATAAAGAATAATAATGAATATTAATAAAATATTAATTAACATATAAAATAGATTATGAAGAATGAATATACATTATAAAATTAATAAAGATTTATTATAAAATATTTGTTATAAGCTATAATAGTAATAGATTTATTATAAAAGTATTTATATTGGAATAAATATAAATAGTTATTATATAAGGAATTTATTTAATATATATAAATATAAGATAATAAGAATTTTTTTTTATATGTATTTAATTTTCTTAAATAATAATCATTAATATTTATAAGATTTGCTAGTTTGAATTTGTAAAATTAAATATAATTATTTTTACTTGAGTTATTAAATTATTTATTTAATTTTATAAAATAACATATGAAGTCTTTAATAAATTTAAATAAATTAATTCTTCCAACTTTCTTCAAACTAGGTTATATCAATTTAATTAGGAATAAAAAAATAAATAAAAAAAATATTTTTTAAAACTTTAATATTATATTGGCCTCTATTGAAGAAATTTTTAAAAACTCATATATATTAAAAATAAAAGAAAAATGTCAGAGTTCAACAATCTATGCTACAACAACGTTTTATGTCCTTACAAACAATAATTAATCTAATCGATAAGGACCATAACGTCGATTTATGGTAAGATGAATTTATATCATAAAGCAAAATTCAAAAATAACCACACCTGAAAAAATTTATGAATGATGTCGTATGAAAGTACAAGCTAAAACTATTTAAGAATTAGTGATAAGAATACTGAAGGATTTTAAATCAATGAAAATTAATAAAGGAAATGATATCAAATAATTCAGAAAGAAATATTCCAAATTATACAAGTTAGATGATGATTATAAATTAAAAATATCTCTTTGTGTTTTTATATTTAATAATCAATAGAACAGCTGTGTGGCCGAATATAAATTCTAAAAGTTTTTATTTTTAGAATTTAATAAAAAATTATCATTATAGGAAGGATAGATGATGTAAATTTTTATGACAAAATAGAAAATAGAAAAAGAATTAAGATCAAAAACTCAAAATAATAATAATTTATCTTCAATCAATAGAAAAAAAAAAATATTATGTGATATGAAAGAAAAATAAAAATAAAAATAAAAACGAATTAAGTAATTTCTTATAAATACTACAGATTTAAATATATATAGTGCAAAAGATTAATTGGAAAAAGAATGGTAAATAATATTATTAACAACAATTAGAATTAAATCTATAGTTAAAAAACAGAACTATCTAATTCAATAAAATTAACTATTCAAGATACTGTATAAAATGTTTTTCTTTAATAATGCTCTTCAATAAATTTAGAAGTCAAGAACATAAAAATATTTATTCCTTGAGATAACGATATAATATTAATATGGATTCTGCTTGTTTTTTAGAGAAATATTATATTTATATATCTCAAAACAAAATAAAAAAAAGCATACTCCAAACATGTGGAATACATATTTAATAATTGTATAATATAATTTTTAATTAATATAGGCATTTTAAATCTTAAAGAAACATTTAATATTCAGAATCTCATTAATAAAAAATATTTATATATCAAATCATTTATATATTATAATTTAAAGAAGATAAAATAATTTTTATATAATAAATTGCTTATACCAAGAAAACGAAGAAATCAAAATTATCATGTTAAAGTGTTATAATGGAAATAATTATAAACATTATCAACGTATGACGAAAAATTTTTTAAAATTCATAATAATAAAGGTTTATATATTATGACTAATCAAGAAATTTATAATTTCAAATAAATTATTATAAATCACGTTAATAAAAATAACATATATTTGAAACTTGATTTTCTGATTTAATTTTTAAAATAATAATATAGAAAATTGTTCGAATAAATATTTTAATAATTTAAATAGATAAGAAAAAAGTAATTTCTACTCTATAAATCAATTAACAATTAAAATACAAATTAACTGAAACAAAAAATACATTATAATTTAATCTAAAATTAATGATGTTTGAAGTTTTTGTATATTGACAATAATATATTTAATATATATGATTTTATATATTATGAATAATCAAAAATTTAATTTCTATAACTTATATTCTTTTATTATTATACTCAGTGTAATTTGCAATTTATTATTTATTATTCATATTAGTAATATATTTTTAACAACTCTAAGTGTATTATTTTTTTAAAAAGTTTGCTTTTTAAAAAAATTCAATTAAAATATAAAATACATAATAATAAAGAAAAATTAATATAAAATGCTTTAGAATTATATAATTTGAATTATTATTACAGTTTATTATAATAATAACTATTGATTTTTCGATTTATTATTGATTATTATTTTGATTAATTTTGGGGGTTCATTTTGGAATAACTATTTCCAATTGAACATTAAGGAAAATGATTTAGTTTATATTAAAAAAAAAATCTTATTAGTAATTTGAGTAATTTTTGTTATTAGATATATTCTAAGATATTCTTTATAGAATTTAAATAATTCTTGATTTTAATAACAATTGTATTTTAAAAATATAATAACTCTAATAATATATTTAAAGAATATTGATTATAATAAATATTGATATTAATAATAAATTGATATTAAATAAAAATTGGCTTTAGTATTAATGTAATATCTATTTTTATAAAATATTGGAATTAATAAAGTTTTGGATATTAATAATAAAATATTTATGTTAACAATTTTTAGTAATAAATAAATTAATTTTACAAATATAGAAAAATTTTACAGTATTCAAGAATAAATAAATTTATTCATGGATTTGTATAACTTTTGTAATATTAACAATAATAAGATTATTTGTCCATTCTTTTATAGATGGTACGAAATCAATAAAAGTGTATATTTTTATTATAAAAATCTTATTTTTTTTCTACTTAAAGAATTTTTATTTTATTTAAATATATCAAATATCTAAATTTAACATTAATACAATTTTAAACAAATTATCAAAAATTTATAATTTAATTATTTTATTATTTTTATTGAAATGGTAATTTCTTTAAATTTTAAAATCTAAATTATCAAATTTATTTATTTTAATTCAAATAATTATTAAACAAAATATAAGACAATAATAAAAATATTCACCAATCATAATTAATAAAATTCAATTTATAAACAATGTTAAAATTATTAATAAAAAATTTAATTTCTAGAATTATAATTACATTTTCTTTATATGAAGAGCTAAGCAATATAGACTATAGTTTCTGAAAGTATTCTGAATAAACTATACAATGATATTAATATCATTCTTTTAATTCAAAATATTAAAAAAGTAATGATCATTTGAAAATGAGTATTAAATTTCTTTTAAATAGATAGAATTAATTAACTTTTCTGACTAAAAATTAAATTATTAATTTTATATTAATAGCAATACCTATTCCGGAACAATTTTAAATATTCCTAGAAAAGTTATTTTTATTATTAAATATTTTTAAATATTTAATAATACTTAATTGTGTATTAAAGGTAAGTTATAGATAAATTTACTGAAATAGTTTGATTTTTATTAAATATGTAATAAATTTGATTTTTAGTTATTTTCTTTTATACTAATAATGTTTTCATAAATACTTTTATTATCCTTATTAAAAAATACTATCTATTAAGAGATCAATATTATCTAAAATTGTAATGTCAATCACACAAAAATATGTCAAAAATATAAATCTATTTTTGATAATTTTCTACCAAATAGTAATTGACCGTTTTCATTTCTCTAAATAATAAAGTTATTACTGATATATCATTAAATATATTCTATTCAATATCTGAACAATCCTGTATCATTTCTATAATATCTTCTTTGTTTTCTTCGGAAAAAATACTTAATAATAAATAATTTATAATAATTTATATTATATTTACTGTAAATATTAATACTTTTATAAATATTATAAGCTTCCATTAATATAATCTATAAAATTAAATAAATAATAATATTTTTGGTTTTAATAATTCTTTGAATAAAATTATCATTTATACTAGTTATTTCTTTATATATACTATTCTTATCTATTAGATAATTTGGTACATCATAGAAAGAAAAATCTATACATTTATTGAAATTATCTACTTTTTCTTCTTTACTAAATCACCAATTATATTATCAAATATTATCAATTATAGTATTTACCATATTAGCTATTCTGAAATTTTGATAGTTACGACATTGTCGTAGATAAAATATATATCTTTAAAAAAAATGGTTTCCTAATTACTACTTTATATTCATTATATTGGAACCGATACCAAAAAAAGATTATATATATTAATTATTCATTTTAATAAATGTATTTTATTGTGAATTAATAATTATATTAATAAATTTTAAAATTTTTTATTATTTTAATTTGTTATATTGATATTAAAGATATTCATTTTTTTACGGCTTTTTATATATATTAATATTCAATTTTTTATTTTTATTTGAATTATATTATTTTTTTAATTTTATAACTAATTATTATATTATTATAAAATTTTATATTAAATAATATATATTTATTATTAAAATAATAGACATATTAATTATATTTATTATTTTAAATGTTAATAATTAATTATTATATATATTTCATTTATTATAATTAATAATATTAATTTATATTTAATGTTTATATTCAAATATTTTATTATATATATATTAATTATTGATAATTAATTTTACTTCTTATTCACTTTTTAATATTCATATTTATTTAATTCATAGTTTAAAATAAAAGAAAATATAAATGAATAATTGATATAATTATATATTTATAATTGTGTCTAATTATATGATTATTGTGATAATTTTCTGTTAATCATACTGTTAAAGCAATAATATTAAAGTAATTGATTCTAATAAGGTAATTAAGAAATATTATATTAAATTTGTAATGAATTTTTATTGTAAATTATAAAAATTTAAATTTTTAGCTTAGTTAATTTATTTTTTGTAATAGAAATAATTAAAATTCCTTATTTCAATTTTGATAATTATTTAATGAATTTTTTTTAATATAATTAAAAAATTAAAAATAAAAATTAATAATATACTATTTTTTAAATATTAAAATTAAATTTACATAGAATTATTTAATGTTTCATTTTTTTTAAATCTATATAGTATTATGATAGATTTAAATATATATAGAGCACAAATTTTATTATATATAAATAAATAAATTCAATTAGATATGAAATATATAATATAATAAATTATTAATAAAATAAACCAAATAAAATTGAAATAAAATAATTGTAAATTTAAAATTATAAAATAAATAAAAAATATAAAAACAAATAAAATAAATACATAATAATCTATAAAAGAGTAAAAAAATAATAAATTTCAAAAAATAAATATTTCTTTCGGTTCTTCATGAATTAAAAATAATTATTATAAATTAAAATCAGTAAACTTAATATATATATATCAAAAATATTGCTATGGAATATTCAAAGTATGTTTTTCTTTTTAATAAATCGTTTAATACTTATTACGGAAATTTTATGGATAACGAGTCAATGTTATTAGTATACAATATTAAAAAAAAAATAATTTCCTAAAAAAATTAGAGACAAAAATAAATATAAAAATTTCAATTTGTCAGAACGAAGTACATTTTATTGACCTATAAAGTTCAGAAACTAATCCTTATAACGAAGAGTTAAAAGGTATATGGAATTCACTTAATTTTCCTAAATTAAGAAATTAATTAATATAACCAAATATAATTTAGCCGTTAGTGGTAGTAATTCCATATTATATTCACTATCCTTTTATGAATTGTATACTATTTCTATGTATGAATTCCATGGAACCGGTAATGTACACAAGAAAATCACAATGAGGACAATTCATTTTCCAACTTCAGTAAAACAATATCTAAAACAGTTAAAGTTCTATCAACTCAATACAAAAAGATGAATCCAAGACATAATATGAACAAATTGTTAAAATATTGCGAAAAAAAAGAAAAACATACTCAAAAATACATGAAATCATGAAGAAAACGAAAGGTCCTCAGATGTTACACAATATTCCAGTAATATGGGAAGTATTTCTAATAATAGTAGCACAAGTAAGTGATATTAAGGGTTCACATAGTGATTCGATTTCAGAATCAGAAAGTGCTTCAAGGTCTTAATGGTGGTTCTAAATCTATTTTTGTAATATTAATATCATCAATTATTTTAAATTTTTCTGGAATATATAAATCATTTTTAATATCGACTTTAAGTGTTCTTTCTGAATCTGTATTTCTTTATATCTTCATTATTTAAATTTCGGAATGTTGTTAACACTAATAAGGTTAACAATTTAATTTTACATTCTTCATCTAACTCTGCGCTGAAGGAAGGAAAGCATCATCACAAATTTTAGGAGGATTCAGTTAGAACTGCAAACTAATATATACAACCGACTTCTACATCAAGGAAATGACAATAAGATACCGTACGAAGAATTAAACAACGAAAAGGTCGATTATCAAAGGTTGAAAGTGTTCGGATGTCAAGCGTTCTTTTATGTTCCGAAACCTTTTAGAAGAAAATTTCAAGGAAAATTACTAGATATATTCCTTGGATATGATAAAGTAAATCCAAAGGCATATATAATTTATGATACTAAAAATAATAGAATTGTATTATCAAGAACAGTTTAAATCTATGAGGATATACTCCTATATCAATTCCAGAAAAATAAAACATTGAGGACTTTATAGAATAGAACAATGAAGGAATACTATCTAATAATTATAATAATAATAATAATGCTAATATTAAATCTATAAACAATGAAGGAATATAGTACACAATAATAATAATTGTAATAATAATAACTACAATTATGAAAGTCAAAATGATATTGTAAATAAAACATATAATGAAAGGTATTTGAATGAAAATAATCAAAATAAATTTCTAAATGAAATAAATCAAAATAAATTTTTACCAAATTTGAAATCAAAATATTTTACAATCAGCCAATATAAATTATATTTAAATAATTTAAATTATAATAAACAAAAAACATTTTCACAGGATTTACATTTTAATAATTTTCGAAATTTCATCAATTATTATAAAGAATTTCAAATTTATAAATTTAAATATTTAAACGAAAATTATATTCAAAATTTAAATAATAAAATTTTATACAATGAATATGATGGTAAAATAAGTTTAAATAATTATAATAGCACTGATAATGAAATTAATATTAAATTAAATCTTATAAATAACTCAAATAAGCAAACTGATGGGAATTTAAATTTAAATTTAAGTGCTGGAAATTTAGTAAGTAAAAATAAAAATCATTCTTTAATTGAAAATTCTGAAAGAAATAATATAAAAGTAATGAAATTAAAATCAGTTAAATTTTGATGAATATAAAAATAATGTCCATGAATTGAAACTTAATTATAAATGGAGAGATAATTATGAAATTAATTCATCAAATGAAATAAACAACCAGGTAAACATAAAGGAATTAAGTAAAACGGATAGAAGTATTTATACTTCTATCCGTTTACTCAGGTATTTCAGAAAATAAACAATTCGCAACGACAGACTCAAGAAAATTACAGGATAATATGTCCTCAGAAAATAAACATATATAAATTACCAAAAAAAATAATAAATTAAGTAATAAAAATATTGAAAAGGATGTAAACAATGAAATAAACAATAAAAATACTGAAAAGACAATGAACAATCAATTATGAATCAGCAATTAAATTATTCTAATGATAAAAATTTTGAAGAAAAAAAAAACAAATCATGATGTAAATGATAAAATAAATAACATTGTGGTTATAAAAAATGATAACATTAAAATTATAATTTGTTTTTATAGAAATAAGTTTTATTAATATTTAAAAATTTAAAAATAATATTTAATTAACAGATGTAATGTTTCAAATTACTTGTAAGTTAATTAATAAATTAAGAGTTAATTAGTTAATTAATAAAAGCAAGAAGAAAAAATATTTTCATTCATGAAGGATTACTATAAGACATATCAAAAACTCAAGAAAAATTTCTACTAAAACATTATGATTAATGATATCAGAATAATTGTTAGTAATCGCGAAAAGGCCCAATTACAATGTAATTAAATTTTTAATTAACGTTTTTGAAAGACAAGGTGTTGTTCCCCAAGTTATTACTACATATAATGGAGTTCAATTCACTTCCAACATGACAAAAACCTTTCTTGAACTTTACGACGTTTATGTAAAATTCGTAGCTACCATGAATCAAATGGTCTTAAATATAAAAAATATATATATATTTTATTAATATTAAAAATGTATTTTATATATATTATTAGGATTAAAATTTTATATTATTAATTATAAAAATCAATTTAAAACTAATAATAAATGTAATAACTTTGTGGCATAACAACTTTTATACATTGAAAAAAGTATAAATAGTTGTAAATTTTAGTACTAATTATTTTTTAAAAAATCTGCAGACATTACTCACTTGAAAGTTTTTTGTCGTAAGGCATTTTACTACAATAATCATAAAACTAACAAATTTGAAAATAATTCTGTTATAACTGCCAGAGTCTGTATACTTTATGGAAGAAGTACTTGTACCATTAATACTTCTTTCTTCACCAATAGGTATGTTGATTCTTTTATTGATTCTTTAGTTGAGGTGGAAAATAATTTTTCCTCCGATAATGATGATATTCAATTAAAAAGTCTTTCAAATCCTCAACAACTTGATAATGATAAATACAATAATGATAAAATAGATATCATTGATAATAATAATAATAAGAATAAGAATATTAACGAAATAGTAACAACAACGCCAATTATAGTAATAACAATGATGTGAAAAAAAATTATAAAAATTCAAAAATTGAAAACGATGTCACGAATAATGGTGATGAAAACATCGGAAATTTAAATAATTATAATACTCTTATACATGATAATACTGATAATAATACTAATTTAAATATAAACAAAAAATATATTGAAATTAATAATAAAGAATTCAACAAAAGGAAAAGATCAATCGATGATAATAATACAAATGGTAATGAAAATGATAGTGATTCTGATATTGAATCAGTCAAAGGAACATAAAAATATTAAATAAAAATAAAAAGTATAAAATAGTAAATATTTTAACTAAAAACCAACCAATTTCAATCAGCTCTTAGAACAAATGACGCTGAAAAATGGAAAATCGTAATTAATGACGAATTTAAAACATTTACAACAAAGTAATAGAAATAGTGGATAAGATACCAACTAATGCGAATATCATTGATACTAAATGGGTATTTACTAAATAAGATAATAATATCAAAAAGGCATGATTTGTAGCTAAGGTTTTCATCAAATTCCAGGTCAGGATTTTGTAGAAACTTATTCACCAACAGTACAAGCCGTCAGTTTAAAACTAACAGTAACCATTACTGCTAACTTAAATTGGAATTTAAAACAACAGAATATTAAAACAGCTTATTTAAACGCCAAATTGGATCATGAAATATAAACTAAAATTTCAGAAGGTGACAATAACTATAAAAGGAAAAATAGATATTGGTTATTAAAAAAGGCTTTATACAGATTAAAACAGGATGGTCGTATGTGTTTAATGAAATATCAAAATTCCTAAAGAGTATTAGTTATATTCAATATAAAACCGATAAATTCTTATTTAGAAAAATATAATAAAAATAAAAAACTAAGTTTATTAACTTTATATGCTGATAATATTTTAATTACATTTTATAATAATGAAATAAACAAAACTATTGAAAAACTAAAATATAAATATAAAATATCAAAGGAATCAACTGCAAATAAAATTATTGGTATCAATATATACAAAACCAAAAATGGTTATAAAATGAATCAAACAGACTATATATTGATAAAATTATTGATAAATATAATATGAATAAAACCATAAAATAAATCAGACTATATTGATAAAATTATTGATAAATATAATATGAATAAAACCATAAAATAAATCAAACAGACTATATTGATAAAATTATTGATAAATATAATATGAATAAAACCATAAAATAAATCAAACAGACTATATTGATAAAATTATTGATAAATATAATATGAATAAAACCATAAAATAAATCAAACAGACTATATTGATAAAATTATTGATAAATATAATATGAATAAAACAAAATTTATTAAAATCCCTACTAGGAACATCACTGAAAAGGAAAGCGAAGGATCTCTATTCGTAAATGTAGAAGAATTTAAATATTTATTAGGAGCATTACTCTACATTGCCATAAAATCAAGACCTAATATATCATTTGCTGTAAATCAGGCTTCCAGACATTGTGAAGAACCTTCAGAAGTGAACTATAAATTATTAATGAATATATTAAAATATTTAAAATGTCCAAAAAATAAATCAATTTATTATAACAGAAACAGTGAATTTATTGGTTATTCAGATTAGGACTTCGCAAATAATGAGACTACAAGAAAATCAACCTGTGAATATATTTATTTATTAGGTGTTTTCTATGATATAGCCCTATATCATGGTAAACTTAATTACAAAAGACTGTTCCTTTATCAACTGCAGAAGCAGAATTCGTAAGTTTAACAGAATGTGTTAAACAAAGCTTATGTTTAAAAATTTATATAAAGAGATATTCAATAAAGAAATTAAAATTAAAATAATGATTAATAATAAAACATGTATTTCAGGATACGAACTCAAAAAGTAGATGTAAACATATTGATAATAGATATAAATTTATTCAAGAGAAAATGTTAGAAAATAAATTTCGTTAGAACACAATACAGAAAAGATGCAACAAGAACGTCTCAACAAGAGCAACTTCGAAGACTGGTCACTGTCAGATCTGTCTTGGAATCAAAGGAAATTTTGGATTACATCTCCAATGATATATCACCATGGCTAATGATGTCAGAAATGGAAACAAAAATCAACAAGATTTAGAAGCTGCCAAGGTTAAGGACTCCTTAGCTCGGACGTTCATTTTAACAAGCACAAGGAAGTTAAAAAGAAAATCCGTAATTCAAAAACTGCTTACAATATAATGACCAAAATCAAGTAACATTATGATAAATCTAAGTTCAATTATGTTGCTCACTACATTAGGAAATTAAATTTTAAAATCTAAAAACATTGATGATCCTTTAGTAGTAATTTCTGAAATAATAGATATTATTGAAATTTTTGACGAAAAGAATTATAGGCTGGGAATATTAGAAAAAGCAAAATATATCTACTTTGCAGTACTTACCGAAATTAGATTAAGATTGCCGCTTAAACATGATATGGATATTGATGATTTTGTTTCATATGCAAAAGAATTAATGTCTTACAGTACTTTTTAGGGAAGACTACTGGAAAAGAAACAAAATACAATAAAACTGACGATTTTATGGATATAGACTATATTGAAAAACCAAAACATAACAATATCAAAAGAAAAAATAATTACTACTACATTTGTGAAATGAAAGAACATACCACTGACAAATGTGGATTCAATCAGCATATTCGTGAACATAGAAGGATAAGTGCACTTAATCATAATAGAAAATCAAATAAAAGAGATAAAAGAAGAAAATATATCAGTAATGTTGAACTCAGTGAAAATTATTCATCAGATGTAGACACCAAAGAAAACACATACTTTGATGAAATAAAACTACTATTTGAAAAACAGGTCTGCAATAATGAATCAACATCACAACTTAAAAATGAATACAAAAACTTATGTAACAGAAACTCAAGCGTAAACCTCATTACCAAGGAGATTGACAATTCTGACAACAATTCGAACAACGATATTATTTTATGGACTTATGGTACAGAACGTTCAGAACATATTGTAACAAATGCATTTTAAAGAATTTTTACAAGCATATAATTCAGATGAAATAGTGGTAATAACTCTACCTGTGAATTTCAGGGAATCCGAACTTTTGAAGGTAAAATAAATGACGTTCACATACGACTCGACAAGGTTTACCATTCAAATAACATAAACAAAAACTTACTTATAGGAAACTTATTACCAAAGATGGGAATCAACAGTGAAATTAAACTAATTAACAACAAAACTAATTTAACACTCAAAAAAGTCGACGTAAACTACAATAACAAATAACTACAACAACAACAATGCTAAAATTATAGGAATATACACAGCTGAGGAAAACAACATTATTAGAATCCCAATAAGACTAACGGATTCATCAATTAATAGTATAACTAAACAACAAAACAAAAACTCAAATCTAGATGAATACAGTGCAAATCTTTGGCACAGACGTCTAGGCCATTTTCAACATGAAAACTTAGCTGAATATTTAAACCTTTACAACAATAGAAAAGACGACTGTTTAACCTATAAGATAGCTAAGCTTAAAAGATTACCACACAACGGTAATCCTCCAAATGCGACCAGAATCTTAGAAACTATACATTCCGACCTTATAGGACCAATAAACATTATCTCATGTTCTGGGAAGAGATTTATATTAACATTTATTGATGAATACTCTAGAAAGTCATGGATATATCTTTTGGAAAAAAAATAAGGATGTACCCAAAACAACTACTCAATTTCTTAAATGTATAATAAATTGTTTTAATGGTAATATTAAATTCTTCAAAACAGACAACAGTTTAGAATTTAAAAACAATGATTTTTTACCAAATATAATTAAAAATATTATAATATTTTAAAGAAGTTTATATTTTTTATTATATTTTTTAAATTAATAAAATTAGTAATTTTTAACATTCTAATTTTCAAAGTATGTTATTAAAACTTTTAATTAATGAATTTTTTATTAGAGAACTTTTTTCTAATTAGTATTTAATAATGTTATATTTCTTATTTTGATCTTTAAAATTTCAAATTTGAATATTTACTACTATTAATACTAGAAAAAAATTCTTCAATACTTTATTGTAAATAAAATTTTTCATTTTTATTTCAAATCTAAAATAATATATTCAAAATTATACATTTTCAATAGTATAAATAAAAATAATAATAAGTATTTTTAATGTTTAAATTCATAATATTTAATTCTTTTAATTATTAAATATAGTAATTATTAATTTCATATAATAAATAATTAAAATATTTAAAAAAATTATTATTAAATAAATTATAATAAAAAGTTATATTAATATAAATGTAATAACAAAATAATGATTAATAACCAAATTCATAGATAATTTTCTTTCTTTTATAAAGGGGGGAACGATATTTGTATTAAAAAGAAAAATTATAATAAGTAAAAAAATGTAAAAAAATATTAATTACCTTTTTTTTTATAATAATAATTATTTAATTTATGTAAAAAAATTATTGATTAAAATATATAGGTTCCCATTATATATGATCCGGAACTAGCTTATTTATTTCAAATAAGTATATAAAAAGAAATATACAAAAAAAAAATAATAATGAAAGAAAAAAAGGAATATAATAATAATATAATAATAATAATAAATTATAATAATTATAATAAATATTAAATATTAGAAATAATTATTATAATTTGAAAACAGTAATGGAATTATTTAAATTTATTTATAATAAAATAATTAAAATAATGAAATTATTTAATTCATAATAATATTATTTACCATAAATTGTTTTTAATAAAATTAATCCAGAAATATTTAATTCTGTATAAAGTTAGAATTTAATTTTATAAAAAAACAACTTCTATTTCAATAAATTAAATTGCTTGATACAATATTTACTATTTTTATTATTTTCTCGAAATAAATTATTATTTTCTGTATTTTTTAAATAATAATAAATTTTATGAAAATGTAATATTAACAAATTATTAGAATACTAAATTATTTATTAATTGATAAATTAAATATTATTAGAATAGATAGTTAAAATTTTAAATATAAATAAATCATTAATAAATATAACTATATTTTAGAACAAATACTTTAGAATAGGTTAATTTTAAAAATATATTATTAAATTAATGTTAAGAATAGAATAATATAAATTAATTCATATGTTTATGTATAATCTAATACTCAAGAAAAAATTATAAAATGAAGAAATTTTCTTTCTTTTGAAAGAGGAAGAAAAAGGCAATAAAATGATAAAATTAATAAAACACTTTTATTTGAATTCACAATTTATTTATAATATTTAATATTGTGTTTTAAAATATTGTGCGTGATCAATGCCTATATCATATATGTTACGAGATAATGAAAAAATAAATAATTATTAAATATTCAATTATATATTAAAAAGAATATAATATTTATCAACAATATTTTATAATAATTATATCAATATATTATAATAATTTTATATTAATATTTTATAATAATGCTAAATTATTACAAAATAATAATTTTATATTAATTTTTAGTAATAATTTATATTAATAATTTATAATATTTTTATATATAAATTTGAAACCAATTAAATTAAAAATTTTATTATTCTAACAAATCAAATTGATAGAATATTAAATATTTAAAAAAGTATGAAAATAATATAATCAAAACTCTCTCTTTCAAAATAAAAATAATTAATAGAGATATATATAAATGATCGAATATATTATTACTAAAACTTTGATAATTACCTGTGTTTCACTAAAATCTGGTGAGCTATGCAGGACACAAAATAGTAATAATATGAAAAGATTATAAATATATTATATTTCAAAGACTGATGGATGAGTAATCAAAAAATAAAAGAGTAATAATAATAATATTTAATTAATAATAAGTTAACAATATGAAAATCCAGATTGGATGAATCTGGAAAAGATTGTTGATAATTGGTCTAAAGAATTTGTCAGACTAATGAAGTTAGCGGATATTAACACTTCATCTTCAATACATACTAGGACTATGGAGTATGTAGAAGGGAAGCTACTAGGTGCTCTTCAAGACTTAGTTACTACTAATGAAGATGGTGAAGTTTATCCTAATGTTAACCAAATGAAAAAGGCCCTAGAGGATGTATTAGAAGTGACTCCTCGGTTGAAGTACAAAAGATTACAAATACTAAAAAAGAAGAACATGACTATTAAAAACTTCAACTGGAGATACAAGAAATTTTATAACAATTTGCCTAGATTATATTAAGAATTCATTACTGTCAATGATTACACTGAATCCATCTCGTAGAGAATACGCAAGGGCACAAGTAGTTACCAAATAATTCATTGTCTTAGAGGAAGACTTTGAGGAAGCCGAATTGGCCGAGAGGGCTGAAATGAATGATAAAAATTTCTCTAGTGATAAGGTTTTCATTACCATTTATTCCCCTAACAAAGGAATCCATCAACACCGATTTAGGTTAATTAGTAATTATTCGTCAAGTAGGAATGATGTTAGAAGCAATCAATCAAACAGAACAGAAAAAATTGAAAACAAAGAATATAGATCCCATAAACTTCCAACTAAGCCAAACCCAAAAATTACTTCGTTAAAAGATAATACAGTCCCATTTCATTACCATAAAACCATGAACAATTTCAAGAACCACCCCCAATGTTTCAGAATCCTGTATCAAATAATGAGGTATTAAATGAAATTGATGTTTCGATTATAGCCAAGCCACCAATAAGGAATAGCAAAATAAAAGCTAAGAAACAAAAACCTCAAGAGATGTTGAAGCAGTCACCCGAATTTAGTGATAACATCAATAAATCTAAGACAATCACATCAAAATTGCCATGTACTTTATTAAAAGAAAAACTAATCAAAATACAGAAAACTTCCAATACGGAAAAGAGAGGTGTTGAACACATAGAATTAGCTCAAGAGATTGAAACTTACGATATCACCGATCCTGATGGAACCTCAGCAGCGTACTGGGTAAAAGAAGTTCAAATCCTATATTGGAGGAAACCCACATACTACCTTGTTGTACACAGACTATAAACTGTTAGTAAGTTTATTTAAGAATAAAGAAACTAATAACTCTAGGCAGACCAAATAGGTATTGCTACTCTCAATGCCTAAGGTTGAAGTAATCTACGAACCAGGCATGAAGAATGTACTTGTAGATGCCCTTTCGAGATTAAAATCTTCCAATTAGATTGTTTCAACGGTTGAAGATCAATTCTATTAATGAAATAAACTTATTGAACCCTATCAGGAGCAAATTTATTACAATAAATGATGATGAATATTATTTATAGGAAGATAATTAATGATGATAATCAAAAGCTACAAGTAATACTTGATGCACACAGAATTACTCAAGAAGGTGTGTTTAATATGTACAATCGCCTAAAAAGAGACTATTATTAGATAAACATGATCTTAGACGTTAAATACATTGTCAACACGTGTGATAGGTGTCAAAAAATCAAGCCATAACCCAAAATGCTTAGGTTGAAAATATTCCAACCAAACCGGGTAGACCTTTCACAAAAGTAGGACTAGATATTATTGGTTCGTTGCCTCAGACTAACAAAGGAAACCAATAGATTATAGTATTGATATTAAAAAGAATATAATATTTATCAACAATATTTTAAAATAATTTTATATTAATATTTATATTAATAATTTATAATAATTTTATATATAAATTTGAAACCAATTAAATTAAAAATTTTATTATTCTAACAAATCAAATTGATAGAATTTTAAATATTTAAAAATTATGAAAATAATATAACTAAAACTCTCTCTTTCCTAAATAAAAATTATTAATAAAGATATATAAATAATCGAATATATTATTACTAAAATTTTGACAATTACCTGTGTTGCATCATATATTTGTAAAGAATTATAATTATTCTCAAAAAATAATTATTATTTATTAAAAAATTAAAATTTAAAGATTGAAAAAGAGAAACGATTAAAAAGAGAAAACCATGAAGAAAATTTCAACATCGAAACCCATGAAAATAGCTCTATCAATAACAATAATGATTTTTAATTGAATGGGTGGTTGATTCAAGTGCCACTCAGACTATAATCAACAATCCTGAATTATTGAAATCTTTAAAAATAAAATATACTCTTATTAATTTCCTCAATTACAAAATCAATGATTCAAATATTTCTGGAAAATTAAAAATAAAAATAGGATCAGAAATATTAAACATTGATAATGCTATTCTCTTTCAAAATGGTAGAAGAAACTTATTATCAATAATAGATTTATTAGATAATAATATCAATTGTATATTTTATAACCAAAATAATAAAAAATACTTAAAATTGTTTAAAGATAATATTAAACAATTAAACATAAAAAATTCTATAGATACTATAGAAATAAACAAAGGATTATTTAAAATAGTAACGAAAAATGAACCAAATGCTAAAAATAATAATCTAATTGAGAACTACTTAGTCGAATCAACAAATGAAAAAGTAAACAAAATTATTTGGCATAATAGATTCCTACACTATGATGATAATCAATTAATAATAAATTAAAAAATATTAAATTATCACTCAAAACATGCAAGGATTGTAATATATCTAAAATCGCTAAATTACCAAATAAAGCCAGTAATCTCAAGGCTAAATCTAGAGGAGACTTAATATTTAGTGATGTACTAGAATTTAATAAAGGGAAAAAAGGTGTTGAAGGGGTAAATGGTGAAAATTATTCGGTAATTTTTGTGGATGATTTTTCAAGAAAATTATGGATCCATAATATTACAAGTAAAAGAGAAGTGGGGAATACAGTTATAAAATTTTTTAACTACTTGAAAACACACTTCGATATCACACTTCAATATTAAGTATTTTAAAACATTGTGCTCCAGAATATAGTACACCGTTAGTAAATGAATTATATGATAATTATGGAACAATTCATCTAACCTCCGCTCCTAGAAATCCTGAAGAAATCGGAAGATCTGAACGAAATAACAGATCTTTGGATAATTGTGTTAAAACTATTCTTAAATATTCAAATTTAAATTTAAAATATTGGCCGTATGTCATAAAGTCAGCTATTGATGTCAAAAACATACCTCATAAGGGTATAAATAATAACAACCCTGATCTGGAATGGTATGGTCCAGAACATACCATTAGGTGTGACAAATTAAGAGCTTTCAGCTGTTTTGTAACATGATAGACAAGAAAATTAAATAAGTTACATATGTTTAAAAAATTCGGTATAAACTTAGACAGAGCAGAAAATGCAAATACCTACAAAATTTTAGATATACAAAGTGGCGCAATATACTTGTGTAGAAATGTAGAATTCTATGAGACCAAATTTATAAAGTCAAAAGATATTGATATATTCCATATAAATAAAGAAATTAGTGAAAATATTGAAAACTTAAACAATATTGAATTTTATCAAGAATTAATTCTTGAAGATATAATTGAAGACCTTGAAAATAAATCAATAAATTTAAACGTAGATAATAATACCAACGACAATACTCAATCTAATACATAAATAAACAAAAATACAAGCATAAATAATGAAAAGTCAAATAACGGAGTTACCGAAGGTAACCAAGAAAATACGGAATCTAACATTTCATCGAATAATGAGGTTGAAAAACAAAATATAAGGAAGAACAATATTGAAGAAAATAATAATGAAGTTGATAATATAGAAGAAAGTGACTCACTAAGTGGCGCAGTAGATAATGTAAACAACAATAATTATAATTACGTAAGTGGATCGGAAAGTGATATTGAAAGTAGTTATGATTCATCAAGTGAAATTGTACCACTTACTGTAAGAAAAATGAATATCAAAAGAAAATTAAATAGTACTGATTCTTTTTCAAATAATGAATATGACCATAAAAAGAAGAGATTTGAAAGTAATAAAAATAACTAAAATGGAGAAATATATTTTACTGAAATATGGGATAATTTACCTATTATCGATGCTGATGATTTATATATTCCTAAGACTATTCACGAAGCATTAAATAGCAAATATAAAAATTATTGGACACTCGTAATCAATGAAGAATTAGAAAATTATGACATTCATAAAACTGCAACCAAGATCCGTTTAAATCAAGTAGACAAAAACAGAAAATTAATAAAATTAAAATAGATATTTTCTGTAAAAACAAATGAAGATAATAAAGTAAAAAAATTCAAAGCCAGGTTAGTAGCAAAAGGTTATACACAAAAGAAAAACGTTGATTACTTTACAACATACTCTCCTACATTTGCCTATGAATCTTTGAGATATTTAATAGCTTATGCAGCAAGACATAGCTACAATTGCTATCAATTAGATATTAAAGGAGTTTACCTCAATTCAAAAATTGATATAAATCTATATACAGAAATTCCTATGTTGCATCCGGATTATGAAGATGGCTATTGCTGGAAATTAAACAAAGCTTTATACGGACTTAAACAAGCCAGAAAACTATGGTATGAAGAAATCAATGATTCCTTAATCAATAAATTAGGATTTACAAGAACATACGCCGATACTAATATATACTATAAAACCATTGGCAACAACGATATGTTAATCATAGGATTATACGTTGATGACATGGTTATCATAGGCACAGATGAAAGCATACAAGACATAATCAGTAAAATTAAGGAATTATACACTATCTCCAAAGTTGAAGAAATTAATAGCATATTGGGAATAAAGATTACAAGAACAAATGAAGACGAATATATTATGGACCAATCCAAATATATACAAAATAAATTAAACGAATACAATATTACGGATGAGAAGGATAATCCTTATTCGGAGATATCAGATAGCGAAAAGAATAAAATTGATATAAATCCTATAAATCCAACTAAGCATAGATCAGCCATAGGTTCTCTAATACATTTAGCAAGATGTACAAGGCCAGATATTAATGAAACTATCAGTAAATTATCAACTAAAAGGAACAATCCGACTATGAAAGATTGGAAAATGCTTCTAAACGTTTTAAAATACTTAAAGAAAACTAAAAACTATTATTTAAAATTCAACAGTAAAGGGGATATTCTTGGATATTCTGAAGCAAGCTTTGGACCAAAGGATGAAAATGATGACGCTAAATCAACTACCGGATACATTATATATTTTGGAAGTGCTCCAATCTGTTGGAAATCAAAGAAGCAAAAGTTTACTGCTAGGAGTACAAACGAAGCTGAATTTAATGCAACAGCGGATCTTATCGAAAAGGTCATCTGGTTAAATAATTTAAATAAAGAAATAGAAGGTAGAGTTCTATTATTTCACATCTATTCTGATAACATTAGTAACATAAAAATACTTACTAATGAAAAAAGAACAAATTCCTCTAGACAATTTGATATTGATTATTCGTTTGTCATGGACTATATAAAAGAGGACTTTATTAATATTTCCTATATTAACTCTAATAATATGCTTGCTGATATTCTTACTAAAAAAATTACAAAAGACTCTTTTAATTATTTTATTGACAATACCTTTTATTATTAATTATTTTATTTTATATTTTGCTTAAAGAAATTTTACTTTGAGGGGGGAGCGTTAGGTTTTCAAATTAAAATTCCTTTCATCAAAATACAAAATTCATTTTTCGTACGAAATATAAAAATTTCTATTACATATTTCTGAATCTTATTTTGTTAAAATATAGTAAATAAAATTATACATTATGCTTTATTATAAAATAAAATTAAATAAAATACATGTAATAATTATTCAGAAAATGATTCTTCTTTATTAATAAAATATTATTAAATAAATAAAATATATTATATAAAATAATTAATCTGAGCTTCACTCATTGTCAGATTAAGAGTTTCATGAAAGAGACCATAAATATATTTATATAATATTATATTTTTAAAAAAAAATTACTATATTCAAATTTAAATTTATTTTATAAAATAAATAAATATATAATTAATTTATTAAATAATTAAATATAAAAGTAAATAAATAAAATTTTATTAAAAATTTGATGCTTAAAATCATGGGAAGAAAAAGAACTCAAGAAACAGAAATCTCCGAAATTAGTTCCACTTCCTCTTCATCAACCCCTACTATGAATAAAAATGAAAACATTAATAAAGATGAGGATAATGTTCCTCAAAATGAAATTTTATTTCAAAATTATGTCTATAAAGATTTATTAATTAAATCCGTATTTAATTACAAAGATTTTAAATTAAATACCTCAAATTTTGAAGATTGGTTTATTGAATTAAAACGTCATCTAATTGCATAAGATTACGACGAATATATTGAAAAAGAATTTGTGTATGATGACATGACTAGAAAGCAAATAAAATATGATAACGCAGTTCAATCAATAATATCTGGTAGCTTAGACTTAGAAACAAAGGCTTATCTAAAAGGTTGTAGGACTGCATATCAAATGATTGATAGACTTAAAAAACAATTCTACAAATCAGGAGAATCCTTATTAAATTTATTAATGCAAAAAATCAAAATTTTAGAAATTAATAATAACAATTATATTCTATATCTCAATGAATTAAAAAATCTATTTGAACAATATGATATAGAATGTGTCAAACTAAATAAAAACAACTAACTGAAGAAAGTAAAATCATCTATGCTTGCGCTAAATTTAAAAACATTGGATTTAATTTTACATTAACTTACAAATATAAAAAATTTAATGAACTTTATGATGATTTGCAAAAAATGAGAAATCATGAAGAAAGAATCAACAATTATCTAAACACTCAAATTAATAATAATAATGAAAATAATAACAAAAATAATAAAATTAATTATATTTCAAATAATAGCAAGCAAACTATATACAAAAATAATAATAATCAAAATAAACCTAATAATTCAAGAAATAAAAACAATAAAAATATAAAAAGCAAACACTGTCTCCTATGTAAAAAAGATGGTCTATTATAGAAGAATGTTATTATAATCCATTCAATAAAAATTAAAATACAATAAATAAATATAATAATAATAAAAATAATATTAACAACAAAAATAAATTTCACTCTTATAAGATAAATGAAAATAATTCAGAGTATTCATCAGACACAAATGATGATTACATTAACTTTACCGGAAATATATCTGTATTACAAAACAATATTAAATGTAACAATTTAAAAACAAATAATAAATATACAACATGAATTATAGATAGTGGTACAGGATTAAATTTAACCAACAACATAAACCAACTAAATAATATTCAAAATTCTAATGATAAAACAATAATTTATCCAAATGGTACCACTGATAAAATAAATTGTTCTGGTACATATTATGGAAGTTTCAAGAATAATAAATTCAAATTGTCAAATGTTCATTTTGCATCAAACATTAAAAACAATCTAATCTCAATACATCATATCTTAAGTCTTCGCAATAAAATAATTATGGAAAATATCAATAAAAAAGATAGATAACAAATAATTAATAAAGATAATAATATAATCGCCAATATTTATGCAAATGATGAAAATTTATTTACATTTAATACTATTTCAAATATCAATAGTATTAATGTTGATATTCAAAGTAATAATTATGACAATTATTCAAAATTTAATATTCACAATGTAGATTATTCACTTTGGCATTCAAGGTTAGGACATTTCAATAATTATAACAATATTAAAGAATTTATTATTAACCATACTTCTTTTCACAATAAAAAAGAATGTCCTAAATGCAAAATCAGTAAATTGAGGAGAAAACCTTTTTCTGCTTCTGATTCTTTCACAACTGAACCTTTAGAATTGGTTCACACTGATGTTGTGGGTAAACTAGAAACTTCATTTCAAGGATATAACTACTATCTAACTTTTCTAGATGATTTTTCTCGCAAATGTTGGATTTATCTTTTAAAAAATAAATCAGATGTCTATGATAAATTTGTTGAATTTTATAAATTAACTTGAATAGGGTTTTTGTTGAACTCATTCTTATATACCTGATATTAGGATGGTTACTAGGGAAAGGTTGGTTAGCTTCAGGGGGATATTCTACATCAAAATATCTTAGATTTCTCGAATTAATTGGACCGTCAACATAGTTTAGGTAAGAGTGTATATGATCCAAAGCAATATCGCCGTTGTGATTTTTTTCTTTGCTTACAATAAATTCGATATTCTTCTGTTTATTTTCAATCATTAGAGCAACATCACTTTTAGTAATAATTCCCCTGGTGTCTGCATAAGTTAACAAGAATAATTCTTGTTATTTATACGGAAACCATCACTATTAGATCCTTTTCTCTTCTTACTAGCGGTAGCTGAATCCTTGCCTTTAGAAACCCTTTTTCTCTTGGAGCTTGAAGCCATTTCAGTAGCAGTAACAGCGGTAGCAACCTTTTGAGCGTTATCGAAAGTCATTTTTCAAAAAAAAGTTTATAAAAATTATAAGTTAAAAAATGACTAAGTGGTTTGATCTTAAATATTATGATTAAACCACTTAGTCAATTAGACTGTTTATATACTTTTTTTACAATGATATAAAACAAATTTGTGTAGCAACATATTTGTATATTTAATAATAATTATTAAATATTAAATTTATATCTCTTTTGTCAATAATAATATTTGAACTAATTTCTTATTCATATATTATTCAATATTTATATATATATTATTCATTATAATATGAAATATATTAAATATATTAAATTAAATAGTTAATTTCTTCTAAATATATATAATAAGAATATTATTATATATATAACTTAAATATTCATATTTATTTTTAAAATTTATATTAAAAATACATAATACTTCTATATATTATAATATATAATATAATGAAATAGTTTTAGTTATTTTAATTATAATTGTTAACAATCAAGATTATTATATAATAATTATATAATAACATAAATTTAATTTAATAAAAATGTATATACATATAAATTTATTCTAACATATGACGCCACATGTATTTATTCATAATTTAATTTTATTCATATATTTATGTAAACAATTGTTATACTTTAAAAACTGTACTCTCTCTCTTTTATAAAAATCTTAAATAAATAAAGTGTTAATAATAATTATTAATACAAAACAATATTAAAGGTATTATTTTATCTTTGTGTCTTTTTTCTACCGATAGTCGGTTAATAGATTAAGAATCTCAAAGAAGACCAGAGACTAAAATATCATAAAAAAAAAAAAAAAAAAAATTTTAATAAAAATTTTTAATATATTAATAAATTAAAAATTTATTATTTTTTCCATGAGCGAGATTAATAATTATATAATATTAAAAGGTACAGATAATTATGCATTATGGTTTAATTATCTGTGCAATGAACTAAGAAAGGAAGGTTTATTACACTACATTAAAGAAAATGTATTGAATAACGTGGATATTGATAATCCACCAAATGATAAGAAAGAACAAATTAAAAAGGATGCAAAAGTTGTATCTAAAATTCTAAATACAATAAATATAAATATCCATAGAGAAATAGTAGGACTAAATACTTCCTATGAAATTATATCAAAATTAAAGAAGAAATATGGTAGTTCAACTACTGATTCATCATACTGGTTGAAGAAATTAAACTCAATAAAAACAACTAATAAACAAGGAATTCTAGACGTGATAGATCAGTTAAAAGATATTTTTGAAAACATGGATAATATAAATTTCCACTTATCTGAAGATGAAAAATTAAGATACCTATTTAACGCTATGCCAGAAGATTATACAAATAAATTTACTCTTACTGATATAGATAATTTTACTAGTATTAGTAAGAAAATAGTGGAAGACATAAACAAACTTGCTTATATCCAACAATGGAACTTAAATAATCAACCTATGGATGATCCAATGGAAATAGACTATGCTGGTAAATTCCAAAAGAAGAATAAAAATAACAATAATAGAAACTACCAGACAAAGAAAGCAGATAAAAAATACTGTCATATATGTAATAAAAATAATCACAACACTTTTGATTGCTGGTTTAACGCGTTAAATAAGAACAGTAAATTTAATAAATATGTAAACCAAGAGTATTCCAAGGAAGAGAATACAAACAATAGTAAAAGTAATAATAATAATCAATCATCTTCAAAGAAAAAAGGAAAAGGAACATATTATACAGGAATAATTAAATAATATAATATAAATGAACAATACAATGCTAATGTAGATTATGAAGATATAAAGATCATGTTTAAAAAGGACACTAATAAATCTCATAAATCAGTATATTTAATTATAAAAATAACGCGTCAAAAGTGTTAAAGAACATTTCTTCAATTAATTTCTATGATAAATCCTACTGGTTATATGATTCTGGAGCAGGAGAACACTTAACAAACAATAAAAACTTATTAAAAAACTACAAAAAAGAAGAAATTGAATTAACCTGTGCTAATAATACTGTATGCACCTTTGAAGGTTATGGAGAATTTTCTTTCTTTATAAATAATTATAAAATTATTATACTCAAAAGATGTTGCCAAGAACATGATAAGTGGTGTGGAATTAGCTAAATTATGCATTAAGACTCTAACTGAATCAATTAATAATGATACAGTTAAAATTACTTTAATGGATCATTTGTATCAAATAGTCGCAATGAATTAATTATTACAGCAATACATGATAATTCAATAAAAGAAAATATAAAAAATAATATAATGGCAATAAATAAACTAAATAATGAAAGTAAATTATTATGGCATAGAAGATTAGGCCATTATTATTTAGAAAATTTAAATGAATATTTAGATATTCATAATATTAAAGAATCAGAATGAATTGACTGTAAAATTGCAAAATTAAAACGATTCCCACATAACAAAGAAACTCCAAAAGCAACAGAAATATTAGAAATAATACATTCCGATATTATTGGACCAATTAATGATTCAATTACTGGGAAAAGATTTATACTAACAGTAATTGATGAAAAATCACATAAAAGTTGGATTTTTCTGATGAAAAGTAAATCAGAAACAATTGATTTACTTATTGATTTTATTAAATATTTAAATAATATTTTTAATGATAAAAAAGTAAAAAATTTTAAGTCTGATAATGCTAAGGAATATAGAAATAAAAAGTTAACTAGATTTTGTAAAGATAACGGAATAAATAAAATTTATTCTCCTCCCTACAATCCAGAAAATAATGGTTTAGCAGAAAGGTTTAATCAAACCATTATTTCTTGTACTAAAACTTTGCTATATTGGAGCAAATTATCTGAAAATTTTTGGGATTTCGCTATCCAATATGCAAATTATTTATATAATAAAACTCCGCATCTTATCTCTGAGAAAACTATCCCAGATGAAGTTTTCTTCAATGAAAAAGTTAAAATTGATCATATTAGGACTTTTGGATGTATTACCTATTATAAAATTTTTGATCAAAATAAATCTAAGTTTTCACCAAATTCAAAGAAAGGAATTTTCCTTGGATTTAGTGAAGTTACTAACTCTAATATTGTTATGGATTATGAAGATTATAAAATCCATAATGTTAGAGAAATAATATGTAAAGAAAATGAGCCAGCAAAACTCTCACTATCTAATTCAGTAGGTGAAGAAAATGGATATCCATCCTTTTTAAATTTTGACTTTAATTTTAGCAAGACAAACAGGATAAAAAGTGGTACAATCCTTAATTTTCCTGGTCAAAATGACCATAAAAACTTGGATTCAAATTCAGTAGAAAATGAAAATAAAAATAATTCTGAAAAAGAAAATTCTGGTGATATTAATAATACTGATTTTAATACTATTACTAATTATAAAGTGTTTTATGATAAAACAGATTATAATAATACAAAAACACTATATTAAATAAATTCTTTTTATTAAAAATATTTGGTTTATTAAAAATCTTATATTAAATAGTTCTTATTATGTTATGAACTATCAAATAATAAAAAATAACAATTACATTTTTTCAATTAAAGAAAATTTACAATATTTATATTTTTTCTTAATTATATTCTAATATATTAAATTAATTTAATTTACATATATTCAATTTAAATATTAATAATAATTAATTTTATAAAATAATAAAATATTTAAACTAAAACTAATTATAGTATAATTTTCTAATTAACTATTTTTTATTATAACTATTTTTTATTATAACTATTTAAATATTTTAACTAATTTAAAATTAAACTAAAAACTATTAATAATATTAAACTAAACTATTTAAATAAATAAAAATTTAACAATAACAGATTTAGCGAATTTTTTGTGACTAAATTATTTAATTTCATATTTAATAAATATAAATTTAAATTTAAATAATTTAAGTTCTAATTTATAATTTTAAATTTCAATTATTAATTTAAGGAGAAATAATTATTTAAAGTATTTAATTCATGTACGTAAATTTGATGTATGATTTTTCGTTTACATAAATTTATTGAAATATGCTTTAATTCATAAATTAATGTAAATTACATAATTTTATTCAAGATATCGTGGAAAAAATTTCATACATAAATTAATGTAATAATGAATTACATAAATTTATTAAAGATATAAAGATATCTTTACACTAATACTAAAAATGATATTGAAAATACATTAAATGAAAACCATAATAATGATGTAAATAAAAATGAAAATAAAATGAAAAAGAAAAGCAATATTGAGGTAACCCAAGAAAAGGAAATAGAAGATCCTAATAATTTTTCTGATGATGAATTTTTTGACGCAGTGGATGAAAAAAATTTTATTAATAAAAATTTTCAAAATTTTGATGAAAAATCTGAAAATGTAAATATTGAAGAAAATTATAATAATTTAAGTTCTGAAAAAAATTTTTCTACTGAAAACTCTAATTCATATGAAAATAATAAAATTTCTGATGACAATAATAATAATTCCATAAATGGAAATAATATTAATAATCATGAAATTAAAAATTTGAATAATAATAATAAAATTCAAAATGAATCAAATAATAAAGAATATACAGATAATATTTTACAAAATGTAAATTTCCATATATTAAATAAATCAGAATTAAATCCAAAATTCAATATTAATAACAATCAGTTAAATAATAATATATTACAAAATAAAAGTGTAAAAACACCTTCTCTTAATGTAAACAAAAGGATAAAACTAAACTTTAAAAGAGGAAGAAGGCAACTTGTTATTGACAAAAAAAAAAATGTTTCACAAGATATATTAAATTTTAATAAAAATTTAAATATTAATAATAATTTTAATTTAAATAAAAATTTAAATAATAAATTATTAAATAATAAAATCTCAAATAACAAAAAGAATAAAAATATAAATAAAAATAATTTATATTATAATAATTCTGAAAATGCTTCCTATATTGATAATAGCCAAAGTAATGTTGCTTTTATTAAAAATAATTCAAATATCATTAATAACAATATTAATTTAAAAAGAAATTTTTCTGAAGTTGATTATGAAGAGAGTTTTTTACGGCCTATTAAATACAAAAGAATAAATAATAATAGATATGTTGCTACCATTTCCACAAATGTTCCTCTTTCCTATACTGAAACTATAACATGTAAAAACCACGAAGAATGGGAAAAAGCAATTCAGGATGAACTTAAAAATTTATATGATAATAATATTTTTACTTTTGTAAAGTATATTCCTAAAGGAAAAAATATTATTTCTTCAAAGTGGGTTTTTGCAAATAAATATAATGGTGAATATATTATTACCAAAAGAAAAGCACGTCTTGTAGCTAGAGGTTTTAGACAAAGACGTGGTATCGATTATGATTTGACCTATTCTCCGACTCTCAATACAGACACCTTAAAACTTATTTTCTCCCTTGCTGCAAAATACAAATGGCCAATTCAACAATTAGATATTAAAGCTGCGTATCTCAATGCAGTTTTAGACAAAGAAATCTATATGTCTATTCCGCCAGGAGATCCTAACTTTGGGAGGGGATGGTGGAAGTTGAATAAGGCATTGTATGGGTTGAAGCAATCTGGCCGACAATGGAACAAAACTTTATCAAAATTTTTAATCAAAAACGGATATACTCAATTAATAACAGAAAAATGTATATTCGTTAAGAAAAATGAAAAAGGTGATGTATTAGTTATAATAGGTGTATATGTAGATGACATGGTCATTACAGGTATAAAAATAGAAATACAAAATACAATTAATATTATAAAGAATAATTTTAAAATATCCAAATCAGAACAAATAAATTATATTCTTGGAATTGAAGTAAAGAAAATTGATAATAAATATATAATCTCTCAAGTAAATTATATTAATAAGATTTTGGAAAATTTTAACATAAAATATACAAGAAAAGTAAGTACTCCATGTGTTGGTGATAATATCAAAGGTGAAAATAATAAACCCTTTGATAGAACAGTCTACAAAAGTGCCATAGGCATGTTAATATATTTATCCAAATGTACTAGACCTGATATTTCTTTTGCAGTACATAAAGCTGCAAGAAATTCAGAAAATCCTATTATTACAGATTGGGTAAAAGTTACTAATATATTAAAATATTTAAATAACACAAAATATTATAAAATATGTTATGATGGTGAAGGTGAAATTATCGGTTACACTGATTCGGATTTCTCTGGAGACATCAAAGATAGAAAATCAACTTCAGGGCATATTATCCTAATGGGTAAAAATCCTATATGCTGGTATTCTAAAAAACAAACAATAGTAGCTACATCGACAGCCGAAGCTGAATATATCAGTACTTCAGAATGTGTAAAAAAGGTTTTATATTTTAGAAATATTCTTAAAGAATTATTTAACTTTAAAAAACCAATAACAATTTATACTGATAATATAGCAAGTAAAACAAATATAGAAAATGATGAAATAAACACTAAATTAAAGCATATTTCAATCAAGTATTTTTTCAACAAAGATAATATTGAAAAAGGAAATATAAAATTAGAATATATTGAATCTAAACAAATGTTAGCTGACATACTCACTAAAAATAAAAATGGAAAAGATATGACGAACTTCGCAAACCAAGTTTTTATACATAAAAACTAGTTTGAGGGGGGAGTGTTAACAATCAAGATTATTATATAATAATTATATAATAACATAAATTTAATTTAATAAAAATGTATATACATATAAATTTATTCTAACATATGACGTCACATGTATTTATTCATAATTAATTTTATTCATATATTTATGTAAACAATTGTTATACTTTAAAAACTGTACTCTCTCTCTTTTATAAAAAACTTAAATAAATAAAGTGTTAATAATAATTATTAATACAAAACAATATTAAAGGTATTATTTTATCTTTGTGTCTTTTTTCTACCGATAGGCGGTTAATAATAATTAAATATATATAGTTGATATTATTTATTATATTCATATTTATTATATAATTATATTCTTATATATTTAACTTTATTATTCTTATTTTCATTTTAAGAATTATATAGTTATATTTATTATATTTATTATTTTAATATATATTTATTATATATTATACTATACTCCAATATAATATATTTTAAATGTATATTTATTATTATTAATAATTAAATTATTATAAAGATTCCTAATAACTACTCTTCTTGATTGTAGTTTAGAGAAGACCCTTGGTTAATTGGGTTTTTAAATTAAAATATATTAATAAAGGTTAATTAAATATAACGATACTATTAAAAATTAGTAGCACATAAAAGTCCGGCATATCAACAACTCACACACGTGACACGAATGGCTTCAAAAATTTTTTTTTTCAAATTAAATTATTCATATATTGATTGAATTAAAAACTAATTTTTTTTTTCAATCACCGCTATGGCGACCAATTAAATTTTTTTGTGGCTTACTATAAATAGTAAATATTTTTAGTTTATTTTAAATTTCTTCTTTAATTTTTTAATTTACAAAATTTCGATAGTTTGGATTATTTTATTTATAAATCAAATATTTATTTACCTTTTATTAATAATAAAAATAGAAATGGAAAGAACTACCACTACAACATCAACCAGATCTGGAAGAAAAAACAAATATAATGTTGAAAATACCCCATTTAATGGAAAATTAGGAACAGCATTACCATATGGTGATAATTCAATTATGAATGCCCCAGAATTTCAACAATTTAGTTATACAGTAGTTCCAGCAGTTGAATCTGAAGGTGTACGTAAAGCAGGAAAATTTACTATTAGTGTTTCTATTGTTGGAAATACTGAAGGTATTCTTTATTGGGCATTAATTTATGTTCCTAAAGGATATTCAGCTAGAAACTTTTTCGCTGAACAACAAGCAAATCCACCATTATATGAACCTTCTACTAATGTTTTGGCTTCCGGAATGAATGATACTAATGCAGGACCTGTAAGAATTTACTCAACATTATTCAAGAATTTAAATACAGGTGATTCTATTGTGTTCCAAGTTGCTGCTCAAAAAACTGAAGGAATTACTGCTAACACTTTTGTTGCTGGTTTAGTTAGATATGCTATATGTTATAATTAATTTAATCTAATTATTTAGTAAATTATTTAAAATGTAATATTAATAATTATGGGTATGGCTATTAATATATTACAAAAATTAATAAAGTTTATTTTTTAAAAAAACTATAAATACCTGTGTTTTTCTTAAATAATTTTAGTGTTTATTTTTCTTGTTATTTTATTTTTTTTATTTTAATTATATATCAAAAATGGCTGCAATAACAGATGGTATTGTTTATAGGCATGCTACCACTACCACCACTAGTACGGTTACGAATAAGTTCAATTAATATTAAATGCAACAAATCATTATATTGAATTTGATATTAAAAAAGTTGAAATTTATTTTAGTATGAAAAAAACATCTTCTTCTCCCTTCACTTATACCGAGCCTTATGTATGGTCAATAGTTTTTGGTACTCCTGCTCAATGGAATTCTTATAGCACAATTTCTTACGGGAATTATCAACCTAATTTAGCTGATGGTAATTTAGTATGTGCAGGTATTGGAAATGGTTATAATAATACTTTTAATATAGATAATGGTAAAATTATACTTCCAAGACAAACAGCTTTAGGGTTTATTATAGAACCAGAAGATAAAACATCAGGTGCTACGTATGATTGTGAAGTTATGGTTCATTATGATAATTATTGATAAAATAATTAAAATAATAAAAATGTAATTAATTAAAATTAATTAAATTAAATTTAAAAATAAATAAAATTTATTTTTATAAAAAAGTATAAATATGTGTATTTTTCTTGTTATTTTTTAAAATTAGTGTTTTTATTTTTATTTATTTATCAAAATTTTATTATGGTTTCTGAAACTAATAGAACGGTTAAAAGATATCATTATGAATGTATTGATAGTAATGATATTACAACATTAGATAGAAAATTAGCTATTAGAGAATGGATTATAGGTTATAATGTAGGAGGGGTAAGGGTGAAATTAAAAAATATTTCGTTCGAAAGCGTTAGAAGATCAACAAATCCACCATATGATCCTCCATTTCTTGTTTACTTTATTGTTATAAGAAATGGATATCATAATATGCTTACACAATTCAGGTTTAATGATGGTTCAGAAAATAATATTCCATTTGCCTTTTTTTATGATGGATATGATACCGTTAAGAGATATAATATAAACAAGGAATTTATTTTATGTAGAGGTGATACCTTATATTTTATTTTAAAGTCTATTTCTGATAGTTCTATTCCTGAAAATGATAAATATTACGTTTTAGTTAGAAGAAGAGTTATCATATCTTTAATAATTAATAATTTATTATTTTAATGAAACTGAATACATAAATAAAAATG
Organism: Neocallimastix lanati (nom. inval.); assembly: GCA_016946835.1. NCBI lineage: Eukaryota > Fungi > Neocallimastigomycota > Neocallimastigomycetes > Neocallimastigales > Neocallimastigaceae > Neocallimastix > Neocallimastix lanati (nom. inval.). Next base: position 513,328 of record JACVTC010000013.1, read on the forward strand.
TTATTTCGTTTTTAAATAATCACGGAATTAAATTTATTCACTCTATTCCTGGATATCCTCAACAAAATGGTTGTGCTGAACGATTAAATCAAACAATAAATAATTGTGTTAAAACACTTTTAAATTCTGCTAAATTACCTATTTATTTTTGGGATTCTGCCGTTCAATGTACTGCCTTCTTATATAATTCAAATCCTCATTCTAGTATTAATTTTAAAATTCCTAATGAACTATTCTTTAATAAACCTGTTGATATTTCTCATTTTAAAGTATTCGGTTGTAAAGCATTTTTCTTTAATAATCATAAAACAAATAAATTTGAAAATAATTCGAAACAAGGTATTTTTCTTGATTATCCTGAAAATTCTTCTGGGTACCGAATTTTAGATATTTCTACTAACTCTATCATTACTGCTAGAGATGTTTATTTCATGGAAGATATTCCTGGTACTATTGACACTTCCTTTTTCTCATCGAAAACTATTGATTCTTTATTCATTTACTCAAATTTATCGATTGAGGGGGAAAGTGCAAATATACAATCGACAAATTCTAATATCAATAATAATAATAATAATAATATCAATTATAATAATAATAATATTGATGATAATAATATTAATGATAATAATAACAATATAAACAATAATATAAAAAATATTAACAATTTTTCAGATAGCGATATTAATAAAAAAAGAAGAATTCAAGATGATGAAGACTCAGGCGATGAATCAGACACCCAAACATTAAATATAAGAAAAGAAATATTATCAAAAAATAAAAACATTAATAAAAAACATAAAATTTTCAATATTATGACACAATGTCCAAGTACATATGAAGAAGCTATTATTTCAAAAGATTCTAAAAATGGAACATAGCTATAAAAAATGAAATTAAAAATGTAATGATGGTAGTCAATATTAAAGATATACCAAAAAATACAAATATTATAGATACAAGATGGGTTTTAGCAAAAAAAATGATAATACTAAAAAAGCCCGATTAGTAGCAAAAGGTTGTCAGCAAAAGGAAGGTGAAGATTTTATTTCAACATATTCACCTACATCACAATCTGATAGTTTAAGAATTACCATCGCAATAGCTTCAATAAATAAATGGAATTTAAAACAATTAGACATAAAAGCGGCATATTTAAATGCTGACCTTAATGAAACAATTTATGTTGAAATTCCAAAAGGAGAAAAAAATTATAATAAAAATAAAGTATGGTTGTTGAAAAAAGCACTATATGGTTTAAAACAGGCTGGACGTATGTGGAATGAAGAAATCATTAATTATTTAAAATCAATCGGCTTTAAACAATATAAATCAGACAAATGCTTATTTGGAAAATATAATAAAGGAAATAAATTAATAGGGTTATTAACATTATACGTTGACATTTTAATAACTGGTGAAGATTATGAAATCAAAAATATAATTAAAAAATTAAAAAATAAATATACAATTTCAAAAGAATCTGATGCCAGAAAAATTATTGGAATAAATATTTATAAAATTAAAAATGTTTATAAAATAAATCAAGAAGATTATATAAATAAAATTATTAATAATTATAATATGAATAAAACTAAAATAATAAAATATCCATGTAGAAAAATTTCAAATGAAGAAAGAAAAAATGCAAAACCTGTAGATGTTGGAAAATACAAATCACTTTTAGGTTCACTATTATATATTGCAATAAAATCTAGACCAGACATTACATATGCAGTTAACCAAGCATCAAGAAATTGTGAACATCCAACAGCTATAGACTATAAAGCATTGCTACTGATATTACAATATTTAAAATCTACAATAAATAAATCAATATACTATAATGGAAAAAATAGATTAGTTGGATTTTCAGATGCCGATTATGCTAATGATGAAGCCACTAGAAGATCTGTAAGTGGATATATATTCTTACTTGGAAATATTCCAATTTCCTGGAAATCACAAATTCAAAGAAATGTAGATAATAAAGCTTGTATAGCAATAGCTGAAGATGAAAATGCTAAAGGTAGATGCAAACATATTGATACTAGATATAAATTTATTCAAGAAAAAATAAAAGAAAAGAATATAAAATTAGAATATATTAGCACAAATGATATGTTAGCTGATCCTTTAACAAAACCAGTATCCGGTATTAACATTAAGAAATTTAACGATATAATTTTTGATAATTAAAATATAATATAAAAAAAAAAATAAATAAAATAAAAATAAAAATTAATAAAATAAAATAGTTCTAATAAAGACATAATGTAGGGGGAATGTTAAAATATAGTAAATAAAATTATACATTATGCTTTGTTATAAAATAAAATTAATATAAAATACATGTAATAATTATTATTCAGAAAATGATTCTTCTTTATTAATAAAATATTATTAAATAAATAAAATATATAATATAAAATAATTAATATGAGCTTCACTCATTGACATATTTTATATTATTTTATTTTAATTATATAGTTATTAGTTAAACTAATTTAGCCTTTAAAATATAATATTAAATTATTAAAAAAGCCCTTTTCCAATAAAAGAAAACAAACAGAAGAAGGTGTTATAAAATAATAATAAAAAAAAATTAATACTTATTTAGTAATAATTAAAAAAAAAAAAAAATTATATAAATACGATAAAAATTAATATTTTTTTATTTTAGAGGGTTTTTTAAAAAAAAGGAAGTTTAAAAGGAATTTTATTTTTAAAATATAACGAGAAGAAGTTATATTTACATAAGGTGTTTTAATAAATAAAAAGTAAACAAAAGAAAATTTTTCATTTTAGTACAAATCATTTTATTATTTTAATAAATAATAAATTTTATAATAAATAAGGTTTATATTAAAAATTTTTGTAAATTATTGAGTTTTAATAGTCGAGCTTATCTAAAATACTACAATATATAAAATAAATTAATCTATTTAAATAATTCAATAAATACATATATTACAATAAATTCTTTAATATTCAAATAATAATGATAATAATAAAATTATATATATATTTTGACACTACTTAAATTTTTATTTTATTTTATAATAATTTTTTTTTTCAGGAAAATAAATCATGATGGAACAAAATAATCAAAGTATGAAAGAATATGCTCCTAAAGTAAACTAAACTTCAAAATTTATCTCCACTCCTAATGAGTTTATTCAAACAATTTTTTCATTAAATGGCGTCTTGTCTAAGTACGAAGATGAAATGTTGATAAACATTAATGACGTCCTGGAACAAAGCGTAATGCTCTTTCAAGAACATCCAAACTCTTTTCCATCTGACATAGATAAAAACACCTTTGTTATTAATAAACTTCACGGTGTTGCAAAAAAATGGGATCTCTCTCTAAAAACTAGTAATATTTTAGAAAATTTAAGATACAAAAAATTTAAACATTTAATAAAAATTTTGGAGATACGAATGAGGGGAAATACGTTCTTATCGAATAATTATTGGAGTTAAAACAAAAACAATTAGGAATAGCTACCTTTTATACTATTTAACTTAGAAGATTGTCAAGGAAGATCGAATAGCAAGATAATGTCATATATCTAATAAGACGTGGACTAATTGATTAGGTTAAAAAAGAATTTGATAAGATAAAAAATAAACCTCTACTTTTTTTGAAGCTTCCAAAATGATAATTGGAATTGATAAACGATGTCTTTTGAATAATTAAGTAATGAACAGCCCTATTAACAAATTTAACAAAAAATCAACCTTCAGAAAAAAAAGACATGACCTGAACAAGAATATATAAATATTCCAACTATAACGAATTAAAAACAAAAAACAAAAACTTATTATAAACAAATTTCATACCTAATTTTACAGTGAAAATGACTAATACTTTTACTATATTATTCAACAATAAGTCTTTAAAAATAAAACTTGTGAGAGATTACGTATCTGCAAGAAGCTTTATATATAAAAACTTTGTAACTACTAACAAAATACAAGTTTCTGGTATCCCTTTACTAATAAATATTCAACTTCCGAATAATAAAAATATGAAAAAGTAAACTACTAAGGTCTTCAACTTCAATTTATGGAACATAAAAAACTTTGAATTTTGTGTAGCAAATTTTCAATTCCATGGAATTTCTAGAATTCTCGGAAGAGATTGCCTCAATATCTTCTTTTTGGAAAATAGTTATATCTACTTTTTGAAAATTTTTGTTCTGATCATTGTCTTTCGTCCAAAGGAAACAAATTCATATTTCACTCAAAAGAAATAACTGTATCTATGGTACCCGAGGTTATCCTAACTAGTGATTGGATCTTCTCTGAAAACAACCTTGAGGAAGATAGCTCTGACAGTGATTTGTGAGCTGTTATGGTAGATAATCACAAACAATAATGGAAGAGAAAGAAGCGATAATCAATAAATATTACTTGGAATTTAAGATAGTTTTTGAGAAACAAGTTGACAAACTACCAAAGCATAGAAAATATGACATGTCGATAGATATCATTTCTAGGATAAAAATGTAGTTTATAGAATTTTAGATCTCTCCAATAATTCGATTATTACTGTTAGAGACACTTATTTTATGGAAAATATTCCTGGTTCTATCGAAACCACGTTTTTATTTTCAGATTCTATTGATTCATTATTTGATATTACAGATTCACCAATTGAGGGGGAGCACTCTAACAATAATTCATAATTAATGAATAATAAACAATTAAATAACAATTCAGGTGCTTCAAATAATGATACTAATAATAATAACTTAGATAATATTAATTATAACAAACAAAATATTTATGAAAGTAATAGCAAGTATTTCAATAACAAAAATAATAGCACACAAATTACTAAAAGAAATGATAACAATAAACAAATAGAATCAATAAATAGTAACGGTAGTTAATTAATCAATAATTACAACAATAAAAGAAAATTCAATGATGAAAGCAATATAAAAAAAAACTGCTAATAATGAAGTCACTAAAGAATTTATTTCAAATCCGGAAAAGTAAAATTTTAAACAACAAACTTAATAATCCATTAAACTATGAGGAAGTAACTAACTCTCATGACTCAAAAGAATCTGATGCATGACCACGAAAGATATCAGGTTTAGTATTATTATCAAGTTTATTTTTCTAGTGATTATTGTAAAAGTATACTCAACAACCAAAAACTTTTAAGTGGGAAATATAAACAGGTTTATTAAAAAATACATCATCAGGTATATGTAAATTGTTTCCATAATGTGTATTTAAGTTGTAAAGACGACAAGCACATAAAATAGCGAAATCCAAAAATTTTAAAGGTAATTTGGAAGAAGATAATAGAGTTTTAACACAATTATCCAAAGTTTGATTAAGACGTTCCTCGCGTCCGTTCTGTTGAGGACAATTTGGTAATGAATAAATAAATTAAATATCATTATCTGCAAGTTACTTGATAAGAGGAGCTTTGTCGTATTCATTATCATTATCAGATTTTAAAGTAATAACATTATAATTGGTGGTATTTTTCATTAATTTATGAAAATGAATAAATGCGTTAAACACATCAGGTTTGTCTTTTGATAAGCATTTCCAGCATTTTCTGGAAAAATAATCAAAAAATATGTAATAATTAAAACCATTATAATGGGTAATAAGTTTATCAACAACATCATAGTGTATAAGTTGAAGAGAATGTGTGAATTTGTTAATCGAAGTGTAAAATGGTTTTTTCTTCATTTTACTGATATGACATTGTGGACAATCCCTTTTATTAAGAAAATTGGTATGTTCTAAGACATAATTTTGAATATTTTTATTATTGTTATTAAAGTGTCCAAGTCTTGCATGCCATAATTCATAATTCGTAATCAAAATCAGTAACACTTAATTGATTAATTTTGATTTATTAATATTTGATATAAAATGCAAATAAAAACTTTAATTATTAATAAATTATTTTATTAATAATTACATAAAAATAAATTAATAAATCATTTGCAAATTCGTGACATAAATAAAACGTGATCGAAAATAATGTGATGTGATAAAATTAAATTTTGCAAAGACAAAAATTATTCAAGAGCATAAAAATTAATGTAAACATAAAATTTATTACATAAATTTTATGTTATGTTAAAATTGAAATAATTTATAAATTTCTTTTTATTATTTTTATATTATTTTATATTGATATTTATTTTATTATATTTTTAATTATTTTAATAATTATTACTTTATTAATATTTTATATTTTATTAATTATAATAAATTTCTAATATTATTATTTTTTTATGAATATTTTATTTTAATATTTTATATTTTTATTTTATACTTTATATTAAATACTTTAAATACTTAATAGTTATTCTAAAAAAAAAAAATTAATTAAATAGTTTATTATGAATTACAAATATAAAAGCAAGAATAATTCTTAATAATTATTCTTTGTACAGTTTTATGCCAAATTTATTTTATAATTCTTTTATATTTACGAGATAATAATTAAATACATGTATTAATTTTACAATTATTTTTAAATAATAAATAAATAAAAGTTAATAATTAAACACTACAAAAATAAAACTTTTCACAACAAGAGAACTTGAACCTAGGCGTACTTTATCATATTATTAGTATTTAAAGTGAATAAGTGATCGTTATTGACATATATGGGGGAAATTAATTTTTATTTATAAATATTTGTAAATGATTTCTGTTTTCAATATTGTCAAAGTCAATTATTAAAGTATGCCCATTTAACACTAAATGATGTGTTTGTATTAAGTTATTCTTAATATTTTCAGCATAATATACTTTCGACAAATTTAAAGGAAAGTTATTTAAAGTTCCGACGTATATTCCTACCATTTTAATCTTTTCAGTTTCGTCATTCAGATATATTATTGATTTATTATTGATATCCTTTGGATTTTGTAATTTATTTATTTAGTTAGTTAAATTAATAGGATATCCAGAATCAATTATCCATTCAATTTCATCATTGGTTTTTGAATTTTGTTTAATATGATTTATTAAAATATTTCCAGAAAATCCTTGATTTATATCTTCTTCATCACTAGATTAAGAGGTAGCTTCGGAATTGTTATTAGTTTTTTCCTTTTCATTGGATCTATTCCATTAGTATCTTGTGCAGCAACTTGGAATACAATAGAATCACCTGTATTTAAATTCTTAAATAATGGTGAATAAATTCTTACAGGTCCTGCATTTGTATCATTCATACCGGAAGCTAAAACATTAGTAGAAGGCTCGTATAATGGTGGATTTGGAATTTGTTCAGCGAAAAAGTTCTTAGCTGTATATCCCTTAGGAACATAAATTAATGCTCAATAAAGAATAGCTTCAGTATTTCCAACAATAGAAACGCTAATTGTAAACTTACCAGCTTTACGAACACCTTCTGAATCAATTGCTGGAACCACTGTATAACTAAATTGATGAAATGTTGGGGCATTCATAATAGCACCATTTCCATATTGAAGTGATGTTCCTAATTTTCCATTAAAAGGCGTGTTTTGTACGTTATATTTGTTTTTTCTTCCAGTTCTGGTAGATGTAGTTGTAGTTTTAGTTGTAGTTCTGGCCATTTTTATTATATATTATATTTATAAGGTAAATAAATATTTTGTTTATAATTAATATAATCCAAACTATCGAAATTTTGGAAATTAAAAAATTAAAGAAGAAATTAAAATAAATCAATAAATGGTTTCCTTATATAGTAAGCCACAAAAAATTTCATTGGTCGCCAAGGCGGTGTTTAAAAAAAAAAATTTGGATTGTAAACCAATCAACATATAAATAATTTAATTTGAAAAAAAAATTTGAAGCCATTTGTGTCACGTGTGTGATTTGTAAAAAAAGTATAAAAGACGGACTAATTGACTAAGTGGTTTAATTATAATATTTAAAATTAACCCACTTAGTCAATTTGATTTTTATAATTAATAAACTTTTTTTTTAAAAAAATGACTTTTGATAACGCTCTCAAGGTTGCTACCGCTGTTGCTGCTACTAAAATGGCTTCTGGCTCCAAAAGAAAAAGATCTTCCAAAGGTAAAGAATCAGCTACCGCTAGTAAGAAGCAAAAGAAAAATACTAATGGGGGGTTCCGCATAAATAACAAGAAAGAATTCTTATTGACTTATGCAGACACCAGGAGTATAACTACTAAAAGTGATGTTGCTCTGATGATTGAAGAAAAACAGTTGAATATTGAATTTATTGTATCTAGAGAAAAAAATCACAATGGAGAAATTGCTTTGGATCATATTCATGCTTATCTAAATTATGTTGACGGTCCTGTTAATTCTAGAAACGTTAGATACTTTGATGTAGAATATCCCCCTGAAGCTAACCAACCTTTTCCTACTAATCATCCAAATATTAGATACAAGAATGAATTTAACAAAAACCCAATTCAAGCAACAATTGACATGATTAATTATGTTACAAAGGAAGATAAAGACCCTCTTTGTAATTTTGATTGGAAAAAAAGACTTGATGATTTAGAAAGTCAATTGAAAACAAAGGTAAAGGCAAAGAAAATTTGGAAATTCCTTTTTTTGAATGGGTTAATGAAGATCCACGTCCTGATGGTGAAGAAGTAAAAAGACGTATTAGATCTAATAAAGTATGGTATGATCAATATTGCTTGAAATTTATTAATTTTAATTCTTTGATTAAAGCTGAATTTGATTGCCGCAGGGGGAATGAAAAACCTAAAGCCGTTTATGATAGAAAATTTATTATTCCTTTAAAACTTCGTAATTGGATTAACTCTTTTGAAGAATGGCGTTTAAATAAATATGATCGTCCTAGAGGTTTAGTTCTTACAGGTCCTCCCAAGTCTGGAAAAACAAGTTTTATCGAAAGGCTTTTTTATTTTTAGATATATCGTTGTCTCCTGTGAAGGGTGTTTTTCTTTTTCGAGTATTGTTTATGCTGAATTTTTCTAACATATTTTCAATAAAGCTTTTCTGAAAAATAATAACTATTATTTTTTTTTCTACTTTAATCCCTAAAAATATATTCAATTGGTCCGAAATTCGATATTTTGAATTTTTTTTTAATTTTTGATATTATATCTTTGATAAATTTTATTTCACTAGCAATAACAATATCATCAACATAGAGTCCAATTATACATTTTGTTTTATCATTTATTGTATGTTTGAATATGCATTGTTCGGCTTTAATTTGTTCAAAATTATTATTAATTAAAAATTTTCTTATTGTTTCATACTACTATCTACCGGACTGTTTAAGGTCATATAATGCTTTGTTAAGTTTCCAGTATCCCCTCCCAAAATTTATATCTCCTTTAGGAATGGTAGTGTAAATATCTTTGTTGAGAGGAGCATTAAGATAAGCAGCCTTAATATCAAGTTGAAAGATGTCCCAATGAAAAGCAGCAGATAATGCAAAAATGAGTTTTAGACTATCAATATTTAAAGTAAGGGAATAAGTTAGATCGTAATCAATACCCCATTTTTGACGGAAATCTCTGGCAACTAGACGGACTTTATATTTGTAAATAAAATTATTACTATCCTTCTAAGTAGCAAAAACCCATTTCGTAGAAATAATGTTTTTACCTGGAGGAACTTTTGAAGCAAAGGTCATCTTATTTGAATATAAATTATTTAATTCATCTTTAATGGCGTTAATCCAGTGATTTTTATTTATCAATTAATAGCTTCATCATAGTTATTTGGGGAATCAGAATAAATAGATGCAATCATATAGGAATCATCAATATCCAACTTTTTTCTTAAAGTTCTAAGAGTAGAAGGAATAACTATTTTGGAATCGGGAGAATTAAGTATATTGTTTTTATGATATAATTGTTATAATTATTATTATTTGTTTGGTTTGTTAATTGGCTTTGATTTTACATTTTGATGCATTTTTATTTTTGATATTTATTTGTTTCAAATATTTATTACTATAAATGTTGTTGAATTGGGAATTTTTAACTAAATCGTAAATATTATATTGTGAATTTGAAGATATATAAATATTAGATTTGAAATATGAGCTATCCTCCATGATTTCGTTATTGGAAAAGTAATTAATAATTTGAGAAAAACGGTGATTAAGATGTGAGTTTTTGGGAGTGGTTTCTAAGAAAATAACTGAACGAGAGAAAATGATTTTATTATTATTTAAATATAATATCTTAAATACGACGTTGTAACTTAAAAATATACCATAAGATGCGTTTTTATCAAATTAGGATCAACAAACTTAGGAACATAAAATTGTACTTTGTATCTGAAAACCCGTAAGTTGGGGTAATCAACCTTTGAATAATAAAGTATTTCGAATGGGATTTTATTTTTTATAATGTGATTAGGAATGCGATTATGGATGTAATTAACCGTTCCAACGGCATCTTCTTAGAATTGCTTATTGAGTTTTACATCGTTTAAAAGAACTTTGGCTGAGTTTATAATTGTATCATTAAATCTTTCAATTCTAAAATTCTGTTGTGGATCATAAGGAATGGTGAATTGTTGTTGTATACAGTATGTTTTTACAAAAATCATGGAATTTAGCGTTTTTAAAATCAGTACCATTAACTAAAGGTATAAATATAATTCTAGTGTTAAAGATATTTTTAAATTTTGAAAAACAATTATAATAGATTTCAAAGGTATCGCTTTTGCATTTAATAAAGAGAATCCATTAATACCATGAATGATAATTATGGATTGATAGTATATATTTATTATTATAAAGTGATTCTGTAATAAGACCCATGAGATTTATATGAATTAATTCAAAAATATGTTTATCTCTATTGAAAGAATTTTTGAAAGATTTATTTTTTAATTTAGAATTAGGGCAAAAAGGACAGGTAGAAGGAATATATTTATAATAATTTGTTTTTAATGTCGTCAATATTGAAGTAGGCAATTCTACTATTCCACAAATTTAATTTTTCGGAATGTTTTATATAAGTATAATTTATTTCATTGAAATTATTATTATATATTTCATAAAAGTTAATTTTATTAATCTATATATTTTGAAAGTATTTGTATTATTTGTTAATACATTGTGTATTCTATTACCATTTGAATCATATATTAATACTTATATTATGTTGTTACGTTTGTTAAAAACGATTTTTAATTTTGTTGAATAAGTTTGAAAATAAATATTAAGTTTATATTAACAATAGGTGAATAATACACTTAATTGATAATTATTTCATAGGTATAATGTGCCCTTTGAAATTGCCAATGAATTCAGATCGAAAATATTGACTATTTGCCAAATAAGTCTTTTCCTCGTGTTCATTGATGTTGCTGAGAATGTTAATTTTATTGGTAATATTTATTGAGGCTCCGGAATCAAGGTGATATAAAACAAATATGTGTAGTAACATATTTGTATATTTAATAATAATTAGTAAATATTAAATTTATATCTTTTTGATAATAATTATTTTATTTTATTTTATTTCTATATGTATTATTATTATTATAATAATTATAATACTTTATTTCATATAAAATTTATATAGTTCTATATATTAGAATATATAATTAATATATTACCTATTTTTTATAAATAGATTAAATTATTTATAATAGAAATAGGAACTCTCTTGTAAAATTTGAGGAATTAGAATTATTATTTTAATTGTACGAATATTATAATTTTATTAATAAAATTTACTAAACTACAATTATTTAAAACCCACTGCTTGTAAATTATTGCACATAAAAGTCCCGCATATCAAAATTTTTGTCACGATATCCTGAATAAAATTATATAATTTACATTAATTTATGAATTAAAACATATTTCAATAAATCTAAACGAAAAATCATACATTAAATTTACGTACATGAATTAAATACTTTAAATAATTACTTCTCTTTAAATCAATAATTGAAATTTAAAATTATAAATTAAAACTTAAATTATTTAAATTTATATTTATTAAATATGAAATTAAATAATTTAGTTACAAAAAAATTCACCAAATCTGTTATTGTTAAATTTTTTATTTATTTAAATAGTATAGTTTAATATTATTAATAGTTTTTAGTTTAATTTTAAATTAGTTAAAATATTTAAACTGTTATAATAAAAAATAGTTAATTAAAAAATTATACTATAATTAGTTTTAGTTTAAATATTTTATTATTTTATAAAATTAATTATTATTAATATTTAAATTGAATATATGTAAATTAAATTAATTTAATATATTAGAATATAATTAAGAAAAAATATAAATATTGTAAATTTTCTTTAATTGAAAGAACGTAATTGCTATTAACGATTTTATAGTTCATAACATAATAAGAACTATTTAATAAAAGATTTTTCATAAAACGATTATTTTTAATAAAAGAATTTATTTTATAATTGAGTGTTTTGTATTATTATCTGTTTTGATATAAAACTCTTTATAGATATATTTTTTTTTCGTTTTATTTATGTCTTCCTTTTTGTTCCAACATTCTTTAGCATAATATCCCCTTATTCCACAATAGTTACTACGGCTATTCCTTCTTTTTCTATTAAAATTTCTTTTACTTTTTTTAATATTTTTCTTTTTACTTATATTATTCTCTAAATTAAATACAACTTTACAAGTATTATTTCCTGGTAAATTTCATCCTTTCAGGTTTGAGAAAATAATTTCAGGTATAATGTTTTTCACATAGGAGCAATATTTTGACCAATCATTATTATATTGAAAAACATTAACCCAGCGTAGTTCTTGAGGTAAACTTCTATTGAGGAGTCTTACTTTTGCACTATCGATAACGTCATAGTCTAATTTCTCTAATTCAATGAAATCATTTTGCAGGGTGGTATAAAATAATAATATTATCATCCATATTAAATTTGGCATTTTCTAATTTTTCTTTTAATTCTAACTTTCTTTTTCCTATACTATTTGTAAATGTTCCTTTGAAAATTATTAGAAAAATAAGGTTTTTAAAGTTTATTATTTTAATATAATTATATTTTATTATGGTAATTACAAAGATTTAATACTACATGAATTTCTACTTTATTTATACTAATGCAATACATGGCATATTTATAATGTGGCTTTTATTAGAGTAATTCATATTTGTAAATATGGCCCTTGTTGTAAATATTGGTTTATTTTTCATATTGATATTTATTTTATTTTTATCTCTTTATTTATTTTATCGTACGTTTGTTTTAATTATGCTTTCACTCCATTTCAAATCTAATTTACTCATTAAAAATTTGATTTGCAAAATCATCCATCTTTTTCCCATTTACATTAATACGTCTGCTAACATCTTGGTTGCATCAATGTACTTTAATTTTATAATCTTTTTATCAATTTTATCTTTATTGAAGTAATATTTTATTGCGATATGTTTTAATTTTGGATGAGATCCCTATTTTCAATACTTTTTTTACTTGCTAGATTGTCAGTGTATAATATTACTGTTTTATTATAGTTAATAAGTTCTATAAGAATATTTTTCAGTCATAAAATTTTCTTAATACATTCATAAAAACTCTTATATATTCTGCTTCTGAAATAGATGTGGTCACTATAGTTTGTTTTTGGATGCCCAGCATATAGGTGATTTTCCCATCAAAATAATAAATCCTGATGTGGATTTCTTATCATTAGTGTTCCCTCCAAAATCGGCATCAGAGAAAGCAAAGAAATTACCTGAACCATCAAAAGAAATCTTGTAATATTTAGAAGAAAGTAGATATCGAAATATGTTAGTAACATTTTTCCAATCCAGAAAATTTGGAGATTCGCAGTGACGGGCTGCATTGTGAAAAGCAAAAGAAATATCAGGGGCATGTGCATTTAGCAAAAAAAAAATAAGGGAGCCAATAGCACTTTCGTAGGTGCTAGGATTAAAAGGTTCTAAATTTAAATTTTTGGAATTGGTGTCGGAGCAAGGAGTGTGAATTGTCCTAGTAAATAAATAAAATTTAAATAAAATTATTTTTATAAAACATATAAATTATATCCCCCATTTAAAGAACAAACCTTAAGAGAACCGAACCTGAACTTCGTACTTTATCATATTCTAATATAATAATTTATATATAAAATAAATATATAATTTTATATATATTAAAAATAAATATATTATTAAATATATTATAAATAATATACAATATATATTATAATAGTAATTATAAAAATGAATAACTAATAATATATTATAAAAATTATTATTTTAAAGTATTGAAAATAAATTGGAAATTGATCAATTTAAATTTCCTTTATTAACTTCATTATTTAAAATAAAATAATATACATTTTAATATATCATAATTACGTTACATAAATCATAAATGTATTGCATAAATTTTATAATATAGCTAGCCACATTTTACATACATAAAAATATCATAATAAAATTAATACTATATATTTTGTATTAACTATATAATTAATAATAAAATAGAAATAATATTAACTTTATTTTCAACATCCCTTCTAAAGTTTGATATTATTTAAAACTTTATAAGTAAATTGTTTCTGAGTTTATTCATTGATTTTCCATTAGGCTTTCGTATATTTTATTCCAATTACGAAAAGCATTTATATAATAAGATGTTACTATAACATCTGAGATTGCCACTGTTTTACTTATTTGGTTTAGCAATTCAGAAAATCGTATGTCAAAGTCTGTAATCGTTTCATCTTTACGTATAGTAATAGATGAAAGTTCCAGAAGTCTGGAATTCTTTGAGGCTGTTTTCTTATGATACTTTGCTAAATTTGCTACTATAGTATCATAATCATCAGGTATTTTTTTATTTAGAGAATTACTAACTATTGTCCTTGCAACACCATCTGTTATTGCAATAAAATAATCTATTTTCTCTTTTTCTTCGCTTACTTTTAAAGTAAGGCACCAAAGTTCAAATGCAAACTTCCATTCATCGAATGCAACTTTTGTTTTTCCGAGAATGGGAAGTCTGTTGAACGTTATTAGTCTTTTCCATTTTTATATATATATATATTATTTACTTATATTATTTGTACTATTTTACTTATTTATATTTAAATTATTTAAATTATTTATATTATTTATATTATTTAACTTATTTTATTATTTCATTTATAATTTATTATATATTATCTTTACTTCATTTAATATAAACTATCTTTAGTTTGTTTTATATATACACTTAAATTAATTTTTAATATTTAAAAATTATATATTATTACTAGTACTATAATGGTTATATATATATATATATATATTTTTGTTAATAGTAATTAATTATAATTTAATTTACTATATTTTGTATTTTAATTTTAAAAAAATTATATCAACAATTTTTAAATTAATTATTACATTAATCTATTTTAATTAATTTCTGCTAAATGTTATTAACCTTTATTACTATGATTTAATAATCTTCGGTTAATTTATTATTAATTTTCGCTTAAGTATTTTACCTCATTGGGTTTTATTTTTATAAAATAAAGAATTCTACTTACCTCATGTAAAGATATTATTAATATCTTTATAAATTTTAATTAAATTTAATCATAAATTTAAGTAAAATTGAAATAAATCTATTAAAAATCACGTGTATAAAATTATTGCAAATAATTTTAAACAAAACTTCGACTTTGTTGTGAAATATATAACTTTATTAATAAATATCAAAGGTGTACATATATTAAATTTTAATTTTACATGTATTTTATACTATTACATTTACACATGATTCACATACATTTATTACATATATCATATAACTTATTTTACGCCACTATTACGTACGCTAGCTCATATATCTATGTTATACTATATACATTATATTATTTATATTATTTATACTTGTGTAATATTAAACTTAATTTCTAACATTCCCCCGTAAGTTTAATATTCATAAATTTTGTATAGTAAAGAGTTCTTGAATTTTTTCGTTAAAGTACCATTAAGGTATTTGGTAAAACCGTCTGCAATATTGTATTGTGATTTGATATACTTGAGGTCTATTTTATCTTCTTTTATCAATTCTCTTATTTTATGATATCTCAAATCTATGTGTCTTGATTTTGGATTAATTGTTTCATTCTTACTATTATAAATTGCAGCTCTATTATCAATGTTAATTGTTATACAATCAATTTTTATGCCTAATTCATTCAGTAAATTTCTTAACCACATACATTTCAAAGCACATTCATTCAGACTATAATATTCACTTTCAGCGGTAGATATAGCTACGCAGTGTTGCAACTTTGAATACCATGTCACAGGAGCTGAACCCATAAATATTACGAAACCAGTAGTTGATCTTTTTGTCTCTCTATCACCACCTAGATCTGCGTCTACATATACTCTTATATTAATGTCTTTAGTAATCTTTAAACCATAATGTTTTGTACCTTTTAAGTATCTAAAAATCTTGATAACATTCATCCAATCTTCGAGAGTAGGATCTTGATTCTTTCTAGTAGCTTTACTTGTCGCATACATAATATCTGGTCTTGTTCCCATAGCTAAATATAGTAAGCATCCTACAGCCTGCATATATGTAGTTTTATCAAACTTTGTTTCTCTTAATTTCTCATTTTCAGTATACATCATATTTGATATCGCATTGTATTTATCAATGTCAAATCTATCTAAGATATCATTTAAATATTGTATTTGATGCATAATATAACCATCCTTGCATTTAATAAATTTGATTCCTATTATGAAATCAACCATTCCTAAGTCACTTAAATTGAATTTGTCTTTAATTTCTAATTTAATTCTATCTATAACACTTTTCTTTCCAGAAATTAGGATATCATCAACATAAATAGCAATTATACAAATAATATTCTTATTCTTATCTTTCAATATATAAACACATGGTTCGCTCTTTAATCTTTCAAAACCTATTTCAGTAAGAACACTATCTAATTTATTATTCCACATACGACCAGCTTGTTTTAAGCCATAAATCGCTTTGTTCAACTTCCAATAGCCTTTACCATAATCTTCACTACCTTCAGGTATTTCCATATATAATTCTTCCTCTAAGTCAGCATTTAAATATGCCGCTTTAATATCAATTTGATAAATTTCAAAACCATAATAAATTGAAATTGCTATAATGACTCTTAACGAATCTTGCTTTAAAGTAGGTGAGAATGTTTCTATATAGTCTATTCCATAAATTTGAGTAAAACCGCGAGCAACTAACCTCGCCTTAAATCTTATAATTATACCTACGTCATTTCTCTTATAGCTAAATACCCACTTAGCTGAAATTATATTCTTTCCTTTTGGAATTTCTTTAACAAGTGTGTACACTTCCATATTCTTCATGTTATTTAATTCAGTTTCAATTGCCTTTAACCATTCCTCTTTATCAGGTCTATCAAATATATCTTTATACGAGTTTGGTAACGGTAATTCCATTTCACTACAATTTAATGCAACTAAATTATAATAATTACTTGCTCTCCTTTTCTTATAATTATTACTTTCATTCCTATCATTTAATTCTTCTTCATTCATTTCTTCAACATGTTTTCTTTTAGATAAAATACTTTCTTTATCTTTATTCATATTATCCGAAGTACTTACATTTGATTTACTTGCATATGGTTTATTTATGTTTTGTTTGTTTATATTTTGGTTAATTTCCGCATTAGAATTTCCAGATGTTGAGCTTGAATTATTATTTCTATTCGTTAAATTATTTAAATCAATTGATTTTCCATCACGCTTATTATAATCTCCATTATCTGTAATTCTTGGTATTTTACTGATTATTTCTTCTACCCTAGTATTATTATATTTCGAATTATTTTGAGTTAACTGGTTTACATTATTGATATTATTTACATTATTAATTGAATTAGTTTGGTCATTTAAGTTGTTTCTATTATTCTTGTTAACATTATCATTTTGAATTGCTTGATTTAAGTTGTCATTTGGACTGCCTTGTTTTAAATTGTTGTTCGAAATAACTTGATTTAAATTATTTAAATTACCTTGATTTAAATTGTTCGAGTTAAATTGATCATTATTGTCTGAATTATTTTGATTTGAATTATTGTTTAAATTATTTTGATTTAAATGGTCTACATCATTTGAATTTAATTGATTTAAATTATTTTGATTAATATTTGAATTATTAGAAACGTTTAGATTTTGGTAATTTATGGGATGTCCATTCTGAGAATTTAAAACAGGAGAGGGAAAGTTTTGTGCTGTATAATTATAATAATTTGGAGGAATACAATAATTTAAATTATTATATGGATTTAAATTATATTGATTTGGAGCATAATGATTTTGGAAATTATTTGGATAATTTACAAATGCATATGGATTATAATAATATAAATTATTAGGAGGTGGATAATCTAAATTATTGTAGTAATAGTTTGTGTACCCATTTATATTATCATTTATGTTGTTGTTCATATTATTATTATTATCTACATTATTGTTTGTACTATTTTCCATATTGTTATTATTTTCATTTATACTTTTATCATTTACGTTATTGTCCTCAAAGTCTACAACGTCTTCATCATCATTACTTCCCCCGATTTCATAATAAGGAGTGAAATTTATTAAATCCGGAGGAGAAGGAGGAGCAGAACCATTACCAGGAATATCTTCAAAAAATACAACAGAACGAGAAATAACAACTTTATTATTAGTGATATCAAAAATCCTATAAGCAGTTGGGTTGGTATCGTATCCAAGAAAGATACCTGGGAGGGAAGAGTTAGTTAATTTATTTCTAAACTGTTTAGGGACAAGGAAAAAGACTTGACAACCAAAGACTCTAAACCTTGAATAATCGACTTTTTCATTATAAAGAAGTTCATACGGAACATTATTATCAATACCTCTATGTGGCATCCTATTGTGGATATAGTTAGCTGTCCTAATGGCATCCTCCCAGAAAACATGATTAAGGCGGGCATCCTCTAACATCGCTCTAGCATTTGGAAGGAGAGAACCGTGTAACCTTTCGATACGTCCATTTTGTTGAGGTTCGTAAGGGACAGAAAACTCATGTGTAATTCCATTAATATTACAAAACTCTATAATTTTATTGTTAGTAAACTCTGTTCCATTGTCAGTCCGTAATCTTTTAATATTTTTATTAAATATGTTTTTAATGTTATTATACCAATTTAAAAAGGCGTTAAAAACATCACGTTTGGATTTGATAAATAAGACCCAACCAAAACGAGTGTAATCATCTAAAATAGAAACAAAGTATTTATTTCCATACATGGACCTACTATTAATAGTAACAGTGTCCATATGAACCAATTCAAATGGTTCAGTAGCGCGACTATCTGAGGGGTAATGTGGGAAACTTTTTAATTTTGTTTTCGCACACGTCTTGCATTTACATTTTATATATATTCTTTTTAATGTTTTCCTAAGTGTTCCTAGATTATAATGTCCCAAACGTCTATGCCATACGTAGAGACTTTCCTCTTCTTCACTATTGGCATTATTACAATTGATATCATTATTATAAAAATTTATTTTATTCTTGGAAGTCCAAATAATATAAGTTCTGGAATAATTTGAATATGTTGTACAGATTCTATTATTTTTACTATTAAATAATATTACACAATTTTTATTATTTCTTTTACAAAAAACAGTTTTGTATCCTTGTTCGGATAAACAGTCTACTGAGAGTAAATTTTTCTTGAATGAGGGAACATACAATACATTTTTAAGAGTAATTTTGTTGTCATTTATATAACCTATGTAAGTACCTATTCCTCTGCACTTAACGTATTCACCATTGGCGAAATAAATTCTCCGATTGTGTTTTTTATAATTTGATAATAGATTTGGATCACATATCATATGGTATGTGGTGCCAGAATCTAGTGTCCATGTACTAATATTTTTGGTTAATTTATTTTTATTATTATCATTTAATTTTTTATTTTGTTTATTTTTATTTTCTTTAAAATAAGATGGTTTGTTGAATGGGAGAATACTTCTTGATGCATTACCTGTTTCAATATTATACGCATCATTATAGTCTTTGAAAAAGTATTCTCTGTGTTTATCTTGTTTATTTACTTCATTTACTGTGCTGTTTAGGCAACGCGTTTCGCCTCCCATCATAGTTTTTATCATTTTTGTAATATTTATTATTATTATAATTTTTATTATTATTTCTATTATTATTAAATTTATTTTTATTATATTTGTAATAATTGTTATTATTATTTTTATTAAAATTCTTTCTATTATTACATTCACTTTGATAGTGACCTTTTTTACCACAACTCCAACATTCAATATTATTTTTATAATTTTTATTATTATATTTATTATTATTATTACTATAGTTTTTATTGGTATAATTACTTTGAACATTTGGCGTATTAA
Source organism: Neocallimastix lanati (nom. inval.) (assembly GCA_016946835.1). Taxonomy (NCBI): domain Eukaryota; kingdom Fungi; phylum Neocallimastigomycota; class Neocallimastigomycetes; order Neocallimastigales; family Neocallimastigaceae; genus Neocallimastix; species Neocallimastix lanati (nom. inval.). Next base: position 533,727 of record JACVTC010000013.1, read on the forward strand.
GATTTGAAACAATATTTTCCGATTTTTCTTTCTTTTCTTTTACTCTTTTTAGTAGCTGTACCCTTTCAATTAACTTTTTGGTAGTATCTTCCCAGTCCGTTTGTAGGTCTATTAAATTTGTTTTTATAGTTAATTCTTCTGGCATAGCATTAAATAGATAAATAAATTTTTCCTTAAATTCTAGTTTTTCTCCGAGATTTTCAAGTTCCTTAAACTTTAAATTCATATTAGAGATAAATATGGACAACGATGGATCACTTTCTGGGTCGTATTTTGAGTGATTAAGGGAATCTTTAATTTCCTCAATTCTATCCTTTTCATCACTTAAATTTAGGTTTACTATCATCCTATAGATTTCATATGCTGTACCAGATATGAAATCTATACTGGATGCTAGTTCTTCATTAATACTATTTAAAATAATTTCCTTGACCTTAGCATCATTTTTGAGGACCTCACTTTTTGTTCCTTTTTTATAATAAGTGTTTATAGTGTCATCCACTAGAATTAAATTTTGTTTTTCTTCTTCCTTTAAAGTGGAACCATCCACTTTTTCAATTTTGACACTATTAAGATAATCCGTTAAATTAAATCTCCTTAATAATAAATACAATTGTTGTTTCCACAACTTAAAATTAGAGCTATTTAGCTGATCTTTTGTTTTTAAGACTTCGGACATTTTTTTTTTTTATTTTTTTTTTTTTTTTTTTTTTTTTTTTTTTTATTTAAAATTAATCAAAATTAAAACCTCTTTAAACTTTACTATAACTCTTCTAGTACACTTAGAGTCATTGAGACTCTTAATCTGTTGTGAAATATATAACTTTATTAATAAATATCAAAGGTGTACATATATTAAATTTTAATTTTACATGTATTTTATACTATTACATTTACACATGATTCACATACATTTATTACATATATCATATAACTTATTTTACGCCACTATTACGTACGCTAGCTCATATATCTATGTTATACTATATACATTATATTATTTATATTATTTATACTTGTGTAATATTAAACTTAATTTCTAACAGACTTCTTCCCAATCATATTAATAAATTAAAAATTTCTCTTGTGAAACTAGTAATTGAAAATCATTTCTTTTTATGTAATTTAATTTAAATAATAAGAGTTAAGGTTTTTTACAAGATAAATTAACAACATGAAACTATGCAATTAGTCATGTTGAAACTTGCGGCATTTTATGCTAAAATCATATTAAATAATTATGACAACTTTTATATTAATTTTAAATAGAAAATATAATAAGAATTTATTAATAATATTTAAATAATAAATGAGCTCGATTGAAATTGTTTATATTTATTTTAGTTATTAATTATAATTCTCTTTATTTAGTAATAGTTAATTATTTATTATTAGTTTAGGTTAGTATTGTTTTTAAATAAATAGTTAGATAATATAATTCAATAGGAATTATATATTCTAAATGTAATAAGATAAAAATATAAATAGTTAACCAAATTTCATGTATTTTAATCGATGTAATTGTTATTAACGATTTATTGTTAATAACACTAATAATTAATAAAGATTATTTTAAAATCTAAATATAATAAAACTTATTTGTTTATAAAACATTTTTGTGTTATTTAGTGTTATTATAATTTTTGACTTATAATCTATTTTTTAAATCAAAACTTTATACCTCACCGGGCTTAGTTAGGATTCTCCACCAGTTTGACAAAGATTGATTATTATCTTAATTTAGAATTTACTTCTAAAAGTGATAATAATGTGTCAATTGAAATAAGTATTTATTAATTGTAAAATGTTCCTTATGGAGCAGATTACAATTACGAAAAAAACAACAAAAACAACACTATCAATAATAATACTCTAATGAAATTTATTTTTATTAAAAAATTCTTTTATTAATCTCTTTATTATAAAAATTCTTTTTATTAGTTATTAACTGCAAAAATAGTTAATAACAACTACATTTTTTTAATAGAATAATTTTACATGTATTTATATTTTTTCTTAATTATATTATAATATACTATTTCTATTTATTTAAACATATATTCAATATAAAATAAACAAAAACTAATCTAAAATTAAATAAAGTTATAAAAAACTAAAACTAATTCAATAAGCTTTTTATTCAATTTGTTTTGACTCAAATTGAATAAGTTTTTATTTATTATTTATTTATTCTTTTATTATTAATACTATTAATTATATATTACTATTTAATTTTTATGATTATTAAACTAAACTAAAATTAAACTAAACTAAAATTATTAAAATATTTTATTACTAAATTTTAGGTTATTTAAAAATTAATCTTATATTTTTAAATTTATATATTATATAAAATATAAATTTATTATTAATGTTCATAAATCAATTAATTTAAATTAATATATTTTACATAATTTAATGCATTAGCATTATTTTGTAAACGTTAATTACATTAAATAACTTAATGTACAAAACAAATTAATTAATGTACTAAAGATATTGATCATATCTTTACATTAACACAAAAATGTTAATTAAAACACTAAAGTTTAAGAGTAAGAAAAGAGTATTTGTTTTTATTTTTAATAATAAAACTTTATCTATTAATATAAAATTGTACTTTTTATTATTTATAATATTTATATTCTTAATAAAAAAGTATTTAAAAAATGAGAATAAAAGAAAATAATTTATTAAATTTTATTAAAATCTAAATTCTTAATTCTTAAATTCTGATTTCTCAATTTTTAAAGAAATATTTCCATGTTTATATATTTTTCTTTTAAGTTTAGATTTTTAAAAATAAAACTATATAATTATTTTAAGTAAACACTTCTAATATAAAATAAACAATTTTGTTATTATTAATAAGTTTCTTTTCAATTAATATTAATATCAATTTATACTGAGATTTAATTTAAAATCGTTAAAGTAAAATAAAAGAATAATTTAATATAAAATACATTGTTCTTTAAATTACAATAATATTTATTTAATAATTTTAAATCTTTTAATTTATTTTTATTAGAATATTATTTTATAATTATTGTCAGAAGTATAATTATTAAGGTTTATGTGTAACATAGATTTAAAGGGTTTAGTAATGTATTTTGCGTAAATGAGTGACCAATGATATTACTATCGAGCCACAATTAATACAAGCTATAAATAGTTAAATATTGCTAGTAAATTTATTGATAACTACTTTTATATAATAATAAGAACATAATAAAAGAAATCTTTTTACTTTTAACAATTATCAATAACTAATGAAGAGGGTTATTATTCAATTTTATTGATTTTTCTTAATTTATAATTTGGTTATTTATCAGTAAAGAATAATAATTAATTTTTATTAAAATAAAAAATAATTATTAATCTTTATTAAATAAAATAATAATTATTTAATAAAATTTATTAACTTTCTAATATAAAATTATTATTAATAATTTATAATTAATATTATAAAAATTATTATTCTAATATTAAAATAATTAAACATTAATATTTTTTATATTTGCTAAAATTCATTTGATATTTAATTTTAAGTTTTAATATAAATAATTGTTACATTAATATAATTTTAAACAAATCTAATATAAATTATAGAATTGTAATTTAAAAATAATTATAAAATTATATTAAAAAATATAATGTAACAAATCAAATGAAAATAGAATAATTAATGTTTAAAAAATTAATTAAAATAAAACAATGTCATGTATAATTGACATTGTTTAAATAAAACAAATGTTAATTGAAGTTTTTCGATTGGAAAAATTTGGTTTTTATTCAATTAACATATGATCAATATTATTAATAATTGGTCATTAAGCTTTTTAGGTTTTTCTCCCAAATCTTTTCCTAAAAAGTTATTTATTAAGATTTGGAACTTTACTATAAATAATTCTTGATTTTCCTTATTTTGAAAATTAAGAGTTATTATTATAAGAATATGTTTATAATAATAAACAAAATTTAAAATTTAATTATTTTTAAAATAAAAAAATCTTAAATAAAAATATTTCTAAATAAAAAAAAAATTTTTTTAAAAAAAAATTTTATTTTAATTGTGTAATCAAATTTCTTATAATAAACTCTCTCTTTTTTTTAAGTTTAGATAAGTATTTCTTTTATTTTTTTTTAATTTCTCGATTAATATTTATTATTGTAGAAAAGGATTAAATTTAATTCTTTACACACAATTGATACGTGATATTTATTAAACATCAATATCAATATTTATTTTATTTTATATGGACGATAACATTAGGAAATAATTAACAAAATAATATATTCTAATATTATATAGAATAATATACACAATAATAATATTTACTCTTTAATATTTAGTTTATTTAGTTTATTCATCAATAGAAATACATTATTTATTATTCATCAATATTAAATAATTATTAACTAGTTAAAATATAATTAAATCATTCAATAAAATATAATTAATACTAAAATCTTTCATATTATTAATGTAAACTAAATATAAAACTATACTAAACTATACTAATAAACATGTTTATGGGTTGAATTATTAATAAACTAAATTAATTTAATTTTACTATTAATATAATTTAAACTATTTATATTATAAAAATTATCTTAATTCAAATATAAATTATTTATTTAAATATTAATTAATAAAAATATATTATTTATAAGAAAATATTAATAAAATATATAAATTAGTTTTAATATATAAATTAATAATATAAATATAATATAATTAAATATAGTATAATAAGAATATTAAGTATATAATAGAATATTGCATCACAATTGATATGGGCACAGATCACACACAATATTTTATAAACACAATATTAAATATTATAAAAGTACTTTATAAATTTTTATTTTTTTTTAATTGTCCCCTTTTCAAAAGAAAGAAAATTTCTTCCTTTTATAGTTTTTTACAAGAATCTTGAATTGAACATTAACATATAAATTTATTTATATTATTCTATTATGAATGTTATTTTAATATTAATATATTTTAAAATTAACCTATTCTAAAGTATCTAATTTAAAATATAGTCGTATAATTATTAATAATTTATTTAAATTTAAAATTTTAACTATCTATTCTAATAATATTTTAATTTATCAATTAATATATAATTTAGTATTCTTGTAAATTATTAATAACATATTTTCATAAAATTTATTATTGTAAAAAGAATACAGAAAATAATAATGTATTTTAGAAAAAACAATAAAAATAATAGTTAGTATTGTCAAACGATTTAATTTTATACAGAATTAAACATTTCTGTATTTATTTTATTAAAAATAATTTATAGATAATTATTTTTATTATAAATAATTTTATTATATATAATTTTTTTTATTATAACTATTTTAATTTTAAATAATTTCATTATTATAAACATTTTATATTTTTTTTTCTTTTTAACATTATTATATATGCTTATTTGAAATAAATAAGCTAGTTCCGGATCAGAATCTCCCCGCTTAACTATGGACTTCGTCTCTTGAAGTCTCACTGTGACATGTATAATAATGAATTAGGCTTTTCTTATGGACATTTCTATCAGGAATTTCGCCAGTAAGTGGGTCACATAATATTGCTGTATTAAATTCCATCTTGACCATTTTCATAGGTCCAATACAATAAGGATCAAGTTTTTTGCGTGAAAAATTCTAGATTAAAACTAAGTCTCCTTGTTCAAAAGTAGATTTCATTGAATCTTTTTATCTTCGTCTATTTTCCCATAGCTTATTAGCATTATTAATGTTATTGGTAGCGTCTAAAATCCATCTCCAATGAGTAGTAAATTTCCTAATTAAATATTCTTCTGTTGTTTCATGAATATGTGTAACGAATACTGATACGGGCTGGGGTTGAAACGCTAAGATATTCAAAACAAAAAAATAAAAATTAACACACAAAAATGAATTTGGAAACAAAAAAAATTAATTTTTAAAATATTCTTTATTTAAAATTAAAACTAAAATTATTTGTTTCAAGTATTAAAAAGAAAGAAATTTATTCTTCTTTTTATAATTTTATTTTAATACATTTATTATTAATATATTCTTTATGAAAAAAAACAATTATAACTATTTTATTTTAATTTTTAACTATTATTTTAAATTGTTTTTTTTTTAAAAAAAATAACATTTATTAAATAAAAATTAATTTAGAGATTGTATCACGAAGTGCATTCCGGGCGGTAGCTTCTTCTTGATATTGTCTTCAGAGAGAGAATTATACAGAATTGATATTTTCTGTATTTTAGATCATTTTTATTATTGAAATTCTTCTGTATTTTAGTTCATTTTTATTATTGAAATTCTTCTGTATTTTAGTTCATTTTTATTATTGAAATTCTTCTGTATTTTAGTTCATTTTTATTTTAATAAAGATTTAATTTATTTTTGATTTTTGTTTTATTTTTAGTTTATTTCAAAGGTTTAGAAAATATTATACAGAAACTTATAATTCTGTATTTTATATCAAATATTTATTGAAATAGGTTTTTATTATACTTAATATAAAAATAAGAATTAGTAATGATTTAAATTATATATAATTTTTAATAAGAATATTTAGTAATAATTTTTATTATATTTAATATTAATAAAAGATTTTTATTAGAATATTTTATAATAATTTTCATTATATTTAATATTAATAAAAGATTTTAATAAGAATCTTTAATAATAATTTTTATTATATTATTATTAAGAGTATTTAATAGGAAATACAAGGTATTTAGTGACACCCCGTATCATAATCTCCCCCCTTAAGATGAGACTTCATCTCCTGAAGTCTGATTATACCAAGTATAATAATAATTTTCAGAAATATTATTTAAAGAATTTTTATCATAATTATTTTCATAAAATTTTTTTGAAAAATTTTTAATATAATTTTTATTAATATTATTATAATTAGATTTTCCAGAAAAATTTTTAATATAATTTGAATATGGTTGCAAAATTCTTTTGAAAAATTTTTAATATCGTTACTACTATTATTATAATTAATATCAAAATTTTTTAAATAAAAATTTTTGTCATTATTATTATTATTAAAATTTTTATAATAACTATTAACACTGGAATTATTATTTATATTTTTAGAAATATAATAAATATTATTATAATTATCTAATTTATTTAAGGAATTAATTATATTATTATTTAAATTATTTTTATTAAAGTTAACGTAAATATTTTCTTCAGAAATATTATTTAATTATAATCATTTTTATTTGTATTATTCATTTTATTTGTATTTTCAACAGAATTGCAATTAATATTTTCATTATTATTCAAATGAGTAAATAAGGTAGTATTTTTAATTTCTTTATTACTATTTTTAGAGTCAGGGATTAATCGAGAAAGTGCATCAGCAATAACATTTTTCTTTCCTTGTTCATATTTAATTATAATTTTTAACATACTAAAAGTTATAACCCATCTATCTTGGCGAGCATTATTTGGTTCTTTATTATTAAATAAACCTACTAAAGGTTTATGATCAGTATATAAAATAATATTATATTTATTACCGCTAAAATATGGTTTAAATTTTAAACAACAATAGTAAGCAGCTGTACCTTCAAAATCAGTAATACTATAATTTATTTCAGTAGGTTTAAAAGATCTACGAAAGTATTGAATTGGGTGTTCGATGTTATTTTATCTTTCTGCATTAATACACCACCTATTCCATCTAATGAAGCATCCGTTCTAATTAAAAATTGTTTATCATAATCTGGATATTTAAGAATAGAAGCTTCAATAAGTTTTTCCTTAAGAATTTTAAATCTTTCTTCAGTTATATCATCCCAGATATATTTTATATTTTTCTTTAATAGTTTAAATAATGGTTGAGCAATTATAGTAAATCTTTAATAAAATTTCTGTAATATTCAATTGCACCTAAGAAAGATCTTAATTGAGTAATATTTTTAGGTGATTCCCATTTGGATATTACATCTATCTTTTTGGGTACTGTCCTTATACCTTCTATGGATAAAATATGACCTAGTACTTCAACTTCTTGTTTAATAAAATGGCATTTTGATAAATTAGCCTTTAGAGCATTTTCTTTAATAATATCAAAAACTTTTTGAAGATCCAATATGTGTTGTTCTAAGGTATCAGAAAATATTACTAAATCATCCATATAAAATGAACATACATTAATCAATTAAAAGCAAGAATATTCTGTTCATTTCACGTTGGAAAGTTGCAGGAGCATTACAAAGTCTGAATGGCATAACTTTGTAATTATTATTTCCAAACATTGTTGTAAAGCAAGTTTTATCTCTGTCTTCTTTTTCCATAGGAATCTGATGAAAACCAGAAAATAAGTCAAGCGTGGTTAAGTACTTAACTTTATTGCCTATAGAAAATAATATTTCTTCTATATAAGGTAAAGAATATGAGTCTTTAATAGTAATATCATTTAATTTTCTATAATCCACTACCATTCTCCATTTACCATTCTTTTTAGGAACGAGAATAACTGGGAATGATCATGATGATTTTGAAGGTTCTATCAATCCATTTCTTAATAATTTACTTATTTCTTCTCTTAGTATACTCATTTGCTTCTTATTTGCTACTCAATACATTCTTTGTTTAATTGGCATTCGACCACTTATGATTTTTATTTTATGACTTAGTAATTTCGATTTACCTAAATCATCTGTATCAAGTGCTAATTCATTTATATTATTTAATAATAAAAATTTTGGTTTGTTTCTAATTTTTGTTGGTGCTTTAGCCGCAATTTCATGAATAGTTATTTCCTTTGCACTTTAAAATTCTTATCAGTTTTTTCAATAGAAATATCAATATTTTTGATTACACTGTTTTCATAATTCTTTTTATTATTAATTTCATTTATTTTTGTTAATAAAGAATAATTATTTTGTAAAGAATTTTTATTATCACTTTTGTTACCACTTATAACGAAATCATTAATATCATTAACATAATGATTAATTTCGAAAGAATTTTTATTATTAACATCTTCATTAAAAATTGAGGAAAAATTTTTATTACTAATAGTATAATCAACATCTTTAGAAACTATATTATCATTATTACCATTACAAAAATTTTTAGAAAGTTATCAGTATTAATATTATTTTTATTAAGGTTTTATGAAAAATTATTAATATTATTTTTATTAAGGTTTTATGAAAAATTATTAATATTATTTTTATTAAGGTTTTATGAAAAATTATTAATATTATTTTTATTAAGGTTTTATGAAAAATTATTAATATTATTTTTATTAAGGTTTTATGAAAAATTATTAATATTATTTTTATTAAGGTTTTATGAAAAATTATTAATATTATTTTTATTAAGGTTTTATGAAAAATTATTAATATTATTTTTATTAAGGTTTTATGAAAAATTATTAATATTATTTTTATTAAGGTTTTATGAAAAATTATTAATATTATTTTTATTTCCAAAATTATTATAAGAATTATTAGTATTATTAATGCAATTTAAATTTTCATAAATATTATTAATATTATTTAAATCTAAAAATTATCAGTATTATTAATATCATTTAAATTTTTAGAGAAATTATTAATATTATTTTTATTATTAAAATTTTCAGAAGAACAATTTTCATTATTAATACTATTCGAATTATTGATATTATTTTTATTATTAATTTTTTCAAAAATATTATTAATTCTATTATTAAAATTTTTATTAGAAAAATTTTCGATATTATTATTATTATAGATATTAATTTCACATGGATTATCATGATTATTTATAATATTAAAATTTTTTGTTAGTATTATTATTATTAATATCTTTATTAGAAGAACAATTATTATTATAAATTTTAGAAATTTTATCATTATTAATTTTATATCCAAATACATTCTTTAAATAATTATCATTATTATTTATATTATCATTAATATTGCAAAAATTATTTCCATCTTTATCATCATAATTTCCAAAGGAATTATCAATATCATTATTATCATTATTTTCTTCATATAAAATTTGAATACATTTATCTTCAGTGGTTAGTAAATAAACTACTAGCACATCTTTATTCAATTCTTCTTCGAATTCATCTTTAATATCATCTTCCTCATCTTCTACTTCTGTCACACTTTCAAAACTTCCTATCTTTTGTATCTCATCTGTTTTTTGATATTAATAAAAGAAATTAATAAGAGTATTTAATAATAATTTTTATTATATTTGATATATAATAAAAGAATATTTAATAATAATTTTTATTATTTTTAATATTAATAAAAGAAATTTATAAGAATATTTAATAATAATTTTTATTAGATTTGATATTAATAAAAGATTTTAATAGGAATATTTAATAATAATTTTTATTATATTTAATATTAATGAAAGAAATTAATAAGAGTATTTAATAATAATTTTTATTATATTTGATATTAATAAAAGAATATTTAATAAGAATTTTTATTATTTTTAATATTAATAAAAGAAATTTAATAATAAAATTTAATAATAGTTTTTATTTTATTATTATTAAGAGTATTTAATAGGAAATACAAGGTATTTAGTGACACCCCGTATCACAATAATTAGTACTAACGTTAATAGTGTAGAGGTAGAATATTTGCCTTCCAAGTAAATGGCCCGGATTCGATTTCCGGTTATCGGATTAATATAAATTTTTAATTTTTAAATACTTTAAAAATTAAGTAAAATAATAATGTAACTTAAAATATATACAAATACTTAAATCACGTATAAATATAAAATAAAATATAAATTATTAATACAACTACAAACTCTAATATTTATGACTTAAAAGTATGTAAATTTTACTATGATTTTTATCAAATAACATTAAATTAATTTAACAAATTATAGTAAACAATAGAATTTATAAATATTGAAGAATTTTTTATTTATTAAATTAATTTTATTAGAATGAATATTTTAATAATATTAAAATTATTAAAAAATGTCTTAAATGCTTATTATTACTTTATTATTGTTAATATTAGTATTTACTATTAAGTTTATTATTATTATATTTGTTATATTATAAATATTAAAAAGTTCTAAAATTAATTATGAATTTATGAATTTATATAGCTATATTTATACTTTATTATTAAAATAAAATTATAAAAAAGGTTGTTTTTAATCTTAATAAATATCTGATCTAGAACAATTAGATATATTTTTCAATCGATATTCAATCTTTACTGATAATCATATTAATTAAGTACTAATTAAATACCGCTAAAAGTTTGAAAGTATTATGATTTTTTTTTAACTTTTAGCTATATTTATTTAAAAAACATAACAATTTCAAAGTAATACTACATTATCGTTTATTTATATTGTTATAATAATAATAATAGATATCAATTTATATTCTTTGATTTTTTAAATCTACATAAATTAATATATATTATATTATGGAGTACATAACACTAATATTGTAACTAAACTGCTAGAAGTCTCGCTAGGTCGTTGTGAAAAATTAATAATAAATAAACTAAACTAAGAACTAAAACTATTTAACACACTATTTAACACTAAAATAATATTTAAAACAAATATTTATAATTATGGTTTGTATTATTATTTTTTATTTATTATTAATATGATTTGAACAATACTGACTCAAAGAGTCAAAAAGCAAAATAATAATACACGATATTTATATTCAAGAAATATTTATTCTAATACATGATTCGTTAAAAGTAAATATACAAATATTATTTACTTAAATAAATTTAATTAAATAAATGATTATTAATTATTAAATAAATACAATTAAATGAATGAATATATAAATTAATTTTTATTTTCCTGAAAAGGTAAAAAGTTGAAGTCGAACCAATGACATCCAGTGTAGGTACTATTGAGTAATCTTGGCAAGTTATAACGATGCTGATATCGTTACAAGTATATATTATTTATTTATACATTCACTATCTTTCTTTAGATAATAATATATGAGTTTTATTTTTTGAGAGACCTTTTATTAATATTTTTTATGCCGATATTATGCTGTTATTGTTGTTTGTACGATTTCCTAAAGTCGGAAAAATTCATCTTGATATTAGTTGTTCGCCATTCCCTGAAGTTCCTTTTTAGTAATTGAGTAATTTACTTCTACTTTACTGAGGGTTTTGGAATAATAATATATTGGGTGAAGGGTACCATCGTCACCCTTCTGAGATAACACTACTCCTATGGTGTAATTACTAGCATCACATTCGATAAAGAACTATTGTCGTGGTCAGGGTAAGCTAGCACTAGCGGTAATTGCAAAAGCTTAAGAAGCTTCGCATCTGTGTAACATCTCTGGTTGTGGTTATTCTGCTACTGCTTTTATTTTTTCTGGGTCAGTCTCTACACCATCTTTGCTGATCAAATGCCCTAAAAACGAAATCTTTAGCTTGTGTAGCTCACACTTGCATTTTTTAGCTATAAGTTTATTTTCGATTAGCTTCTTTAATATAGTACGAACATGTTATACATGCTCCTCCAACGTTCTTGAATATACTACTATGTCATCCAGGTAAACTTGGCAGTACTTCTCAATATCTTCGCTGAAGATATCATTCAAGAAGCTTTGGAACACAGCAGGTGCATTAGTAAACCCAAATGGCATAGCTAAATGCTCGAAGTGCCCAAACTTGGTGTTGGAGGCTGTCTTATATTCATTGTCTTCTCGTATTCTCACCAGGTTGTATGCGGATTTGGGATCAAACTTTGAGAACCTCACAGCTCCTTTCATTGCCTCAAATACAGAAAAAATTCTTGAAATATGATAGGAGTTTCTTTTGGTCCATTGATTAAGCTTTCTTAAATCCATGCACAGCCGTAACTCGCTTGACTTCTTGGGTATGAACAGCACAAAATAACCTACTAGAGATTCCAACTTACGGATAAACTCTTTTGCTAAATTTTCATCAATATACTCTTTTAAGACTTTTTCTTCTCTTGGACTAGTAGGGTAAATCGCTCCTTTATAAAGTGGTGTATCTGGCTCAAGATCTATCTTATAGTCATATAGTCCGTACTCTACTAACGTTTCGGCGATTTCTTCGTTAAAGGCTTCGGATAAGTCTCCATAATACTTATCAATTATCTCACCAATAGTTAACAACTTTTCAAGCCTCACTTTTCTTATGGTTTCCTCTACTGAGCCCTCTTGCGCAACCATAGCAGTTTGTTCCCTTTTCGAATTACTTTCTAGCCTATCTTTTTCCGTAGGGTTATCTATAATTTTAGTCTCCTTTTGATTTTTAACTTCTTGTAATCTTAACCAATCTTCCCATTTTCCATAATCGTCCAAACAGCCACAGTAATCATCAGTATATTCAATTCCTTTTTCATGGTAGAATCGTCTGGTTAATTCGTATACTGTTTCTTTTATCTTCTGGTTATCTATAACCTGATTTATAATCTTTGTTATTCTCATTATAGGTTTAATCTCCTTTCTTTCAGCTTTAACTTCATTTTCTTATTGTACCATGTAGATGCTTTCATCTTCATACTTTCCTAATGAATCTACATCTGGTAATCCTGGCCTCTTACCATCAATCTTATAAACCTTAGGTTGCTTGTTATTGACATCTATTTTCCTATAAATAGACCATGAACCTAAAATTATTGGTCGTGGCATAACCTTAGCTAACTCCACCTTGTATTAAAGTCATACCATTTGACTTTACCAGCTTCACTTTTATCTGGAACTCCTTTGTCACCTGAGGTATTAACACTTTACCAGTGGCAGTAGTAAATGTTAAGGGTCGATCCTTAATTTGGATTCCCATTTCTTTGGCTAATTGTGGATGGATCATGTTAATCTTTAAACCAGTATTATATAACACTTTTAGGTTCTGAAGCTCCTCTCTAGTATGTAAGTTACTTATTTTGGCTTCTGGCTCATACTTTTCGTACTTAGGCTCATCTTGAGCTAATAGCGTGGTTTTAGGAATCTGGTTGTTACTAGTCGTGTGGGAGTCCTTAAAATAATTTTGATTGTTGCTTGATCTCGTACCAAAATCTTTACCACTATTGTGGTTATTATCTCCTTTTTCTTTTTTGTTATTTACTTTCCTTGTAGACTCTCTTCTACTAAAATCACTTTTATCGCCTCAGCGATTATCGCTGTTCCTCCTTCTCTTACCCTCATTATCCTTGGAAAATCTTCACGAGTCCATCATTCCTTAATAGGGTCATGATGACTATCTTTCTTTCGAGGTTATATTCATATCTTTCTAAGTATTCTTCCTTATTATCCGCGGGAAAGGTATCATACCTTTTTTAAGCAAGTTACGTATCCTTATATTGTTTGTTTTTCGGCAGCTAAGTCATAAAAAGCTTCCCGAACCGAAGGTCTTACTTACTGTACCAGTAACAATCTTTTAGTTTCATCTGTGAGCTGAAGTATTCTGCTTAATCGATTGAACTCGGAGAGGTATTCATAGGCTTTTCCCTATTCGTGTCTCAATTTAAGCATAGCAGTTTTTACCTCCCCCAAAGTTCGCTCAGTTTTAATTTCTTGTAGCAACCTATCCATCAATCTTTGTGGTTGCGGGTCATCTCTTTGTTTGAATACCTTATCCATCTGGTACCACTTTTTACCTGCTCCCTGTAAGTGATCTTCGATGAAGTACAGCATAGCAGTAGATTCGGACTGGTAGTACTTTTGGTGTCTACCAAAGTATCTATCAGCCTATCCATAAATAATTCTACATCTCCTGTTTCACCATTAAGCATTGGGATGTCTCTTTCGTACTCGCAGAGTACGCATCTGTCATTATCACATCTTCCATTAAGCTCTTAGTAATAATAGGTGGCTTGGGTTGATAATACGTTTAAATCTAGCTTCTTTCATATCTATATGTAGTGGAAGGGGTTTACTTGTAGGTGTTTGAGCATTCTTTTGAGTTTTCCAAGCTAACTTTAACAAGCGCTCGATCTCTTGCTGTTAAGTATAATTAACTGCCATCAACTTTTCAATCTTTTCCTCGAGCTCCTTACGATACATCCTTTCCTGCTTTTGGTTCGCATCCTAGAATTCTTCAATCATATTAATCTTTTGACCTTTATCTTAGAGATCTTTTTGGAGTTTCTTTCCTTTTACCTAGTCCTCATTCAGATAGGTTTCAATCTTTTTTAATTCGTTATCAACAACGGCTTCTTTACCTTTACCTTCAGCTATCTGCTATTGTAAATATTCTTCAACTTTTCGAAGCTCTATTACACTAGCTTGACTACTAGTCTCCTCCTCAACCACCCTTCTTTCAACTTCACCAAACAGTTGGGCCACAGCTAGGATGAAGCTACTAAGTTCAGCTTCAATTTTGGCAAGCCTAGTCTCACTTTGGGTCTGCGTCTCTTCTAGCCTTGATACTATCTGTTGTTGGCTACTAAGTAGCATATTTCTAAATTCTTCCATTTGGTTATTTATCAAGGCAGCGATGTCCATGGCTCCACCACTTTTGTTCTTGCGCGAGCTCTCACCTTGGGTAGCTTCGGACTTACTAGCCTCAGGCACCGCAGCTGGTTTAGGTTTCGATGCAGCTGGCTTCTCAGAAGTACTTGTGGTTTTCTTGTCTACTCTATTTTAAGGAGCTTCAGCATGAGTAGGACTGTTTTCTGTGACCACATTTCCCATCAAACTTTTCAATAAACCATTTCTTGTAGTTTTTCTAGTGCTGTCTTGGGTTTTCATGTTCTTGCTTTTCTTATCCATTTACTTATCTTACGGATTTATCTATTTTATAATTTTTTCGTTCACTTAATTGGATTTATCTAAATACTTATAAATACTTATGGGTTTGCATACTTGAATTTATTTGGTGGATAAATTTTTATCTACTTAATTTTTTTCAATAATAAAAAACTAATAAAATATATATATAATTTTTTTTAAAAAAAATAAATGAATATGAAATTAATAATTTAGATAATTTATTATAAAATATTTTCTTTCACTCCCGAAGTCTTGTATATATAAATTTACACAAAAAATGACTACTCGGATAGAAAAAGCGAATTTTATTTGGTATAGTACGAAATTTTTATTAATTAAAAAAAATTTACCAAAAATTGCAATTAATATATTTATAAATAAAAATAGAACGATTATAAATTTTTATTATTAATATTTATAAATAAAAAGAGAATGATTGTAAATTTTATTATTAATATTTACAAATAAAAATAGAATGATTAAATTTTTATTATTAATAGTTATTTTGATATTTTATTATTTGACTATATATTTATTATTTTTATTCATTAAATTTTATTAAAATTTTTATTTTATTTTATTTTTTAATATATATTTTCAAATTTGAATAATTTAACTATTTATTTATATTATTTAATCTTACTATTAATTATAATTAATTAGTCTCAATTAGTAATAATCTTTATTATTTCTATAGCTCATTTTAATATCTTAAGAAGTAAATAATGATTTTTTACAATTTTTTTACAATCATTTTGCACTAGCAAGTAAATATTTTTACTATCAAAATTTAATAATTATCATTGATTTATTAATATTAAATATTGATATGAGATAGAAATAAAAACTCTAATTAATAATAAATTTATGTTAATTAAGAAATGTAGTAAAAGCATAAATTTATGTATTAATCTAGTTTTTATTGTATTTCTTATTAGAAATTAATTTATATATTTTTTATTATTTAATTTAAACATTAATGAAAGTAAATTAATATTTATACTTTAATATAGGAAAAATTTATTATAGTAAATAATTATAAAAGAGAAAAATATTTAGAAATAGTTTTATTTCTTTGTCCAAGAATAAGAAATAGTAGATTAGTGTAATTCTTGAGATCAAAATATGAAAGTAAATATTAATTTTAATAATAAATGTTAGTTTACATTTTTAATAATGATAAGCAAATGTAATTCTTCTAAATAAATAAAATTTAAATAAAATTATTTTTATAAAACATATAAATTATATCCCCCAAATAAAGAATAAACTTTAAAAGAGCCGAACCTGAACTTCGTACTTTATCAATATATTATTTATAAAAATTATTCAAGAATATTTCGTAGAGTTGACGATATCACGATATCTGTATGAGACTGTAGTGTATTCTATTGTTAATTTTTTGAATTTGATTGTTTTGGAGCATGTGAAAAAAATAATTAGACTATTTTCAATCAAGGTCTTTTTGGACTTTAGCAAAATTTAAAAAAAAAAAAATTATTGACAATTTTTGACCTATTTTTTGAACTTAAATTTTTTGGTTCTGAATTTTTGAACCTAAAATAAATATTATTAAAGTTTTTAGGACTATTTAAAATTTTAGATCTTTTTAATATTGGGTTGGGTTGCTTAATAAAAAAAATAATAATAATATAATAAAGAAAATTCAAAAATACATATAAAAAGATTTTGCAAGGCTATTAAGAGTTAACTTAGTTATTGATAAATACCTAGTCTTCATAAATTTAAAATACTCAATATGTAAAAGTTAATTATGACATAAACATAACTCAAATCATTAATATCTAAAAAAATGAAGAAATACTCTATATGGAGAAAAATTTAAAAAAAAAAAAAAAAAAAAAAAAAAAAGTTTTAATATGAAAGATAAAAGCAATTATAAAAAAACTTGAAAAGAAATATTTTTTAAAAAAAAAAAAGTTAAAGAAAAACTTTACTTTAAAATATATTTTTTCAAGTATGACTTAACAGTAGATAAACTCCATGAAAAAATAAAAGTTTACTATATGGAGTTGCAAAAAAAAAAAAAAAAAAAAAAAAAAAAAAAAAAAAAAAAAACTAGAATTAGAATATGCTGAAAGTTTCATTAAAGAATAATTAAAATAAAAATAATAAAATCTATAATTCGTAATTATTAACATAAAAAAAAAATTAAACAAACAGATAAAAAATGTATTATTTGTATATACCCTACATAAAAATTATATTAAAATGTTGAAATATATACTATGATAAATTAAATATATATTATATAGTACTAGTTGTAATTTATAATATTTATATATAAAAAATCATTTCATCTTAATTTTTATTATAACCTTATATGTTTATTATTAATAATAAAGATATCTAAACAAAACTATTGCCATAAACTACTTAACAATGCTTATTTAAATTAATAAAATAATAAATTGATATAATTACTAGCCACCATTTAATAAGAAAGATGATTTTATTTTTATATATTATTTTCGTAATTTAAATAAGCCTCAAAAAATTAAATTATCATTATTTTCTTTTTGGATTTATTTAAACTTTTTGATAAAATTAAAGGAAAAATTTTTAAAATAAAAATTTTTTATAAAAAATTATATTTTTTAATTTACGAAAGAAAAACAGTATTTAAATATTTTCATATATTTCTTTATATATAATGATTCCTCAATTTTAAATTTAATTGATTTAAAAAATTAATTTAATCATATTATTTGTTTAAATTATTGTTCATTTTTTATTATTATTATTTTTAATAATACGCTTATATATATTTTTATTGTTATCATAACAATATGTCTATACCTTTACCAGTAGCTGGTGGAAAAGTTTCATTTTCAAATTGGCCAAAAAATAACAGAAATGATCAGGATTTAAGTAATAAAGAAAAAGTATTAAATAAATTTAGTAATAAATATCATCCATATAATAAGGTAACAGAAAATAAAATTCAAGATTTTCAAATAGACTCAGAAGAAAATAAAAATAATGAGTATGTATCATCTTTTTTATCAAAACTTCCTATTTATAAATCTCAATCACCAAAAAAGAGCTCAAATCTTATAAATAATAGGTCTTATGAAGGCAGTAATTATTATAAAGGTCTAGATGGACAATCACTTGATGATGGACCACCTCGTATAACACTTGATGAAATTAGTTCAAGTCCAGAAAAGCAATCTTTTTCACAAAAAATAAAAACAATTCATTATTTACCTCAATTTTATAATCCAGAGAACAATAATGATAATAATAATAATAATAGTAATAATAAATTAAACTTTTTTGGTAAAAAAAATTCACAATATAATAATAATAATAGTATTTCTTCAAATGATAATAATATAAAATCTTCACAAAAAAATAATATTTTGAATAACTATACAAATATTGGAATAAATAAAAATCTTAATTCTATTGTAGTGTATGGATATCCATCTTATTTAGAAAATGAAATTATTCAACACTTTAAAGAATTTGGTGAAATTTCATCGTATGATTCAATCCAAGAAAATAATTGGACATTAATTACGTATAGAAATAGTTATAGCGCAAGAAATGCCTTGAAACATGAAAATATTTTCATGTTTAAAAATAATATTATTGGAGTGATGGCTCATTACGACTATTTAAAATTGATAAATTCAAATCAGCTTAATATGCCTTCGACTTCAAATGGTTTACCTTCTCTAAATAATCTCAATAGTAATACTATTAATTCTATTAATAGTAGTAATAATCAAATTGAAACATTTAACAATAATAGTAATAATAATAATAATAATTTATTCAATAATGATATAAGCAGTCAATCTCTAAAAAGTACCTCAACCTGGAATGACGGTATATTTAATGAATCACTAGATAATAATCAAACATTATTAAATAGAAACATTATAAATAGTTCACCTAATAGAATTAAAATTAATTCTAATTCACCCCAACATTTTAATTCACATATGAGTATTGATGTTGATATAAATCAGAAAAGTGATTTTTCTTCTACTATGAATATGAATTCGAATTCAATAAAATCATTTGATATACAAGAAAATAATAACACTAATAATTTACTTAAAAAGAATACTGTTCGATTTTCTCTATCTAATTCAGCAGATAGCCCTAGTCAATTCGATAATATTTTAAATAATTCCACTCGTTCATCACCGAATAATTCCATGAATGTAAGTCCTCTAAGAAATGATAGCAATAGCAACAGCATAGGCGATGGTAATAGTACTGAAAATCATATCTTCCGAAGTTTATTTACTTCTGATACTCATAAAAAAATAAATAAATTAAGTGATTTAACTCCTGCAGGTACTAAATTTAATCCAAATCTGATATCTATGGACTATAAAGATAAAGATATGACTGCTTCATCATCGTCATCCAGTATAAAACCCACTTTTAGTCAAACTAATCCATTTGCAAAAATGCTTAATGAAGAAGAAATGAATTTTGATAAAAAAGAAAATAAACCAACATTCACTAGAAAATCAAATATATTTCATCAATCAAAATATTCTTCAAGAAAATCGCTAAATGCATCCATTACCATTCCAAAAATTGGAAATAATAAAATTACCAAGCCTAGTTCTTCATCAAACGTTAAAAACAGTCATTCCAGTTTATTAGGGAAAATGGTAGAACTTGTTTTTGGATGGTAAATTTTGATTTCTAATTTATTATCTTATTATCCTTAAGAATACAAATTGATAAAAAGAGAATGAAATAATAGTTGGGAAAATTATTAAAATAAAATAGAATGCTTTTTTTTTTTTTTTTTTTTTCTCCTACTAAATTTATTTTAATAAATAAATATCATCTAAACGCTATTATTTATTTATTTATTTGCAATATTTTAAAATTTATATTAATGAAACAATAAAAAAAAATTTTTTTTATTATATATATTTTTTTTTCTATGTTGTTAATTTACTTTTTTAATTTTTGTTTAAAATAATATTAATTATATATTTAATTTTTTTTTAAAACAATATTAATGATATATTTATTATTATTTTAAAATCATAACAGCAATAATAATCCTATTTATATGTTTTATATTATAAAAATAATAAATATTTAATAAAAATGTTTTATAATTTTATAAATCATGTTAATTTATAAATATTGAATTAAAGAGTTTTCTTTTTAAAGACATAAGTGATCTATTAAATTAACTTTAAAAAAAATATATATATATATATATGTTTTATATTTAGTATTTATATTTGTATTATACTATAAATAATTGTATTTATATATGTAGATTTACTGCATTATTTGTTATTCATATATATTTATAGATATCAATTTATTAGTATTGTTATTGTCAATAATATTTTAGAATTATTAGTATTAATATTTCATTTCATTATACCTAAGTTAACATGAATTTTTACTTTAAAAATAAAATATATACATAGGATTAATAATAAAATTAATTGATTTAATATATTAATATAATTACAAAGTTAAAAAGAGTAAAATAAAGATTATATATATATTAAAAAAAGAAAAAGAAGTATTTTAATAATATTTTATATGATTTTTTAGATGAGTAATGAAAGGATATATATATATATCAATATATTTTATTAATTGTAATTGGAAAAAGTAAAAATTAAAATTATTTTATTATTTTTACTATAACCAACAATTTTTTTATATATTTAACTTGAATTTTAATTTATTTTAATTAAATTTTATCATAATAAAAATATTATTTTAATTAATAAAATTTTGAAAAAAAAAATTATATATATATATCTTTTACTAATAAAAATAAAAATAAAATAAAATATAAAAATAAATTCTATAATAGAGGAAAATTTTCTTAAAAAAAAAAAAAAATGAAATTTTAAAAATAATATATATAAATAACAGTAAGAAATTATAATTTTATTCATTTTTTATATTCAATATACCAGAAATGTAAGTATTTAATTTCAAGTAAATGTAAAATATATCATTACTGCTATGATTCGTTGTACTTAAAATAATCATGCATT
Source organism: Neocallimastix lanati (nom. inval.) (assembly GCA_016946835.1). Lineage (NCBI taxonomy): Eukaryota > Fungi > Neocallimastigomycota > Neocallimastigomycetes > Neocallimastigales > Neocallimastigaceae > Neocallimastix > Neocallimastix lanati (nom. inval.). The sequence continues at coordinate 555,513 of JACVTC010000013.1, forward strand.
TTAAAAAAATTTCAATAAAGATATATATTATAAAAATGTTGATAATAAATAAATATTTAAATAAACTCTTAAAGTTTTATCAAATAAAAGAATTAATTACAATATTATTATTAATAATATATATAATATATTTTTTTTTATAATTGAATCAAGCTTTTCTTTTTAATAATTGTAATAACTCTATATAGAAAAAAAAAAAAAAAAAAAAAAAAAAAGAAGCAATAAATAAATAAAAATACAAATGTTAATTGAAGAAAAATAAACTAAAAATAAAAAAAAAAAAAAATTAAAAATTTAAAATTAAAATATTAAAATATATTTTAGTTTTTTTTTACCTTATACTTATAATTCATTCATAAATCTACATAAAAGAAAAATGACATCACTATTAGACACTCCTCCAACAATATATTGTAAATATTATTATTATTATTATTATTATTATTATTATTATTATTATTATTATTATTATTATTATTATTATTATTATTATTATTATTATTATTATTATTATTATTATTATTTTGTTATGTTTTTCTAAAACTTTAAAAAAGAAAAAGAAAATAAGTAAAGACTACTGCTAAAATATTATTATTATTATTATTATTATTATTATTATTATTATTATTATTATTATTATTATTATTATTATTATTATTATATCATATTATATTTTTACCATCCATTGAATTATTTGTAATTTACAATATACTAAGGGGAAGCTCTTCATGATAAATTCTATAGGTATTTATAAAATATAAAAAAATTATGAATTAAAAAAAATACTCAGTAATAACAACAAATTAAAATAACAATTAATTTTATTAAATTGTCATTGTTTAATTATATATAATATTATTTATAAACATTTATTTATAAATATAAAATGGCAATTAATTAATAACTAAATAAAACATTAATATATAAAAAAAAGAAAAGAAGAAATATATACTATGGAATGGGAAGATATCAATCTTTCTCGTTATAGAATTGCAGGTGCTCCCTATGGAGGTCCCATTGGTAAATACCATAAATATAATTTAAATTCTAATTTGAAATAGAAATACAAACAAAACAAAAACCTATTCAAAATAAATATAAAATATAACTATGTTTAACAATATTTATATATATATTTAAATAAATTTATTTTAAACGAAATGGATATGGATAATTATAAATAATATTATAAAAAAAGCTATGATAAGAGATGATACAAAAATTTTAACATTAGGCAATGATGAAACAAAATCAATAATGTATTTCTATACATCAGCAGGAAAATTAATACATCAATTTCAGGTATAATTCTAATAAAGAACAATAAATTTTATATAAATTTATTTTTTCTGTTATTGAAATGTATATAATTATAATTTAGAAATCTAAAATATTAAAATTCATAAATATAATATTTAAAAATAAATAAATAATGAATTTAAAATTATATTATTAATTTTCAATAACTATATATATATATATAATATAAATATTATTAAATATTCTATTCATAAAATTATAAAACCATTATTTTAAATTTTAAAATAACAATCATCAAATAAATTTTTATTAATGAATTCATTATTCAAAAATAATACTTATAAATACATAAATTAATATTAATTACAAAAAAAAAAATATTAAAAACTCAATATTTTTATGTTATTTAATAAAAAAAAATTGATATGCTTTAAATATATACATATAAGTGGAACCATGGAAAAATTATTGGCATGCAGTGGACGGATACTGAAAATTTTGTTACAGTATTAAGTGATGGTACTGTTTGTATATTTGATATTCATGGTGAATTATCTCAATTTAGTTTAGGAAGAGAAGCTAAAGATAATGGAGTTATTGATTGTATTATATGGGGATCAGGATTGGTCGTTATGACACGTAATTATCGTTTAATAGCTGTCAATAATTTAGATGAACCCAGACCAAAAGTATTAGCAGATGCTCGTAATTATAAACTATTCTTTTCATTATAATATTTTATTAATTTTCATATATGTATATTATAAATATATTTAAAAAAAAAAAATTTATTAACAATAATTATATTTCTCCTTTCTCCAATTGTATTACTATTTTATGAAAAATAATTATGAATATAAATAATCATCATATGATACAATACAATTATTATATTTGTGTATAAACAATAATTCTGAACAATGTTATATTTTATTATAAATGAATTTATTATTTAAATGTATTTATGTATATTTCCAAATTATTCATAATATATCTAAAGATCTAACTGAAAAACCACATTCTTGGATTGTATTACCTCCTCAATTTACACTTAGTAGAAGTTTAGAAGTATTTTTAGCTGTTGGTAACACAATACTTGTTGTTGATATGTCTGAAGTTCAAGATCAAGTAAAATTGAAATGATAACTAAAATAATAATAGAATTTATAATGACAATTAAATATTAAATTTTTATTAAAACTATTTTTTTTAAAAAATATGAATATATATTGTTGTTATTGTTATTGTTATATATAAATAATAATTATTTATTATTATTATTATTATTATTATTATAATTATAATTATTTATCATATAATATATATTTTATTATTAATAAAAAAAAAAATAAAATATACGTAGCTTCTAACTCATGGACCATTTAAAAAAATGTGCGTTTCCATGGATGGAAAATTATTAGGTTTATTTACAGATAAAGGCGAGCTTTGGGTTATCTCCACTGATTTTCAAAAGAATTTATCACAATATAATACAGGTTCCACGGTGGCACCAGATCAAATGGTTTGGTAAATAAAATTATTAATAATTAATTATTCTAAATATATAAAACTATATTATAAATTTTAAAAAATAATAATAATAATAATAATAGTAATAATAATAACTAAATAAATAAATAAATAATTTTTTACTTATCAATAATTAATATTGTTGTATTTCTTTTTTTTAAAATAAAAATTTTAATTTTTTTAAAATCTAGGTGCAGTGGAGATACAGTTATTTTATATTGGACAGGTTATATTCTTATGGTTGGCCCATTTGGGGATTGTATCAAGTAAAAATAAATAAATGTATATACAACAAATACCTATTCTTTATAGATAATAATAATAATAATAATAATATACAATTCAATATTGTATATAATATTTATCAAAAAATCAAAAATTTATCAATGTTATTAGATACGATTATGAATCACCTGTTTATCTTATTCCAGAAATTGATGGTGTAAGAATTATAACTAATAAAACCTGTGAATTCCTACAAAAAGTACCAGGTAAAATACCTATATTCAATATATAAAAATTTTATATTGAATATGTAATGAGATAAATAAATTAAGACTATAAATCCCATATAAAAAAAAGTATTAGTATATGAATTATAGACAAAAAAAAAAAAATCTTTATAGTTTTGTTAATTATATTAATTTTTGTATAAATTAAGTATCATTCATTTAAATCTTTTTTTTTTTTTTTTTTTTTTTTTTTTTTCTTTCTTAGAAACTTCTGAATCTATCTTTAGAATAGGTTCTACTGAACCAGGAGCTATTCTATTTGATGCCTATGAACAATTTGTAGTAAGTAAAACTATCAAAAAGCATCATAAATATATATATATATATATATATATATTAAGAATTTTTTATAAAAATAATGAAATATCTTTATATTAAATTTAAAAATAGATAAAAAAAAAAAAAAAAAAAAAAAAAATTCATATATATATTTTTTGTTATTGTTATTATTAAAAATATTTTATAAAAAAAATAATAATATATATTAATATTAAAAATTATATATAAAAAACAATAGAATAAAAATCCAAAAGCAGATGAAAATATAAGAATGATTAAATATGAATTAGAAGATGCAGTAGATACTTGTATACAAGCAGCAGGCAATGAAATTAATATTAAAAATCAAAAAGCACTCTTAAAGGTAAAATTTTATTGATTATAATCTTTAAAATTATTATTATTACAATATTATTTTTATAAAATATTAAATATAATTTATGTAATAAATTATTATTATTATTATTATTATTATTATTATTATTATTATTATTATTATTATTATTATTATTATTATTATTATTAAATATATATTTAATTTTATTTATTTATATTTACATATTTTATTTATTTATATTTACATATTTTATTTTATTTTTATTAATACTTTACTATTTTATATTACTTAAATATTTATTTTATTTTATTTTATTTTATATTATAGGCTGCTTCATTTGGAAAATGTTTTATAGAATTTTACAATTCTGAAAAATTTGTTAAAATGTGTCAAATTATACGAGTATTAAATGCTATTCGATTCTATGAAATTGGAATTCCTTTAACTTATGCTCAGTAAGTACAAGTTTTCTTTATATATATATATTTATTTATTTATATTCACTATTATTATTATTTATTTATTTATTTATTTATTTATTTATTTATTTATTTATTTATTTATTTATTTATTTATTTATTTATTTATTTATTTATTTATTTATTTATTTATTTATTTATTTATTTATTTATTATCATTATTATTATTAATTATTGATTATTGATTATTGATTATTGATTTTATATCCTTTTTCAAATATAGATATTGTCGTTTAACTCCAGAGGTTTTAATTGATCGTTTAACCAATCGTTACTATCATTTATTAGCTATTCGAATTTGTAATTATTTAGATATGAACACCGAACGTGTTGTGGTTCATTGGGCCTGTGCAAAAGTAAATACATATGAATAAAAATAAAATATAATATAAATATTTTTTTTTTTATAAAATTTTTAATCAATTTTTTTTTTTTTTTTTTATATTTAATACATTTCTTAATATATATATGTATATTTATATATAAATATATATAACAGATTAAAACGTTTACAGATGATGAAGAAATTCTTTCCAAATTAATTATTGATAAATTAACTTCCACTAATGAAGGTAAACCTAGTCTTTGTTATACAGAAATTGCTAAAGAAGCCTATCGTTCTGGTATGCCAAAATTAGCAACAAAGGTATGAAAATAGGAAAAAAAATTTTTTTTTTAAATTGTAACTTTATGAATTTTTTTTTTTTTTATAATGATGATTAATATTATTATTATTATTATTATTATTATTATTATTATTTCTAGTTACTTGATTTTGAATCTCAAGCTGCAAATCAAGTTCCTTTATTAATTAGTATGCAAGAAGATGAATTATCCTTAAAAAAAGCTATTGAAAGTGGAGATACTGATTTAAGTAAGATTAAAAAAAAGAGAGAAAGGAAACAAAGAAATACTATAATAATAATAATAATAATATTATTATTATTATTATTATTATTATTATATATAAACTAATTAATTAAATAGGAAGATTATAAAATAAAAATTTTATATTAAATTTATTTATTCATTATTATTAATATTTAATATATATATATATATATTATATTTATTTATTTATTAATATAAATAAGTTTATTTGGTTATTCTTCATTTACACCGTAAACTTCCTATTGCCGAATTCTTTAAAATTATTAATGAGAAACCATTAGCCTGTAATCTTTTGGAAGTTTATTGTAAGGAACAAAATTTAGGTCTTTTAAAAGATTTCTATTATCAAGCTGATTATAAAAGTGAAACTGCAGCCATTCTCACAAATGAAAGCTATGCAGAATCGGTATTTAAAAAAAAAAAAAAAATTTTTTTTATAATTGTTTTTATTATTATAAATATTTTTTTATAATAAAAAAAAAATAATGATAATAATAATAAATATATATATATATTATATTATTTTTTCCAATAATAAACATATGAAAATATATGTATATATATACAATTATAATAAAAAAATATATTATTATTATACATATATATTATATTAAAGGATGTAAATTCAAGAATTGAAAAATTAAAAACGGCATTAAAATATTATTCTGAAGATAAGGATAAATCATTCGAAGTTAAGGTAACTCAATAATATATATATAATAAATAATATAAAAATAAAAATATATTAATATATATAATTAATAATGAAATATTAAAATAAATAATAAAATTAACAAAAATATAATAATATAATATAAAATAATATAAATATATAAAAAAAAAAAAAAAAAAAAAAAAAGTCTACCGATGAACATATTCGACTTTTACAAATTCAAGAGCAATTAGAAAATAAAACTAATCAAGTATTTTTAGAATTAAGTCTCAGTGAAACTATTTTCAAATGTTTAATTATTGGTCAAACCGAACAAGCCACTAAATTAAGAAGTGAATTTGGAATTCCTAATAAAAGGTAATAAAAAAAAAAAAAAAAAAAAAAAAAAAAAAAAAAGGTTATAAATTTATATATTTATATATATAATTTTTTATTTTATTTTTTTTTTTTTTTTTTTTATTTATTAATAATTTTTTTAATTTTTTTTTTCACCTTAGATTTTGGTGGATTAAATTGAAAGCACTCGTTAAAAAAAAGGATTGGGAAGGTTTAGAAAAATTTTCCAAACAAAAATCACCTATCGGCTATATCGTAAGCATTTCAAAAATTAAAAAAAAATTTTTTTTTTTTTAAAATGTATAAATATATATTAAAATATATATATATAATAATTCATAATAATAATATATATTGAAATAAAAAATAAAAATTATATTATTTTTTCTTTTTTTTTTTTTATTTTTATCTTTTTATAATTATTATCACTACTAACTTTATATTTCTTTCATAACTTTTTAATATTAAATATGTATATGTATACTTTTTTTTTTTTTATGCTTTACTTTTTTTCATAAAAAATAAAAATAAAAATAAAAACTAAAATATATAAAAAAAATAAAAATATGAAAATTAAAAATATAAAAATTTAAAAAAAAAAAAAAAAAAAAAAAAAAAAATATATAAAAAAAAAAAAAAAAAAGCCATTCATTGAAGAATGTCTGAAAGCTAATGCACCCCAGGAAGCCAGTAAATATGTAGAAAAATGTGATGCCGATCAACGACCAGAGCTTTGGAAACGTATTCGTAGAGAACAATAAAGAAAATAAAGAAAAAAAAAAAAACGAGCAAAAGGAAAACGAAAACAAAAGCGAATGAAAAAAAAAAAAAAAGGAATAAAATAAAATAAAATAAAAAAATAAAAACATAAAAACATAAAAACATAAAAAATAAAAATATTGCAAAATAAAAATTAATAAATAAATAAATTAAAATAATAATAAAAAATAAAAATAAAAAATAATAATAATAATAATAATATTAAATTAAAATTAACATTAAAAAAAATATACTAATAATAATAAACTATAAATAATAAATAAATAATAAATGTTTTTTTAAATAAATTAATTTTTAATATTATTTTTTTTTTTTTTTTATTTTTATTTTTATTTTTATTTTTATTTTTATTTTTATTTCATATCATTTCATTTTATTTAAAAAAATAATATAATAAATATAATAAATATAATAAATAAATAAAAAATTAATAAATAATTAATATATAAAAAAATTTAATACATTTATATATATAGATAAATAAATAACTAAATTAAATAAATTATCCAATATAAATTTTAATTTTTTTTAAAAAAAAAAAAAATTAAAAAAAATAAAATAAAGTAAAATAAAATAAAATAAAAATAACTGAGCTTTTTCTTTTATATATATATATATTTATATAATTTGATATTAAGGCTTAAATTAATTTTAAAAAAATTATATATATTAAATATAATATTTATTTGTTTATTTATTTATTTATTTAATTTTTTTTTTTTTTTTTTTTATAAAAAAAACTAGGAATAAACTTTATCTAATGATATTATAAAAAAAAAAAAAAAACTATGTTTAAGGGTATAGAAAACAAAACGACCTCTAAACTCTTCTCTTATTCATTTCATCCATCCAACGATAACTCCATTATGAGATAAAAAAAAAATAAAAAAAACATGATAAATATAAACATTAGAGGCCAATACATGAACGATTCATACATGAAAAAAAAAAAATAATTAACAAAATTATTAACAAAATTAAACGAGAAAAAAAAAAAACATACACACACACACACACAATTAATAAAAAAATAATAATAATAATAAAGATTAGTTGTCCCAATTTTGAATGTAATAAATATTTCAAATAATAATAAAGTAATATTCAAAAAAAAAAAAAAATGAATCATTAAATTCAGTAAAAAAAAAAAAAAAAAAAAAGGGACATTGGAAGCGAATAAACCTCACCCTCCAAGATGATACGATCTCTGTTTTAAAAAAAAAAAAAAAAAAAAATTTAAAAAAAAAAAAAGGGAATTCTTATTCAGGATTAAGATTTGAATGGACGAATGAGGATCATGATGAGAAAGTTTGGTCTACTCCTTTAAAAAAAAAAAAAAAAAAATGGTATTTTTGGCCAATTAGGTTGGGATAGTGAGTGATGTGGTGTAGAGATGGTCACCAAATTAGATGAATATATAAAATAAAAAAAGGTTTTAAAAGATTATAAAAAGTATTAATTAAAAAGTAGTTCATCCTAATATACAATTTTGAAAAGAATTATGTTGGAAGTAAATAGGAAATGCCTATAGATATGTACTTAAAACAAAAAGTTTAATTTATTTGTAGACCTAAAAAAAAAAAAAAAAAAAAAAAAAAAAAAAAAGTTAACTATTGATGAAAAATTAAACTGGTTATTGGATAACATAACAAAGAAAAGTTAGAAGAAAAGTTAAAGTATTTAGTTGAAGAAGAAAAAAAGCTATACCAACTACTGGTATGAACACTACTGATGAATGTATATACTTAACTGAATGAATTGAAAAACAAGAGAAAGAAAGAAAAGCTAAAAGCAGTAGTAGTAGTAGAAGTCCTTAAGAAAAAAGAGGAGAAGACCTAGAAGTAACCATAGATGAAATTACAAGAGAATTTTTTAGAAAAATTACAGTAAACTACTATTAGAAAATAGAAGAACTAAAGCTGAGATTTTTAACTATGATTACAAACAAAAAAAAAAAAAAAGAAGAAAAAGTTTGGTCGATTTTTTTTTTAGTAAAATAAATTTGAAATTATAATAAATTAATTAACGATATCTGTTTAAAAGCAAACCGCCAAGTAAACCCAACAGAAACTATCATTGCAAATTCTATATACCTTGGAAATTATATAATTATATTATTTGGTTAGATAACTGGGTTAAAAAGGTGGAGGACCGGTGAAGAAATGGAATCTAGATCTAAAAGGATTGATTAGTATCGGTCCATCAAGAACTGGTAAAACCAGTTTAATATCGCTTTTATTTAGGTAAATTTTCGTTATTTCAAGAATATTTGGAACTCTGATAAATAGGAAGGGGTTTAATTACTTTTTAATGTCATGGATGATATGGATGCTAGTGATGAAAGTAAAGGTCTCAATTTTTTGTTGGTACAAATCCTTCTTCGGTGTTCAGGATGCTATTACAATCACTGATAAGTTTAAACCCAAAACAAGATATTATTAATGGTAAGCGTTTAATTTTAATTTGGTTAAACAATTATGATTTTGTAAAGAAAACTTTCCCATCTAAAACTGCTCAACAATATTATTGAATGTAATATGGAAATTGTATACTTAAAAACATCCATTATTTGAATTATCAGAACCAATGGAATGGATTGAAGGACATTCTGATTATATTGAATGGGATCCTAAAACTACTTGGTATTACCAAATTTGTTGTTAGTAACAAAGATAAATGTTACAACAAACACTTCTCTAAATACTTGAATGTTAATACTTATTGATGAAACTGAGAAGGTAATTAAACATTTTGATGAAATAGAACCAATATCTGAAAGAAGAGAACGTTTACAAGAAGAACAAGATACTTTTTAGCGAATCTGGTAAATGGATCAGATAACGGGAGGCCTTCTAAAAAAAAAACTAGAACTAAAAATTGAAGCATCAATAAGAATTATGAATCGTTATGACTCCTCTGTGCCCTCTTTAGAAACTAAAAATCATCATTTAAACTTATTATATCAAATGTCTTAACAATTATTATTGGCTCGTACATAATAATTTACATTATAATGATAAATTTCCCAATTAATGGAATGGCGACAAAAATTATTTTAAAGATATTTATCATAATAATAAAATTAATTGAGGAGTATAAATATAAAAAAGAGCATAACTGTTCAAGAACCAACCCTGCTAGTCCTGTTAGCCCTGTTAGCCCTGTCTTAAACAGCATTTTCAGTAAGTTGATGCTCACTCCTTGAGTTAGCATTAACTACGCCAATAAACCGTCAGGAAGAGTCACCTCCTGGACATAAGTACTAATCCTAGCCCTAGTACAAGCCCTAGCTCTAGCTTTATAGGCATAATTTTCTGTTAATAGAGAAGCCGACACACGTTACACATCAAGAAATGGAATAGCTGTTTTTATACATATAAATATGTTGAAAGTTTTATATATATTATATATATATATGTTGAATGTTTTTTTTTTTTTTTTTTTTTTTTATATTGAAAGAATCATCCACCAGAAATGAAATGATTTTTATATATATATATATATATATATTGAAAGAATCATCCACCAGAAATGAAATGATTTTTTATATATATATATATTGAAAGAATGAAAGAATCATCCACCAGAAATGAAATGTTTTTTTTTTTCATATTGAAAGAATCATCCACCAAAAATGAAATGATTTTTTTTTTTTTTTTTTTTTTTGGTTCTTAAATCAAAAACCCTCCCCAATTTCCTTTTTTTTTTTTTATTTTTTTTTTTATTTTTTTTTTTTAGTATAATTTTTTTTTTTTTTTTTTTTTTGGTTCTTAAACCAAAAACCCTCCCTATTTTTCTTTTTTTTTTTTTTTATTTTTTTTTTTTATTTTTTTTATTTTTTATTTTTTTTATTTTTTTTTTTTTAGTATAATTTTTTTTTATAATTTAAATTCAATACCATCAACATCTCCTTCCACCACCGCCACCAAGAAAGGAAGTGAATATCATCGGTAAACCATGTCACATCAATATTTAAACACATCTCCTTTTTATTTCAGAATAATTATTAAAAAAAAAAAAAAAAAAAAAAAAAAAAAAAAAAAAAAAAAAAATTAATATGATTTTTTTTTTTTTTTTTTACCAAATTGATCGATTCATCACCATTATTAAAGTTACTGATAGGATTTATATTTATTTTTTTTTATTAAACTATCACTAATATATTAATATTCCCTATTTTTCACTATCAATACAACAGCAACAGCAACAACAACAACCATGGTTAACAAAAATTATTTTTATTGTTAATTATATACCAAGTATGATATACTTTCGTGACTAATCACCATTAAAATCTTTTACTTGATTCCTCATTATTCATTTATATCTGTAATAACTGGTCTTTACCATACACTATAGATTGATATTCGAAAAAAAAAAATATTTAGAAATGATAGGAAAAAAAAAAATTTTTTTTTTTTTTTTTTTTTTTTTTTTTTTTTTTTGAACTTAATTTTTTAACCCATTATTGGAAAAGAGAGAAGCCAATGATGATAGCTATATTCTACCATCTGAGGGATTGCCTCCTTTTTTTTTTTTTTTATGAATAGAAACTATGGATATGTGTTGATTTCCATGTTTTTTTTTTTTTTTTTTTTTATGAATAGAAACTATGGATATGTGTTGATTTCCATGTTTTTTTTTTTTTTTTTTTTTATGAATAGAAACTATGGATATGTGTTGATTTCCATGGTTTTTTTCTTTTTTTTTTTTTTTTTTTTTTTTTTTTTTTTTTTGAAAAATCACCATTCCAAATACGTTTTTCTTTTTTTTTTTTTTTTTTTTTTTTTTTGAAAAATCACCATTCCAAATACGTTTTTCTTTTTTTTTTTTTTTTCTTTTTTTTTTTTGATTTATAAAGACTTTAAAACATTTAAAGTCAGTTGAAATTGTAAACCTTTTTTTTTTTTTTTTTTTATGATTTAAAAAGTTTGAGACATTTATAGTTAAAGCCAGATAAATAAAATATTAAAAAAAACCTTTTTTTAGTTCCATGAGTAAAATGTGGAGTAAATGTGAACACAGTAGGAATGATTATTATTAATTATTTATTATTAGTGAAAATGATGAAATAATACAATACATGATGTAGTTTTTTTTTTTTTTTTTTCTTCCATTTTCTAAAGCAGTCCAATTCAGATATTAAAGCAACCGGATAAGCTTGAAAGAGGAGGGATGCTTGAATCACATTGTAAATATCATCGAGACAAACCATGAAGAATTTACGAGATTTAAAAATTCATAACTCTAATAAAGTCCTCTGTTTAATAATAATTTTTTTTTTTTTTTTTTTTTTTTTTTTTTTTGAACGTTAAAGTATCTGCTCTTATTTGAACCAAAAAAAAAAAAAAAAAGAGAGAGAGAGAGAGGAGCATAACATAAAACAAGATGAAGAATAAAAGAAATTTAAAAACATATTTCTTCAATGGGAAAAGAATAAATTTATTTCAATCATTCAGTACATCATTAATGAACAAATTGAATAAATTAGGAGATAGAGGGGAATGATTCGTTAATGATACTTTAATTATTTTCACTATCACTACTTATTACTTTAACTATTATTAACAATATTTTTTTTTTTTTTTATTGTTGTTATTATTATTAATATGATATGTTCTATCGTTACTACTATCAAAATTTATATAAATATATATATACAAATATATATATATTAACAATAATTTTAGATTGTCAATTTAAATATAAAAATAACATATAAAAAAATTATAAATAAATAAATAAACCTAATATAATAATTATATATATTTTCTTTTCATTTTATTTTATTTTTATTTTATTTTTTTGTTTTTTATTTATTTTTTTTTTTTTTTTTTATTTATTTATTTTTTTTTTTTTATTTTATTTTTTTTTTTTTTTTTAATTTTATTTTATTTTTTATTTTTTATTTTTTATTTTTTATTTTTTATAAAAAGAAAAAAAACCTTGAAAACTATTTTACTTTTTTTATTATTATTATTATTAATATTATTCTTTTATTTCGTTTTTATTTTTGTGATTATTATTTATGTTTATTAATAAAGAAACACAATAATAATCATCTTTTTTATCTTTATTATTATTTTTATTTTATTTTTCTTCTTTTATCTTTTTTTTTTTTTTTTTTTTTTTTTTCTTTCTTTATTTTTATTTTTATTTTTATCTCCTTTTTTTTTTTTAATTTTTTAAAAAGATAAAAAATAATAAAAATGAAAAGAAAGAAAAACTTACATATAATTTACCTTTTTAGTTAATAATAATAATAGTATAATATTATTATTACTACCATCTAATTTTATTATTATTATTATTATTATTATATAGTTTTATATATATTTATTACTATTCCTTGAATACATCAATTTTTTTTTTTTTTTTTTTTTTTTTTTTCTAATGAAAATAAATCTTTTAAAAAGATTCATTGACTAAAAAAAAAAAAAAAAAATGTTATAAAAAAAAATAAAATAAAAAAAAAAAATGAAAAAGAATAATTAAAAAAAAAAAAAAAAAAAAAATGACATACTTATAAAATTATTTATAATAAAATTAAAAAAAAAAAAAAATATTAATAATAATAAAATAAAAATAAAAATAAAAATAAAAATATATATAATAATAGATTTTTTTTGTTTTTGTTTTTGTTTTTATTAATTATTTAAAGTTATTCATAGGATATAATTATTTGTATTTTCAGTAAATCACTTATTTTACTATTATTACAATATTTTTATTCTTTATTTTTATTTTAGATTTTTTTTTATTTTATTATCCATTTTTTTTTTTTTTTTTAATATTTTTTCTTTTTTCTTCTTTTTCTTTTTCCTTTTCTTTTTCTTTTTTTTTTTTTTTATCGTTATTAAAAAAAATAATAAAATTAGATTTACTTTTTTTTATTTTAATTTTTAAAAAATCTCAATTTATATTAACAAAACTAGGTAATGAAAATTAAAAGAAAAAAAAATTAAAAATTTGAAATTATTATATAGATATTTAAAAGAAATTTTTTATCGTTGATTTTATCCTTTTCCTTTTAAAAGAAGAAAAATCTATATATATACTTATATCCCCTTCTTTTTCATCTCATTCATTATTTTATGAGTGGAAAAAAAAAAGAATAATTATTATTATTTATTACATATCATAACGATTTTGACTTTTATAACCATTGTTTACATAGTTATCATTAGAAGGTCTTCTATAATATTTATTTGCTGGACTTTTTGGTGAACCTCCTCTAAAGCTTCCATCTAATTAAAATAATAAGATCATAAATAAAAATTATTTAATTAATATATTATTTATTTTCAGAGATTATATATTATTTGAAAATATTTTTACTTTTTTTTTTTTTTTTTATTCTTATTTTATATTAATTCAATTTTTCAAAATTATTTTTTTTCTTTTTTTTAAAAAAAAAAAATACTTACTTGTTCTAGAAGCATTACTATTATTTCTAGTATTAATTGGTCTTTGAGGACGACGTCCATTAGAATTATAATTAGAATAATTACTTGAAGCACCGGAACTAGAGTGTAATAAAGGTTTTGTAGAATAAGCAGAACTTGTAGTACTTGTTGTATCAGAGTGGAAAATTGATTGTGGTTTTTGTAGTGGTGGTTGATCTAAAGAGCCTAACTTATTCTTTGGTATATAACCTTCCTTTTTAGTATCAATATTGTAACAAAGAGTCCAACCATCTTCAAATGATTTTATTAACTTTACTAAATGACCATTTTCTACAACTAATTCATCGTTTCTTTGTGGGGTGAATTTACGTACAATTTTAAAAGTCTTGAATTTTTCATATTCTTCTGGAACAGTTCTCCTGTTAAATGATGGAGACGTTTTAATAGCTGATGGACTACTATCTTCATTCATATGTTTCTTCAATAAATCAGAATAATTTTGTTGTTCCTCAAACGTAATAGATGTAATACGTTTTGGTTCTTCTTGAACGGAAAGGAAACCATTACTACCGGCGCCGGCCTCCTTTGATGGTGAATTTTCGTTGGTATTCCAATTACTTAAATAATTAGTGTTTGGATTGGAAATATTAGTATTAAATGGTTGTCCGATAGAGAATGTATCCTTTTGATCATTATTACTTAATCCAATATATGGTTCAGAAACCATTTTCATATCCTTATCACTAGATGAGTATCTATAACTATTATCATTACCTCTACCTCTTCTATACATAACCACTCCTACGATAATTACAATTAAAAGTAAAGCACCTGCCCCAACACCAATTATTATCCATTTATAGTCTTGGAAGAAACTTGAACCAGCACCTTTTATTTAATAAATTATCATAGCAATTTAAATTTATTTGTTAGTATATGGTTTGTATAAATATTTTTTCCATACCCGAATATATAATCTATTTATTATATATATATTTCTACTTTTTTTATATTATTTTAATAAAACTTTTTTTTTATTCTATATAAATTTCCCTCTCTTTTCTTTTAATTTTTTATAATTTTTTTAATATATCAGATATCTTTATCATTAATACACTATTTTTCTTTCATATTTATTATTTTATTCTACTTTGTCTATTTATTGAAAATTTATAACTATTTATCATATTTCATATTATCTATTTATTGTATATTTTATTCCTTCATTGATTCTATTTATTATCCATTTTTTTTATTCCTCCCATAACTAATTATTATTTTTATATTTCTTTTTTTTTTGCTTTATTCTTTTTTTATTTTTATTTTTTAAAAAATATATATTAAAAAGTATTTATTTATGTATATTTATTTATATTAATTTTTATTTATTTATTTATTTACTTTGAGTGGCCTTATCTTTAGTTTTAAATTCATATTTTTGTAATGGACCCTTTTTACCATTATAATAGTTAACAAGATCATCTGGGGTAGAAGAAATTGTTTCTTTACCATATTTTTGAGTATCTGGTAAAGCACAATTTCCACCTGGATAAATAATTTTTTCTGCAACATATGTACCTTGAAAAGTACTAAGTTTATTTGTTTCTGATGGTGATTGTTGTACACCATTAGCATCTTGTATATAAACTACTACTTTAGTACAATGTTCACCAATAGCAATTTTTTTATCCTTAAATTCATCACTTGGAGTGAAAAAATAAGCTTTACCAGTACTTTCAAAATCTTTTTTATATATATTTACGTCTGCAGCAAAAGTACTGACTAAAGTAATAAAAAATAATACAATGGATAGACACCTCATGTTGAAATTATTTGTTATATATATATACTTCTAGGAAATTTAGATTATAATCTTTTTATTTTTAAATTGGTTTTATTGTATGTATTATTATTGATTTTATTTACTTTTTTTTTTGAAAGTTTCTTTTTTAAAATACTTATTAGTTTATACAATGTATATTACTCTATATATATTTATAATTATATACGTAAAATAAATGGTTAATTATTGGTAAATTCTTTATATTTTTTATAAATATTTTTTTATTATTTATATATATATATCAACAGTAATTATTTCTAACTTCATTTTTATTAAAGTATAATAATATATATAAATTGACAATATAACATTTTAATAACTATCTATATTTAAATTTTTATTAGTTTTATATACATGTATATATATTTTTAATAACTTTTAATATAATACTCCAATTCTATAATATATACATTTATTATTGTATATTGGTAAAAAAAAAAAAAAAAAAAAAAAAAAACACTTTTCTATCAATTACAAACTTTCTTTTTTTCTTCTTTTTTCTTATTTTACATTTATATCAATAATTCAATTTCTGTTTTACATTTAAAATTTATTTTTTTAAATAATATATAAAAAAAATATTTATTTGAAAATAAAATATTATAATACCTACATTTATTATTAATTAATTATTAAATTTTATTATTATTATTATTACTTATGTTTAAATATACATTCTATATTTATTGATTTATATTTTATTTTATTTATTAACTTTAAATTAACTAATTTTTTATTATTATTATTATTTTTTGATTATGTTTTACTATTATTATGAATTATTTTTTTTTATTTTATATTATTTTTTTTTATTTATGTATAATTTTTCATTAAAATTATATATATATTTTTATTATTTTTATTATTTTTTTTTATTATTATTATTATTATTTATTTATTTTTAAATTATTGTATTTATTTTATTTTTATCTACACATCTATTTCTATTTTAATTGATTTTTATCTATTAAAATTAAAAAAAATAGATGAGCTAATCTATGATTATTTGATTTTTTTACTTTTAAAAAAAAAAAAAAAAAAAAAAAAAAAAAAAAAAATTACGTAAAAAAAAAATTTTTTTTATTTTAATACTTAAAATTAATAATAAAAACTGTTTTTTTTCATTTATTTATTTATTTATTTATTATTATTATTAGTGATTTATTTATTTATTGATTTATTTATTTATTTAGTATTATTGATTTAATGTACAAAAAAAACTTTTTTTTATATTTATTCCATTTAATTAGATTATATTCATATTATATGGAGATTTATTCTATTCTTCTATAAATCCTATATTGAAAAATTTTTTAATATTTAATAAATAATATTAATTAATGAAAAGAAACCTTATTTAATAGTAAATTGGTATCACTCTCCAGCGTTGTATCACCTTACCTAATTGATGAATGAACAGTAGAAATTCTATTTCATTAATGAGTTCACTATATATTACAGTATACTGTGATATATTGCCTCATTTTCAAACCTAAAGAAAATTTGAATACAAAGACCAAAAAAGGATTTTTTCATAGTTTTGAACAAAATAAATATAAATTATAAAAAAATAGATAAAAATAATAAGTAAATAAATAAATATTAGTAAATATTAGTAAATAAATAAATAAATATAAATATATATAAGTAAATAAATAAATATAAATATATATAAGTAAATAAATAAATATAAGTAAATAAATAATTAAGTATTGGTAAATATTGGTAAATGAATAAATAAATAGTGATAAATATATTTTAATATACTCCAATATAAACTTTTAAATATAGCATAGTTGTATGTGTCTATATTTAAATTATAAAATAAATATAAAAATTATATAATTAATATTATAAATATAACTTATATAACTATAAATATAGCCTAAATAATAACTTATATAACTATAAATATAGCTTACATAATAACTTATATAACTATAAATATAGCTTACATAATAAATTATATAACTATAAATATAGCCTACATAATAAATTATATAACTATGAATATAAAAGTTATATAATTGATTATTTAAATATAACTTTTACAATAAATTATACAATTTATATTTATAATAGATGTATATATAATTCTATATAGGAATACTAATTGATTGATTGATGAATCTAATTCATTTTTATTATTGAATAAACTCTGTTAATATAAGAATAACACAATAAATTAAATGTTTTGTTTTGTTTTTTTAAATTATTTAATTAAGAAACATCCATCATCCATAACCACAAAGCAACAAAGTAATAACCAACAAAACAACAAACAAAGTAACAAACAAACAAAAAGAATCTTTTATTAAATAAATAATAACAAGAAATGTGATCATTGAAGGAAGTAAGGAAGGAAAGTCATTCTAAAATTATTCAAAGTCGGTATAATGCAATAAAAGAATCTCTAATCTCTATTTACCAATGCCTTGGCTATAATAGAATGTCATTCTTGATACATAAAAAAGGAGTATTCTTGTCATGTCTTAAAAATCATCATTGAATCGATTTACATTTATATATATATATAAATGATTGTTTAAAAAAAAAAAAAAAAAAAAAAAAAAAAAAAAAAAAAAAAAAGACTAAAATATACAATAAAACAAGTAAATAAAGTCTTTTTTTTTATTACTCTATTTTACTTTTATATGTAATAATTTTATTTTTTTATTGTTATTGTTATTGTTATTGCTATTACTATTATTATTTGAAACTTATTAATAGACAGATAACATCATTATTATATTATTATTATATGAACTTCAATAATTCTATAAGAAAAAATAAAAAAAAGAAAAAAGAAAAGAAACCTGAAAATAAAAAATTATAAATCAAAAGCAATTGAGAAAATTAAACAACATAAATAAATTAAACTACTTCCTAAATGTGGAATGAGGATAGTAGAAGGCAAATGTATATAAGGAGGTCATTCACCTGAAAAGACAAATTCCTTGTGGTTGAAGTTGTGGTTATGGAGATGGTAAATGTTAAAGCCACCACAAAAATAATAAATAATAAAAGGATTATTTATTAATATATAATAAATAATAAATAATAAATAATAAATAAATTAAAAATAATTGATGACTGATATTCCAATTTATTTATTTATTTATTTATTATTTATTTAGATTTTTGTTATTTATTTATTTAAAATTTATTTAATTATTTATTTTTATAATAATTTTGAATATTTTATATTATTTTAAATTTTAGTTTATATGAAGTGTGAAACATCTCCAGTCTCTAATGAAATAAAAATTTACACAACAAAAATATATCTATTAAATTAAAAAGGTTAGGTTATTTTTAATTATATATCAAATAATTTAAAATTTAAAAAAAATACAAAAAAAAATTAAAATTTAAATTATGAAATATAATTCAATTTAAATTGAATATATATTACAATATATTAAATAAATCAAACAGAATACACTGTATTATATTACATAATAATTAAATTAAATAAATAGAATAGAATATATTTAATAAAATTATGTAACATCAATTGAATATAAAACTAAATATAACCTTTAATGAATATAAATTTGTTTCTGAATTGTAAAAAAAAAGTATTAAATATTAAATACTATTTATTATAATATATAAATTATATTTATTATAATATAAATATTATATTTTATATAAGACATAAATTATATTTATTAAAATATAAATATTATATTTATTATAATATATAAATTATATTTATTATAATATAAATATTACATTTATTATAATATATAAATTATATTTATTATAATATATAAATTATATTTGTTATATTACATTATTGTATATTATTTATATTATATTATGTATATTATATATAATATTTGTATAAAATTATTTATTTTAGAGTATAATAAATATACTATTTATGTAATATTATATCATTTATATTAATAATGTAAAATAAATATATTAATATATACAAATATAGAAAACTATTTTTACTTATTTATTTACTTATTATTTATTTATTTATTCATTATTTATAATTATTTCTTGGTTATTTATTTATTATTCATTATTTAATTATAATTATTTCTTGGTTATTTATTTATTATTAATTTATATATGTATTGTTTAATTATAATTATTTATTTATTATTTATTTAATATTTATTTATTATTTATTTATTTATTTATTTATGTATTATTTATTTATTTATTTATGTATTATTTATTTATGTATTGTTTAATTATAATTATTTATTTATTATTTATTTATTATTTATTTAATATTTATTTATTATTTATTTATTTATTTATTTATGTATTATTTATTTATTTATTTATGTATTATTTATTTATGTATTGTTTAATTATAATTATTTATTTATTATTTATTTATTATTTATTTAATATTTATTTATTATTTATTTATTTATTTATTTATGTATTATTTATTTATTTATTTATGTATTATTTATTTATGTATTGTTTAATTATAATTATTTATTTATTATTTATTTATTATTTATTTATTATTTATTTATTATTTATTTATTATTTATTATTTATTATTTATTTATTTAATTATATCTTGGCTATTCATTTATTATTTATTTATTTATGTATTATTTAATTATAATTATTTCTTGATTATTTATTTATTATTTATTATTTTATATATCTAATTTAAATTATTTATTTATAATTTATTTATTTATTCATTTATTTATATTGTCCTTTTGATGCTAGTCTTAAAAATAAATATCTAAATATTGACTGTAAACTTTAATTTTTAATTTTTTTTTTTTGTTGTTGATTATTTTATGGTCATTTTTGATTTTTATTGGATGGATGGATGAAACCTTTTCTCTTTTGAAAGGGAAAGGAAGAATTTAATGAAAGATTACTAGAATATAATAGGACAGAGTTCAATTCTCTCTGCTGCTGTCACTACTTCCATTAATATTTCTAATGAAATGGGTTACCACTATAGTGCCATACAAAGCAAAAAAAAAAAAAAAAAAAAGGAACAGCTGTGTTTAATGATTAGAATTAGTATTGAGCTTCATCGCTCAAGAATTTAAAATCGTCATAAAATAATGTAAGACTCTTTTGATTTAATGCTACCAAAAGAAAATATTTTTAAAATATTTATTTGAATAATAAAACAAAAAAAAAAAAGAAATGAAAAAGAAAAAGAAAAAAAAACTATACAATTTAAATTTGAATGTGAAATAATTTATCCTCAATACTTTTTAAACATAAAATAGTATCTTTTTCAATAATATTTAATAAAATTTAAATTTATAATTATAAAATATTAAATAAAACAAAAGATTAGAATCAAAAGAAAAGTAAAAATAAAAAAAATTAAAAAAAAAAAAGCTACTCAATAAAAGTAATTCATTCATTATTTTCTTTTTCTTAATCATATCATAAAAGGCTTTTTCTTCTACTTCTTCTTCTTCTTCTAAAGTTCACTTGAATTTTACTTCTAACCAAGATTTTACCAAAAATTTTAATTATAAAAATACATAAAATATAAAGTATAAAAATCAATCCATCATCAAATAACAATCACTCATTGACCAATAAGAATGCAGCAAAAATTAATTAATTTTTTTCTGTTTTTTAAATTTTTTTTTAAATTTTTTTAAATTTTTTTTAAATTTTTTTTAAAATTTTTTTTAAATTTTAAAAATATAATTAAAATTAAATTAAAATTAAATTAAAATTAAATTAAAATTAAAAAATTAATTAATTAATTAATTATTTTTTTGATGGAATCCTTCAATATTAAATTAATTATGAAAAAGCTTAACCCTTAATTTAATTTAATTGTGATGGATTTTGTTTTTAATCTCATTATTTTATTTACATAATTGGAATAATTAATAATGGAATAATGGAATAATCATTAATCAATAATTGAATAAACAATAATTAAATCATTGATTAAGTAAATAACAATAGTAATAATAAATAATAAATAATAAACAATGATACAAAAAGTATTTATATATAAATAATAACAAGAGTATTTATTAATAAATAATAAATAATAAAATGAATAAAAAAGATTATTAATAAATAATTGAATAATAAATAATAAATAATAAATAATAAATAATAAATAATAAATAAATAATAAATAATAAATAATAAATAATAAATAATAAATAATAAATAATAAATAATAATTAAATAATTGAATAATAAATAATAAATATTTGAATAATAAATAATAAATATTTGAATAATAAATAATTGAATAATAAATAATTGAATAATAAATAATTGAATAATAAATAATAAATAATAAATAATAAATAATAAAAAGAGTATTTATTAATAAATAATAAATAATAAATAATAAATAATAAAAAGAGTATTTATTAATAAATAATAAATAATAAATAATAAATAATAAATAATAAATAATAAATAATAAAAAGAGTATTTATTAATAAATAATAAATAATAAATAATAAATAATAAATAATAAATAATAAATAATAAAAAGAGTATTTATTAATAAATAATAAATAATAAATAATAAATAATAAATAATAAATAATAAATAATAAATAATAAATAATAAAAAGAGTATTTATTAATAAATAATAAATAATAAATAATAAATAATAAATAATAAATAATAAATAATAAATAATAAATAATAAATAGTAAATAATAAATAATAAATAATAATTAATAAATTATAAATAATTGAATAATAAATAATTAAATAATAAATAATAAAAAGAGTATTTATTAATAAATAATAAATAATAAATAATAAATAATAAATAATAAATAATAAATAATAAAAAGAGTATTTATTAATAAATAATAAATAATAAATAATAAATAATAAATAATAAAAAGAGTATTTATTAATAAATAATAAATAATAAATAATAAAAAGAGTATTTATTAATAAATAATAAATAAATGAATAATAAATAATAAATAATAAATAATAAATAATAAATAATAAATAATAAATAATAAATAATAAATAATAAATAATAAATAATAAATAATAAATAATTAAATAATAAATAATAAATAATAAATAATTGAATAATTACAGGTAAATAATTAATAATACCATAATTAAATAAAAGTTAATTCAAGAGTGAGTGAACATAATTAATTCATAAAATGAAAGTATTAAAGTGTTAACCAGCCTAATTTATTTAATAATAAGCATTCAAAAAGAGAGAATGAATCAATGAAAAGTAAACTAAACTTAACTAAAATATATAAATATAAACATAAATAATATTAAAGAATATTATTATAAAATATAAATATAATTATAAAATATAAATATAATTATAAAATATAAATATAATTATAAAATATAAATATAATTATAAAATATAAATATAATTATAAAATATAAATATAATTATAAAATATAAATATAAATAAAAAAACAATAAAATTTATTCATTCCATCATGATTAATTATTTATATGCATTGAATTTCTTAATGTTTATCTTATTGTATTTATTTAATTAAATACTAAAGAAAAAAAAAAAAAAAAAAAAAAGAAAAAGATAAAAAATAGTTAATAATTTAAAATAGAAAACAAAAGACATGACATATCACCTTTCCTTTTCTCTTTTCTATTTAAATCTGAAATAAATAATTATTTATTATTTATTATTTATTATTTATTATTTATTATTCAATTATTTATTATTTATTATTTATTATTTATTATTTATTATTTATTATTTATTATTTATTATTCATTTATTTATTATTTATTAATAAATACTCTTTTTATTATTTATTATTTATTAATAAATACTCTTTTTATTATTTATTATTTATTAATAAATACTCTTTTTAGGTATTATTTAATTATTTATTATTTATTATTATTTATTTATTATTTATTATTTATTATTTCCATACTGTTGTATAGTTTATGTTTTATTTTTGTTTTGCTTTGTTTTGCTTTGTTCAGTCAAAATACTTTCTATTATTGTTATTGTTTTGCTTTTTATTTATTTTTTTTATTTATTTTTTGTTTATTTTTTTTTTGTTTTTTTGTTTTCATTTTTGGCTTTTTAAACTTCTTCTTACTAATTAACTTTATTTCTTAATGTATTTCTCTCTATTATTTATATTTATTATTTATTATTCAATTATTTATTATTTATTATTTATTATTTATTATTTATTATTCAATTATTAATAAATACTCTTTTTATTATTCAATTATTTATTATTTATTAATAATTATTAATAAATACTCTTTATTATTTATTATTCAATTATTTATTTATTATTATTCAATTATTTAATTTTTTTTTTTCTCATTATTTTATTCATAAAGTCATTGATTTATTTAATAATTAATTGATTTATTCATTAATTTAATAATTTATTGATTTATTTAATAATTTATTGATTTATTCACTAAAATTTATAATATTTATTTCATTATTAATTATTTATTCGTTTGTACAACCCATTTATTTATTTATTAATTGTTATATTCTTTTACTTATTTATATAGAATTGTTACAAGTAAAATATAAAAAAAAAAAAGATAATAAATGAATATATAAATAAAATTAGTTTTTTTTTTTTTTTAATTTGTTCCTACTTTAATTAAATTTTTTTGTTTTAAAGTAAATAGATAAAGTGTACACTGCAATATATGGTAGAATAAATTTCTAATTCAAATGAAATAAACCAATAGATGAAAGTCTTTATCAAGAAAAGAATAAAATGTAACTTTATTTAATAATGAAATGGGCATAGCCCATGTTTTTAATATATTTAAAATAAATTAAAAAATTTAAAAATTAAAAATTTAAAGAAAATGAAAAATTAATGCAATAGAATTAAAACATTAAATAAAAATTTTTATTTAGTAAATAAATTAAATGTAAACTTTAATTAATAATATTTTATTTTTTCTTGTCATCTATTCACATAATAATATAAAAAGAAGAAAAAATTATAATAATTAAAGTTAATGAATAAATTAGGCATGACTTCATTAAACTTTCATTTAATTAAATAAATGTTTAATTAAAAAAAAAAAAGAGAAAAAGAAAAAATATTTTACATATATAAAAATACGTTGTACAAAATTGATTGTACAACAAAAGTAAATTAAAAAAGAAATAAACATTTTTCTTTTTTGTTTTGATATAATATATAAATAAATAAATAAATAAATAAATAAATAAATAAATAAATAAATAAATAAAATATATTTAAATAAATAAAGTATAAATAAACTATAAATAAATGAATGAATAAATTATACAATAATAAATGATACAAAATAAAAAATTTAAAAAATTCTCTCTTATCATATTCATATTAATATATATATAGATAAAAGACATCATGAATATCATGTATATAATAAATTATGTAATTATTAATTTATTAATTAATTATTTATTAATTAATTATTTATTAATTTAATAATATTTATATTTATTATCTCTATTGATTTATTTATTTATATGTAATTTATTTATTTATATGTAATTTATTTATTTATATGTAATTTATTTATTTATATGTAATTTATTTATTTATATGTAATTTATTTATTTATATGTAATTTATTTATTTATATGTAATTTATTTATTTATATGTAATTTATTTATTTATATGTAATTTATTTATTTATATGTAATTTATTTATTTATATATAATTTATTTATTTATATGTAATTTATTTATTTATATATAATTTATTTATTTATATGTAATTTATTTATTTATATGTAATTTATTTATTTATATGTAATTTATTTATTTATATGTAATTTATTTATTTATATGTAATTTATTTATTTATATATAATTTATTTATTTATATGTAATTTATTTATTTATATATAATTTATTTATTTATATGTAATTTATTTATTTATATATAATTTATTTATTTATATGTAATTTATTTATTTATATGTAATTTATTCATTTATATATAATCCTTTTATTGCATATTTTAAACTATTTTAAACAGATGCTGTGGAAAAATTTTTTTTTAAAATTCATAAAGTTTTTTTTTTTTTTTTATTTGAATTTATTAATTATTTAATATGCGTAATTCATCCTTTTAATAAATAATAAGAAAGTACAAATTAATAATACATGGTTTTATTATAATAACAATAAGAGTATTTATTAATAAATAATTAAATAAATAATAAATAATAAACAATTATACAAAAAGTATTTATAAATAAATAATAACAAGAGTATTTATTAATAAATAATAAATAATTAATAATATATAATAAATAATATATAATATATAATATATAATAAATAATAAATAATAAATAATTAAATATTAAATATTAATAAAGAGTATTTATTAAAAAATAATAAATAATAAATATTAAATAATTGAATAATAAATATTAAATAATTGAATAATAAATATTAAATAATTGAATAATAAATAATTAAAATTAATAACAAAAATTTAACAATACCTAACCCTTAAATAAAAATACCAAGAAATTGACTTACTTTTAAAAATTAATTAAAAATGAATGTCCATAGATTACAATTGATTGATAATATATTTATGAAATTTTGTGTAATGAAAATTTTAATTAAAGCGGGGTTCCTTATATTAATCAGTAAGTAAGAAATAATTAAAAAATAATTTATTATGATTAAATAATATATAATTAAATAATAGAGTATTTATTAATAAATAATGAATAATAAATAATGAATAATAAATAAATAAATAATAAATAATAAATAATAAATAATAAATAATAAATAATAAATAATAAATAATAAATAATAAATAATAAATAATAAATAATAAATAATAAATAATAAATAATAAATAATAAATAATAAATAATAAATAATAAATAATAAATAATAGAATAATTAAATAATAAAAAAGAGTATTTATTAATAAATAATAAATAATAAATAATAAATAATAAATAATAAATAATAAATAATAAATAATAGAATAATTAAATAATAAAAAAGAGTATTTATTAATAAATAATAAATAATAAATAATAAATAAATATGTAATAAATAATAAATAATAAATAATAAATAAATAATAAATAATAAATAATAAATAATAAATAATAAATAGTTCAATCCTCGGCATGGCACCAAATAATCGGATGAGGTTTCTATCCTATGATATCATGAGACCACATGTGATATTCATAAGGCTTTCCCTCAAATGATTATTTCACCCAACCCAGATACTATGCATTGAATTGAAGCATAGAACCTTGATGATTGTAAAATTTCCAATCGCCAATGATTACACCCACTAGGGAGCTGATGCTCGTGGTCAATAGAGATATATGTAAGAACGTTAGGAATGCATCTCCGGGCAGTGTGTAATGACGATTGAGAGCGGCGAAGCTGTTACAGTATGCCAATAACTCATCACCTTACAGTTAATTAATAACTATATGGCCATATATGGGAGATGGGTACCCATTATGTGCAAGTCTATGTTTTTTTTTTTTTTTTTTTTATTAATAAATAATTGAATAAATGAATTATAAAGATAAATAATTATAAATGATAATGTAATATATCCTATTAGGTCTGATTTATATTTTCTTTATTTTTTTTTTTTTTACTATGGATATAGCATCCTATTTACCTATTATGCTAATTTGATTTACAAAGTTTTTTGTATGATTATTCAATTATTCAATTATTTACTTATTATTTATTAATAAATACACTTTTTTATTATTTATTATTTATTAATAAATATTTTTTTTTATTATTTATTATTTATTATTAATTAATAAATACTCTTTTTATTATTTATTATTTATTAATAAATACCCTTTATATTATTTATTATTCAATTATTATTTATTAATAAATACTCTTTTTATTATTTAGTATTTATTATTATTAGTCATTATTATTCTAATTATTATTCTTCAGGTATTATTTATGGTATTAAAAAATTATTACTTAAATACATAAATAACTATAAATACTTAGAATATATATATATATATATATATATATATTTTTTTTTTTTTTTTTTTTTTTTTTTTTTAAATCAAATATGGTTATATTCAATATTCAGTAAACTTATGCTTTAACAGATTTGCTGGGGTAAATTTTTATTTTATTTTATTTATTTTATTTTTTTTTTTTTTTTTTTTTTTTTTTTTTTTTTTTTTTTTATATATATTCAAAAATTTTTATTTTTTGTATTGCCATCCCATTACGATGATTAAAAATAAATGTATAAAAATTTAAAAAAAAGAAAACAAAAAAAATAAAAAAATTTTAAGATAGATAGATAGATAGATAGGTGCCATATGTAGATGGATAAGTAGATGGACGGTTTTATTCATTCATTAGTTATTAAAAGAAAAATAACAAACATAAAAAAAAAATAAAAAAAAAAATTACAAAAAATGAATAAATTTATATTTATATATAAAGTGTCTATGTATATGAATAGGTGTCGTCTATGTATAGGAATAAGTCTCTATCAATGCATATGAATATGAATAGGTGCATATGTGTATTGGAATAGGTGTCTTGGTATATGAATAGGTGTATATCTGTATTGGAATAGGTGTCTTGGTATAGGAATAGGTGTATATCTGTATTTATTGGAATAGGTGTCTTTGTATAGGAATAGGTGTATATCTGTATTGGAATAGGTGTCTTTGTATAGGAATAGGTGTATATCTATATTTATTGGAATAGGTGTCTTTGTATATGAATAGGTGTCTATCTGTATAGGAATAGGTGTATATCTGTATTGGAATAGGTGTCTTGGTATGTGAATAGGTGTCTTGGTATGTGAGTAGGTGTCAATATGTATCGATGTATATAATATATGATATATGAACATTTGTCTATGTATAATGAATAGGTGTCTATGATATATGAAATAGGATATAGGATATATATGTTTATGGATATGTATATTTATATGAATGTGTGGAGGTATCTTTTTTCATATAAATAGATACATCCAAAAAATATAGGTATGTATATATATATATATATATTTATAAATTTATATATATAAAAAAAAAATGGTATGTTCAATGAAAACCTTTTTTTTTTTTTTTTTTTTTTTTAATTAAAAAAAATTAGAACTATCTGTATATATATATAAGATACTGAGGTCATTTTTTTTTTCTTTAAATTATTTCGAAACTTAATTAAAGTACAACAACATTTTTAATGCAAACAGGACATTTAATTACTGTATTATGGGTAATTTCTTCTTTTGTATTATAATTAATTTTAAAGTACCATCTTAAACATTTATCGTGGAAGTAATGGCCACAAGCTAATTGTACCATTTCAATAGAGTTCTCATTATTATAATGTGTTTCATCATCATTGAAAGATTCATAAAAACATATTGGAGAGCATTTTCTTGCTGTTTGAGTAGTTTCATATCTATTTTCTTTGAAATCATTGAATCCTAATATTAAAATTTCATCACTATTTTCTTCTTCTTCTTCTTCCTTTAATTTGCGTTGATTCAACTTAATATTTTTTGTATTTGTTTTTTTATTATTATTATTATTATTATCATTATTATCATTATTATCATTATTATTATCGTTATTATCGTTATTATCATTATTATCATTATTATTATCGTTATTATCATTATTATTATCGTTATTATCATTATTATCATTATTATCATTATTATTATTATTATTAAGCACCTTTATTAATGGTTCTATTTTATTATTCTTTTTTTCTAATTTATTATTCTTTTTTTCTATTTTATTATTCTTTTTTTCTATATTATTATTCTTTTTTTCTAATTTATTATTCTTTTTTTCTATTTTATTATTCTCTTTATCTATTTCGGATTTAAATAATTCATTATTTCTCATTCTTTTTTCCTTTGAAGAATTATTTTTGTCCAAATAAGTATTAGTTCTTACTTCCATTTCATTGTCTTTTGTTATAATTTCTTCCATGTTTCTATAAAGTATTTTTGTTACTTCTTCTATTTCTTTTTCTTTCTTTTTAATTTCATTTTTTAATTCTTTAATTGCAATATATAATTTATTAATAATTTCTTTTAAGTCTTTCTGTTTTTCACTATGTTTACATTTCGGACTTTTATTTTTTTGTTTTAACCTTTCATATTTTTGTTTTAACCTTTCATATTTTTGTTCTAAACTTTCATATTTTTGTTCTAAACTTTCATTATTTTGTTGCAACTCTTTATTTTCTATAACCTGATGATTATATATTTTTATAAGATTATCAATTATTTTTTTGTATTCTTCATTTTCTTTTTCAGCGTCTTCACGTTTTTTATCGGCACTTTTAATATCTTTTTGTAATTCATCAATTTCAATAATTAGATTAGTATTAATATCTTTTAATTTTTTTTGATTTACAATTTTTTGATTTAAATCCAACTCATTATCTCTATCATTCATTTTTATACATACTTATATATATATATATATATAATAAAATCAAGAAAAAAATATGTATTTTTTTTTTTTTTTTTATAGTTTTTTTTTTTTATTTTAATATATGTATAACTTTATAAAGTAAATTATATATATATATATATATAAAGAAAGAAAATTTTCAATGACAATAAAAAATGAATAGAGAAATTTTATTTTTTTATTTTTAATTTTATTTTTTTTTTTTTTTAAAAAAAATAAAAAGTATATAAAAAAAAAAAAAGAAAAAGAAAGAAATTAAAAGTTTAATATTTATGTACTTTTTTAATTTTTTTTTTTTTTTTTATTTTTTTTTACTGGAACTAAAAAATAAAATAAAATAAATAAATAAATAAATAATAGATAAATAATAATAATACATAAATGAATAAATAAATAAATAAATAAATAGAAATTAACTTTAATTTAATTTTTTAAAATGTGGATTATTGGTGAAAATAAATTAATGGAACTAAAATTATATATTATAATAAAACTAAAATTAAATAATAAATAAAAAAATTCAGACATATTAATAAAAAAAAACAGACGTATTAATAAAAAAAAAAAAACAGACAATAATAATCATGATAATCATTTTACATTATAACAATTGAAATAAAATAAAAGAATAACAATATTTATTAATTAAAAGTAACTACCATTTTAATATTTAAAATTTGTTTTTTATTATTATTATTTTATAATATACAGTTCTTTTTTTTTTTTTTTTTTTTTTTTTTTATTTTTTTATTTTTTTATTTCCAAAGTAACCCTCCCCTTAATGACAGTGGTAGTATATAGAGTAATTAATGTAAAGTTTTACAAAAATAATATGAGAGGTGTGTATTTCTCAAAATGTAGCTTAAAATATTTTTATAAATAAAAACATATAAATAAATAAATAAATAAAAAATATTAAATAGAACAAAAAAATATGTTAAAAATGTTTTATTATTAACTTTTTTATATTTTATCTTAATTTCTATCAATTTTCAGTTTTATTTTATTATTAAAGCTTTAATAAAATAAAAAAAAAAAAAAACTATATAATATTAATATTGATATTAATAATAAAAATAACTATATAAAATATTTATATTGATATTAATAATAAAAAAAAAACTATATAATATTGATATTGATATTAATAATTAAAAAAAACTATATAAAATATTGATATTCTATATATATAATTATTTATTATTCAGAATAAATAATATATAATTTTTTAATATAACAGTAATATGAAGATATGAAGTATATATGAAAATATTTTTTTTACTGCTTAATATTTGAAATATTTATATTTATTCTGAATAAAAAATTAGTGTTAATTATTTATTATTTATTATTTACTATTTATTATTTACTATTTATTATTTACTATTTATTATTTACTATTTATTATTTACTATTTATTATTTATTATATTATTTATTATTCAATTATTTATTATTTATTTTTTATTTATTTAAAAATATTTTTTATAATAAAATATTTTATAATAAATCTTTTCTTGTAGCTATTTTTTCCTTTTATTCTTCCTCTATAGTTATAGGTTATAGTGATAGTTTCATTATTGTTATTTGATTTATTGTGTCGCTTATAAAATATTTAAAGACTTAATTCAAAAATGATTTTTATTATTTATTTAATTATTTATTTATTGGTTAAAAAAATAATATAATGTGGCAATTAATTGTACATATTTTAAGCCATATTACGAAATGCACAATTGAGAAATGATACACATTCAAATAATATATATAATGAATTTGATACATTTTGAAATGTGGCGTTTATATATATTTTAATTTAAAGCCATAATTTTTATATCATAAATAAATAAATAAATAAATAAATAAATAAATGAAATATATATCAAAATATTGATAATTGTCATGAAAAAAGGACACATAATGTGCTTTTTATTTACTTATTATTTATTTTATTGTTAAGTATTAGTTACATTATAATTATATAAGTATACATTATACATTGTAATATAAATATACCACAATACGTCACATTGTAAATCTCATTTATTGTATTTTGCTAAAATGTAATATTCTCTTTCATGATATAAGAAATACAATTAAATATAAAATAGATAAAGGCTCTTGTTTTTCTAGTAAGCACAGAAAACACAAGAGGATCAGCATTTCTTCTGGTAACATTAGAAAAAAAGTTATTCAAAGCAAAATTAACAATATATAATCTATATAGAATTTGTGAGATCCAACAACGTAGAAGGAACTAAAAATACTGTTGAATTAAAAGATTCAAATGGTCTTGGTGAAGATCAAGTTTTCACAGGATTTTTAAGAAATATTAACTTTAGTAATGTTCGCAATGACACATTCAACATTTATCAAAAAGAAAGAACCAATAAGATTGATAATTGATAGCGGTACCACATTAACTTTTTAACATAAGAAATCAAATATCTAGATGATACTAAAAAGGTTAACAATAAAAATTATCACCTACCCTACAGATCTATCTTTTAAAAGATAAATCTGTAGTTTATAATATCTTTATTAACTTTCATAAATTAATGAACAATAATACGTAATTTACAATTAAAACTTTAAAAAAACTAACAATGGTTCTGAGTATACAAGAGACAAACAAAAATTTCAACATGTTCTTTTCCGAAAATGGTATTAAATTAATTTACTCAACTCCAGGGGTAACCTTCAACAAAAATGATCTTTCAGAACGAATTAACCAAACTCTTAATAATTGTGCAGTCACTTTGCTTAATTCTTCCAAATTACCACTTTTTTTTTTGAGGATTCTGCTACCTTTATGTGGATGGCGTTTATACAATCTCAATCCTCATCACGGTAATAATCCAAAAAATCTCAGAAGCAGCTTTTTTTTTTTTTTTTTTTTATTTTTTATTATTTTATTTTTATTTTATTTCAACAAACCTATTGATATCCGACACCTACGTGATTTTAGTTAAAAAGTATATTTTTAACAAAAATCATAAAATGAATAAATTTGAAAATAATTCTAAACCTGGAAATTTTTCTTGATTATACTTCAGATTCTATGGGTTATCATATTTTAGTTCCATATTTTAACTGTATTGCTTCAGCATGTCTATTTTTTTTTTTTTTATGAAAATATTCATGGAATTACTAATTCTACTTTCCTTTCAGAAGAAAATATATTATTAATTTTTATTTTTCCTTCAAATTATTCAATTGAGAAGGAAAAGAACTGTAATGATTAATTAAATAATTCAAATTATTTTAACAATTAATAATCAAGAAATTATTAATAGCAATAATATAATTATATATAGAATAGTAACAATAACAACAATATCAATAAAAATATGAATTTAAATGGAAAACACGAAAAATTAAATACAAGATAAAATCTTGATATATTACTAGAAAAAAAAACTTAAAACAATAATTTAAATAATAATAATAATAATAATAATAATAATAATAATATGGCTATAAATATTCAAGATGGTGATAAAAATAATTTAGAAAATACTAACCAAATAGAAAATATTGATATTTTTATTAATAATCAAAAAAAAAAAGAAAGTTCATTGATTTAAATGAAGAAGAATATACAAATGATAGTGAACAATTAACAATGAAGAAAAATAAAATATTATTAAAAAAAAAAAAAAAAGTAAATCCTAAAAGTTATGATGAAACTAAAAACTCTGACGATTCAAATAAATGGAAAGATGAAATTAAAAAAAAAATAATGTGAATGAATAAAAGGTCATGAGAATTGAATTGTTTATAATATAATTTTCCAAAATAATATTACTTTAATTTATACAAGATCGGTACTTATTACTAAAGATAATGGTATTTAAAAAAGCGAGATTAGTTGTTCGTGGTTTCATATAGAGAAAAGATATCAACTATACCTCCTCATATTTATCAACGATTGAAGGGGAAAGTTTATGAATTACGATTTCCATTGTATCACAATATAAATTATTATTAATACATTAAAAATCTATTTTGATCACAATTGCAGTATTTATTTTATGGCGTAAGAGCTTATATAGTTTTTAATGAATTCTAATATAACCTCCACTATAAGTCTACGTTTCCGTCTTTTTTTTTACTTAAAAATCAATGTTAAGATAATTATGATTATCCATTATTACTTCTAATTATTTATCTTCTTCAAATGCAACAATATACAACTAGCTCAATAATAAACTTATAATAATACCCTCCAGTACAGATAACATATTTAAGCACATACACAAATAAATAAAAAATAATAAATAACAAATAATACATTATAATTTAATATATAATTAAAATAATAAACTAAAAAATAAATAAATAAAAAAAAAAAAATTTTTTTTTTTAATAATTTTAAAAATGAAATAAAATAAATTATTTTAACAATCAAGTATCTTTAATAATGTATTTATATTTAAAATATTGTGTGTTATATATAATATTATTATATAATAATTACATTGAATTTCATTATTAAAAGATAAAACTATTTTAAAGAATTTCTGTTTGTTAAGATTAATTATTATTTTTCAAATATTTTATCATTAAATGAATTAATATCTGTTAAGAATTTAGAAAATGTAATACAAATGAATATAATTTCTCTTTAAAATAATATCACTTTTTTAAATTATTATGTTTTAAATTAAAATAATAGAGAATTTTCTCTTTAAAAATAAAACAATGTATCATTTATATCTATAATTTATTTATTATAATATATTATTATAATTATTATATAATCATAAATCATTATGAAAGAAATAAAGTCATAAAAAAGTTGATAGAATAAATATATTAATTAGAAAAAAAAAAAAAGAGGGTTACAGTTTAAAGTTTTGAGAA
This sequence comes from Neocallimastix lanati (nom. inval.), assembly GCA_016946835.1. Classification (NCBI taxonomy): domain Eukaryota; kingdom Fungi; phylum Neocallimastigomycota; class Neocallimastigomycetes; order Neocallimastigales; family Neocallimastigaceae; genus Neocallimastix; species Neocallimastix lanati (nom. inval.). Next base: position 591,150 of record JACVTC010000013.1, read on the forward strand.
TAAATATTATTAAAAAATTTATTATAATTATTCAATAATAATAATAATAATAATAATAACAATTATAATAAAATGAATAAGTTTTAGGATGTTATAAAATTGTTGTTTTATTCATACACTACACTATTTTTTTTTTTTTTTTTTTTTTTTTTTTTAAAATAATATATCTGTATATAATAAAAAATGTTGGAAACTTTAAAAACTCTAAATATTTAATATATAAAAATCATAAAGTGTAAATTTTATTTATTTTATATTACAACAAATCTAAAGTTGTAAAAAAAAAAATTTTTTTTAAAAAATAATTTAATATAAAAATATATTAAAATAATAATTATAATTATAATAATAATAATATTACTATTAAAACTAATATATTTATATTTTTTATTTTTATTTTTATTTTTTTTTTTGAAGAAAAAAAAGAAATCAAATTTTTTTATTATTATTATTATTATTATTATTTTTAATTTAGTGCTCACATAATAATTAAAATATTTCTATAACAATTAATTATAAAAAAAAAAAATAAAAAAAAAAAAAATGAGGTTTAATATTTCTTTTTTCCTTTATGTAATACTTTATGCATGCATTACAATTAAAGCAGAATTAACCGATGAAGAAAAAAAAAAATTATTAACTCTTCATCAAGAAGCAAGAAATGTATTACATGCTCCAGATATGAAAGATTTAAGTTGGGATGATACAATAGCTAAAGGTGCCCAAGTAAGTATCTTGTATTATTATGAAATATGATAAAAATATTTAAAAATGAATAAATATCTTTATCATATTTCATAATAATACAACATGTTTGATAATAATATAAAAAAATTTTTTTTTTTCTTTTTTTTCTTTTTTTTTTTATTAAACTTTTATAAATCATTTTTATTCAAAATAATAGGAATATGCTGATGAATGCAATGGTATGGTTCACTCTAAATCTAGTTATGGAGAAAATTTAGCAGGTGCTTCCTATAATGATGTAACTAAATTATTTGAATTATGGATGGGTGAAAAAAAAGATTTTGACGAATCTGGATATAGAGCTAAATTTTTAAGTAGTTCTTATAACGGTAAAGCCATAGGCCATTACTCTCAAATTGTATGGGCTGCTAATAGTAAACTTGGATGTGGATATGCCTACTGTAGTAATATATCACTTTCATATCTTTTAGTTTGTCGATATGAAACTGGTAATTATATAAATCAACAAGTTTATGCTGAACCTACAAGTACCTCTACTATAGATGATCCAAATCTTAAAAATGAAGATACTACCACTAAAGATAGTCCAACAAATAAAGATGAAGATAAAGATTCTGCTGAAAGTATCTATAAATTAAGTTTTAAAATGATACTTTTTTCCATTTTTTTAACAATTTATATTTTAATATAAATTAAATAATTAGATTTAAATTATTCCAATATTTATTTAATTATAAAGATTCAATCATTTTTTTTTTTTTTTTTTTTATTAAATAATATTTTTTTTAAATATTGTATAATAAATTAAGTGATAATTATTATATGAAGTGATTTATTAACATTATATTCATTATTAAATTAATAATATAATATATATATTTTAAAAAAAAAAAAATCATATTAATTATTAAAAGCAATTTTATATTTAATTCTTTTTTATTATTTTATTTATTTATTTATTTTATTATTATTATTTTATATATTAAATATTTTATTATTATTTATTATATATTATGATATAAAAAAATAAATACATATATATAAAAATAAATAATACAAATAAATAAAAAAAATTATATTTGTGTAGATATTCATGTTATATCAAGTAATATATAGCAGTGTTTTATATGCTATATACATGGTTTTATAAAGTTTTATAATAATTTTTTTTTTTTTTTTTTTTTTTTTTTTTTTTTTTTCAAATTTATTTTTATCATTTAAAATATAAATTTTATTCAATTGCTTTTTTTTTTTTTTTTTTTATATATTTATTTATTCATTTATATATTGTTTGTATAAACATATTTATATTTATTAATATCACTAATATCAATAATTAATATATTTAAAGTTTTCTCTAAGTATCATTAAAAATTTAAATATTTAATACTTAATTAAATATTACATAATTTATAAAGCATTAAAAAATAATTAAATAGTTTAAATATTAATATATGGAAAATTTGTTTAAACTAACAATGTAAAACGATACAAGTTGTTTATGAAAATAAAAAAAAATTATATTTTAACTTATCAATTCCAAGATATATACTTAAAAGAATTTTCATAAAATATTAAAATATTTAATAATTATATTCTTAATAAATTTCAAAAATATTTAAAATATTATTTGATAGGACCTTCAGTCTCTCCGTCAAACGTATAGACTCTCACTGGATTCTTTGCCATCGACTTTTCTCTAAGCAAGGCTATTATAAAAAGATATTCCTTATACGCCTCTTTATATGACGGACTTTTTTCCAGTGATCTCTTGAACTATCATCGAGATAGGAACAACTACACTAATCCTCTCACGATTTAAGTGCTTTCTGCATATGTAATTAGATAGTCTAGTAGCAGAAATACTTAATATGAAGATAGAACGCCAACTATTCATTTATAGGGAGAAACACTCTGGGAAATAAGTGTTATTATATTTTAATTAGTAATTGCAAAATTTAATAATCAATAAAAAATTAATTATTATAGGAGGATTGGGGTTTAGGTACAATCCAATCTTTCGAAAGCATTAACATAAATGTAATCTATTTATTTTAATATTATTTAAAATAATAATAATAATAATAATAATAATAATAATAATAATAATAATAATAATAATAATAATAATAATAATAATAATAATAATAATAATAATAATAATAATAATAATAATAATAATAATAATAATAATAATAATAATAATAATAATAATAATAATAATAATAATAATAATAATAATAATAATAATAATAATAATAATAATAATAATAATAATAATAATAATAATAATAATAATAATAATAATAATAATAATAATAATAATAATAATAATAATAATAATAATAATAATAATAATAATAATAATAATAATAATAATAATAATAATAATAATAATAATAATAATAATAATAATAATAATAATAATAATAATAATAATAATAATAATTGGCTAAAATTTATATAATAAATATATGTTAATATAGATAATAATGATCTGTTAATACAATTTATTTATAAATTTTTATATTATAAAGCTTTTTTTTAACATATTTTAATATAAATATTTATCTAGAAACCAATATTAAATCACAAAAATATGTTAATTAGTCTTCTAAGAAAAATTAATTTCAAACTCATTGATCTTCAATAGGAACTCTTTCTTCATTATCATATTAGATTCGACTTCTATTTTTAATACATATATCTCAATTTAACGGTCATTGAAGGTTTTTGTTTTATGTCTAAGTAATAATCTTAAAAATATATATAAATATAATTAAAAATTTTAAAAAATTTATTTAATATAAATATGCATTATAAAACTATTTTGACCTAATCATTTACAGAATAACAAATAAAATAATATTTATATTATAATAAGTTCAGATTATCCATAGTTGTTTAGAGATTTTATATTTTATTTGTTAATATTAAACTTTTATATTTTATATTATGTATTTGATATTTGATATTTGATATTATATATTTGATATTTGATATTTAATACTTGATATGGAATATTACTTTTATATGTTTTAAATTTATATTTTATATATCTAATTTAATATTTAATGTTTATAATTATTGTATAGTGTATAGTAATTATTATTTTGATTTTTTTTTTTTTTTTTTAATTTAATATTTTGTGTATATTTGAACTAAAATAATATATTAATTTTATTTTTAATATTTTAAAAAAAAGTATTTTTTAATATAAAATAAATTTTTTAATTATGGCCCTACCTGGTCCTTTTTTTTTTTTTTTTTTAAATTTTTTTTTTAATGTATTAAAAAATAACTATTAATATATTTTTATTTCTTTATTTATTAAATATATATAATTTTTTTTTTTTTTTTTTTTTTATAAATATTAAAATATGAATTTTTAATAAGAATTTTATAGTTCATCTTATCAAATACTAAATTATTAAGTAAATTTGTTAAATATTAAATTGAAAATTGAAAATAGTATATATATCTTAGCAGCTTAATAAAACTATAATTAATCATATATATCAGTTTTATATTTATTATTATAATTTTAAAGATATATTATCAAATACAAATAAAATAATAAAATAATACAAAATTTGTTAAAAAATTAAAAAAAAAAGAAAAAAAGTACAAATAATATGACAAAGTAATTATCATAAATTATTTTTTTTCTTTGAATTGTATTAAATATACTATAATAATTAAATATTAGCAAGAATTAAGGTATAAAATATTATTATATTTAAAGAATGGAAAAGGAAAATGTTTTAATGGATTTAAAATCAGAATCCTCCTCATTTATGGTACATGATTACACACCAAAAAATACTATATTGTCAAATATATTAGGAAGTGAAAAAAGTTCATTAATTAAAGATGAAAATTTTGAATATAATTCCCATAAATATTATGATTTGAAAGAAGGAACACCGAGTGCAAATGCTGAATCATGGTTTGGTTAGTAATATATATTGTTTTTTTTTTTTTTTTTTTTTTTTTTTTTTTATTTTTTTTTATTTTAATGAATTTTGTTTTTTATTTATTTTATTAAAAAAAAAAAAAAAAAAAAAAAAAAAAATTAAATTTATATATATATTCATAGTATTAATATTATAATTTTTATAAATTCAATTAGAAACGTTAGTTGATACCCCCTGTAATAAATCAACAATTGATACATCAATTCTTAAAAGGTGTTTATCTAAATATTATTAAAATTAATTAACGAAATATAAATTATAAAAATTAAGATATTATCTTTTTTTTATACTCATAATTATTATATATTTTATTTTTATTAAAATAAATAATAATAAATCCTCAATATATACATAAATTATATTATAAATTATTATTAATTCTTTGAAACAGCAAAGAATTATCAAATTTTACACCTCCAACCACATATGAAATAAAGTTTGATTCTCAAATTAAAGATAAAGGAAAAGAACAGGAAAAAATTAATGAAAAAGAAGCATTAATAGAAAGAGAAATAAAAAAAGAAAATAATGAAATTCAGGAATTAGAAAAGGAAAAGGAAAAAGAAAATGTCAATAACAACAGTAGTAATATTAATACTATTAACAATAGCACTATTAATAAAAACAGTAATATAAATTCTTTTCAAACCAGTAATAATAAAATATCAAATATATTAAGTTCATGGTCTCCAATAGATCCTAATAAATCAAATAATGATATTAATTCCAGTTTAATCAACACAACAAACACTGGAATTAAAAAATTATCAAAAAATAATTCAAGAAAAATTTCTGAAAAAAGTGTTGAATTAAGAAATAATTTAGAGGAATATAGAACCAAAAAAACAAATTCATTATTAACTAATAACCCACCCATTATTAAAGGATTAAAAAAAGAGTCAATTGTAAGTAATGAAAGTAAAACCATTTGAACAATCCTATATAGTGTTGTTTATAAAATTAAATATATATGAATATAAATTTTGTAAATAAATAAATAAATATTATTTAAATTTTATTATGATTACAACATAGTTTAATTTATTACTCAATGAAATAATTTGTATTCTTTAATTATTTATTAAAAAAAAAAAAAAAAAAAAAAAATGACGCAATATTTAAAATTTATTCCTTATATTTATTTATAAAAAAAATTATTTATTACACATTTTTTTTATGCTTTTAATATTTATTTAATTATTATATAAATTTTAATATATATAATTCATATTAATTATTCAAAAAAAAAAAAAAAAAAAAAAAAAAAAATTAAAAATATATCATACAAATAATAATAATAATAATAATAATAAAGATAACAAAGTCGGAGCCAGTAGAATTTGAATCCAGAGTAAATATTATATCAAAGTTTAAAAATTCTCTTAGAAGACAATCTGTAAGTATTTTCATAACAAAATTATAATAATAATAATATTAAATTCAATATTATAATTATTTATATTATTGTATTTTATATTTCTAATTAATATATTTTACTAATATCAAATACATTAAAATAAATAAATAAATAAATAATATTAATGATAATAATAATATCATTATTGTTATTAACTTCCTCTTTATATATATATATATATATATAACAACAATTATTATTATTATCAATTATCTGTTTATATTAAAATCATAATAAATTCTATAATATAATATATATATATTATTATTATTAGAAACCACTTAAAAGAAAATTAAAGCTAACTATACCAAAATCACCAAATTTTACCAAGTTAATTTCTAGAAGAAGTAAAAATACTTGGATAATAAAGCCTATAGAGAAAAAGAAACCAAAAATCTCACTTGAAAAATTGTTTAATAAACCATTTGAAATTCAAGTTCCACATCGTATGCTTCCATTACCAAATACCTCACTTTCTTCAGATAAAATGAGACAACAACGTCTTTCCCTAATAAAAAAAAATATAATTAAAGAACGAGAATCAGAACTACAAAAAGCAGAATTTCATGCAAGTGAAGCATCCAATCAAATATTATCAAATAGAGCAGTAAGTTTTTTTTTTTTTTTTTTTTTTTTTTTTTTTTTTTTTTTTTTTAAAATAATTATAATAATAATAATAATAATAATAAATAATTGTTTTAGCTATACATTTCATTAAATAATTTAAATAATTTAAATAATAATAATAATAATAAATATTATATATAATTATTCTTTTTTTGTTTTTTTTTTGTTTTTTTGTCTTTTTTTTTTTTTTTTTTTTTTGTTTTTCAATAAATAAATAATAGAATGTTAGTGTAGTTGAAAGATTATATCATATTAAAAGAAATGAACCTGTATTAGAAGAAAATGATAGTTCAAAAGTGTATAAATTTAAAGCAAGACCAGCTCCTAAAACTAAACCATTTGTTATAAAAAAAATAGATAAACCATTGACAGAAGCTGTTAGTCCAATTTTACATTCAAAAATAAGAGCGAAAGAAAGACAAATATTTGATGAAAAAGTTCATCAGCATCAATTAGAAATGGAAAAAATTCAAAAAGAAATGGAACTGAAAAAAGAGGTATAATATTAATTTTTAAATTTATTTATAACCATTTAATTAATCCATTAAATTATAAATATATATTTAAACAATATATATTTATTATTTATTTATTTAAAAAAAATTAAAAATTAAAAAATAACAATAAAAATAATAATAAATAATAAATAATAAATAATAAATAATAAATAATAAATAATAAAAAATAAATAATAAATAATAAATAATAAATAATAAATAATAAATAATAAACAATAAATAATAAATAATAAATAATAAATAATAAATAATAAATAATAAATAATAATAAATAATAAATAATAAATAATAAATAATAAATAATAAATAATAAATAATAAATAATAAATAATAAATAATAAATAATAAATAATAAATAATAAATAATAAATAATAAATAATAAATAATAAATAATAAATAATAAATAATAAATAATAAATAATAAATAATAAATAATAAATAATAAATAATAAATAATAAATAATAAATAATAAATAATAAATAATAAATAATAAATAATAAATAATAAATAATAAATAATAAATAATAAATAATAAATAATAAATAATAAATAATAAATAATAAATAATAAATAATAAATAATAAATAATAAATAATAAATAATAATAAATAATAATAAATAATAATAAATAATAATAGGAAAGAGAAAAAGAATTAATAAAAATTTTAAGAAAAAAAAGTGTTCACCATGCAAAGCCTGCACCAAATCCAAATAATGTTTTTAGAATAAAACCATCTAAATATCAATTGACTATACCTAAATCTCCATCTTTTGGACATCAAAAACCTAATAGATCAATGCAAATAGAATCTTTTCAAAAGCATTTTAATAGACATTTAAGAAGTTTAAGTACCGAATCAAGAGAATTCAGAAATTTTAAAGAATTTAATAAAATAGATAGTACAGAACCAAACCATTCTTCTTCTACATCAACTTCATTATTCACATACCATAAAAATGAAATCCCATATTCATCATCATCTATGTCAAAAATAGAAGATTCAAAATCAAATAATATAAATAAAGAATCCTTATTGTATCCACCCTCATCCTCGAATTTTCACTTACAAGACATAACCTCAGAAAAAATGTCAAATTCAAATTCATCAACATTAGTTTCCTCATCATCAGCATTATCATCAACTTCAGCAACATCGTCTTCTACGTTAAAACTTTCTCACTCATCCACGTCATCTTTAAAACTTCCTAAAAGTTCTTCTTCATCTTCATTAATTTCTTCATCATCAAAAGAAAAATCTCCTCAAATATTAGCATCAACTTCTGGAGTAAAGTCATCAGCATTAGTTTCATCATCAAAACCAAAATCTTCTCCATTATTTTCTTCCTCCTCATCTTTAACTTCATTGCCTAGAACAAAATCATTACTATCTTCATCATCATCGAATTCACAATCATCGTTTAAATTAAAGTCTACACCACAATCGGATTCACCCATTTCAAATTTAAAATCATATAAAAGTTCATCTTCTCTTGAATTAAAACCCATAAAATTAGAAGAAGATGTTTCACCGGTAACTAAGAAAGGTTTAAGGAGTATATCCTCTAATAATAATAATAATAATAATAATAATAATAATAATAATAATAATAGTAGTAGTAGTAGTAGTAATATAAACAATAAAAATAATGACAAAAATGAAGATCATTATGAAGAAGACATTTTTAATTCTTTAGCTAATGATATATCAAATAATTCTATATTAAATGATAAAGGAAATTCAAGCCAAATAATATCAAAATTGAACGATCATCTAACCGCATCCACAACTATCACTAAAAAAATACAACAACAGCATCAGCAGCAACAAAAACAAGAAAACCAAAAGCAACAATATATTAATAAAACTTTGAAAAAAGTTAAAAAAGAGATTATTTCATCCCCAAAAGAAAATATTCATTATCAAAAACTAAAAAACATAGAAAATACCCCAATAAAACAAGAATATGTCGTTTATAATAATAATAGTGATGTTGATAATGATAATAACCAAATTTTGGATGCAAATACAAAAATAGATAGTAATAATCTTTATCCCGAAAATTTAAATTCATCACCTTTTATATCAAATGAGTTTTCATCAACAAAAAAGCGTTTATCTCCGACGTTCATGGAATACAATAAAAAAAGAAATTTTTCTGATAAAAGTAATCAAATTCAAGAGAATTCTTTCAATAAATTACAAGAAATCAGTCATACTTTTAAACAAACTGAAGATGCCAATAATCATTCATCTCAATCTCAATATAATGACAATAATAATGGAAAAGACAACAATGATTGTAAGAATAACAATGATATTAATTATGATCAACATAGATCATTTAGAAGTCGTTCAAAATCATTTATTGATCAAACCTCAACTAATGTAGCCAATAAAGATGATAATCACAGTTTTTCTATTCAACAAAAAACAAGGCTTAGTAATATTAGTACGAATATAAAGCAAAATATATTGAATGATATTATGTCTTTTTCACCAGCAAAAAATAATGTTTCACCTTCACCTTTCATCATAAGGGAAGATGATAAACAAAAACTAAAAAGAAAATCTAAATCATTATTGGATTCACCAATACTAGATCGATTAAACTTTGAACCAAAAAAAAAAAAAAAAAATTCTGGTTCATCGGCAGAATTTATGAATAAAATCAACGATTTAAAAAATGAAAAGGATAATGATAATAAAGAAGAAAAGGAAATACCAAATGAAACTACACTTGAACAAAAACTAGTTAAAGTAAAGAAAGAAGATGATGATGAAAGAGGAGATTCAAAAATGCCTCATCCAATAATTTATAGTTTTCAAAGTGCGAAAAGTTTAACAAATCCATCGATTACTACAACTCCGACTTCTTTAAATAATAATATGAGTAATCATGAAAGTTTAAATCCAAGTAATAGTAATAAAAGTAATAGATCATATAAGAATGGTCGTAAGAGTTTGAATGCAAGTAGTGTTCAATGGATTACCATTGAAGAAATTAAGAAAACAAAAAAGATTCAAGAAAATCATCAGAATTCAACTTCTAATCAAACCAGTACTTCGATGTTTTTTGAAATAACACCTATAAAGTCTTATGAAACAAAAGAAGAAAATCAACATGAGCACTATTCGACTCCAATTAATAGATCAACAACCCTTTCATCGCTTACAACGACACCTATCACAAAAAATAATGAAATTTTATATACAACACCTCAGAATACCATTCATCCTGGACAAGAGGAAAGCGAAACAAAACCATTTATTGAGAGTAGTTCTAGTAAAATTACCTCATTTATTTCAAATATAACCCGCAGAACTTCAAGAAGACTTCGACAATCCTTTGGTAATCTTTAAAAAAAAAAATTAAAAAAATAAAAATAAAAATAAAAAACTTTATTTTTTTTTTTTTTTTTTTTTTTTTTTTTTGATTTTGATTTAAAGCAATAAATCTTCAAAAGATTATAATATATTAATATATAGTTAATAGTAATATTAATAAATTACATTATAAATAAAAAGATATATAATTCCATAAATAATATAAATATTGTACTTTATATAAAAGAAATAACTTTATATATAAAAGAAATAACTTTATACATATAAATAAATATATATTAATTTTTTTTTACTTCTATTTTTATATATATATTTTATTTTTATGTTTCAACATTTAACGCATAATTTTTTTTTTTACTCTATTTCTTGTATAAACATTTATTAATTAAAATAATCAAAATAATATAATTAATTAAAAAAAAAAAAAAAAAAAATTGAAATTCATTTCATTTTCTAATATATATTTAAATAAATAAAATTTTGATTTTATAAATTATATATATATAAAGTATTTTAATTATAATTATAATTATAATAAAAAAAAAAAAGTTTTTTTTTTTTTTAGTTTTATTTTTATGATTATTTTTACTTTAATTTTATTATCTTTAATTATTTGTTAATATGGAAGAATGCAATATTAATTACAAAAAGTAAATATGGAAAATTAATAGTTACTATATTCATAATCATAGTTAGTATATTATATAGTAATTTAAAAATAATAAAAAAAAAAAAAAAAAAGTACAATGTGTGGCGTATTAAAACTTTAAGAGAAAGTTTATTGATTGTAAAGTGGATTGCTGAATTTAGCAAAGTTACATTTAGGAAAATGTGGCTTATCAAAGTTTTAATAAATAAATTAATAAATAAATAATTTTGACAAATAATTTCAAATTAGGGTTACAGTATAAAATACTAAAATATTAAACTATTAAGGATTTTTAATTAAGAAAAATTTAAATTATTAATAATAATTGTGATAGAATTCAGATAATCTTTTTTATTTGATCATTACTTTGACATTCATTATAAATTAGTATTTATAATTAATTAAACATTTAAACCATAATTCAACAAGATCATTTCTAGGTCTTTCATTATCAATTAATTTGTATTCCATAGTTTTGTATTTTTCAATTAAAATTTTGATTTCATTAGTTTTTCTTAATTTTTTTTTTTTTTTTTTTTTTTTTTTTCAAATTCCTGCACTTTTCCTATTGTAATTGTTATATAAAATAAGAAAAAGTTCAATTCCTTTAGGAATAAAACCTAAACGTATATTTAATAAAGTTTAACATGAAATAGGATTTTTATCTCCTGAATATAAAACTACTTATGAGATGTTTTGATATAGATGCATTAAATTCCTGTTCAAAATTGATTATGTAAACCTACATATTTTAAAATTTCCTTCTTATCTTTTAAAAATAACGAAGGATTTACATTTATTTAAAATTTTATATTCAATGCATCTAAATATCTTCAAATTATTATTATTATTTTTTTTATTTTTAAATAACGAAGGATTTACATTTATTTAAAATTTTATATTCAGTGCATCTATATATTTTCGAATTATTATTATTATTATTATTATTATTATTATTATTATTATTATTATTATTATTATTATTATTATTATTATTATTATTATTATTATTATTTTTTGTTTTTTTAAGGTGAAAAGTCAAATTTATATTTTTTGTTAATAATAATTCGCTCTTTTTCTCTATTAGTTTCACATATTTCAATATTTATATTTTCTTCCATTTATAATAAAATATTTTAATTAAATATTTAAATAAATATATTTAATCATATGTAAAAATATATTTTTCATGAAAAAAAAAATAAAAATATTAAAACAAATGAATAAAAAAAAAAAATAATAAAATATTTATTTTTTTATTTATTTTATTCATTTATTTTTTTTTTTGTAATGTCACCTTTTGTAACGAGCCATTATAGTGATATACAACTCTTCATATTCTATCTTATAAGAAATAATTTAAACTAGTCAAAATTTCACTAAATATAATAATATTATATTTTATACTTTACTTAAGTTAAGTATTCCTGTTACAAAACTATATAATTGAAAGTGTAAGAGAACAGTTGATTTGTGTTCTTATTGAGAGAGGAGCAACTACACTAAATCCTCTCTCAATGATGGTTCAAGAGATTTATTGAAAAAGAAGCCCGTCGTCGTGTAAAGCGACGTATAGGAAATTTATTTCATATTAGTCTAGCTAAGAGAGAAAGCTCTGCATCGACATAGAAACGATATGGTAAAGAATTTAATGAGAGTCTGATACGTTTAATGGCGAGACAGGAGGCCCTATTGTCTTTTCCTCTCGCTAATTCCAGTCTATAAAAGAAAATTCATTAAAATATCTCAATACAGAGCAGAAAAAAAGAAAAGTATCATTATCACTAAGAATAATTTTTGTATTTAATATTATAAAGATATAATAAAAAAAGTAAGATTCATAAATAAAAAAATTAAAAAAAAAAAGAAAAAATTATTTTTTAAAGTATAATTAAAAAATAAAGATTAAAAAATAACAATTAAATATCAATTCATTAAGCTTTCACTGTTTTCAAATTTCTTGATAACTCATTTAATTAAATAATTATTAATAAAGAATGATAAAGATATATATTTTACATATTTGAATTGTCTATTCTAATTTACTATTGAATGTTTTTTGCTTTTCATATCAGTTCTTATTTAATAATTTAATATTTAAAAATATTTAAAATGAATTAAAAAATTGAAATATTAATAAAAGAAAAAATTAGTTTTATTATTCTTATTTTTATTATTAGGTATAAATCATTTTTTTAAAATAATGTATGAACCATCAAATATATTAATGAAAATTAAACATTAATAAAATTAATTTATAAAATGAATAATTATACAAATATATATGAAGATAAAAAAATATATATATATATATAAAAAAAACACTTCTATTTAAATATTTTTTTATATATTGAAAATTTTATTTATATTTAAATATTTTTTTCATAATAAAAAAAATAATATATAAAAACTATTATATATTTTTAATTTATATTAGAAGATATATCATATTAAATATTAAATAAATTTTAAATTAATAATAATAATTTTATATAATTAGATATAATATTTAACTAATAAATAATTATTATTAATGAAAATATATTCCAGCATATATTATTACTATTATTCTTTTTTTTTTTATTAATAATATTATTATATTAAAAGTTATAATAAATTATTATTAAATGAATTGAATTTTTAACTTTTTGAAATATATATTATAAATCCACTCTAATTAAAGATATAACATTTCATTATTTTCTTGAATTTGTTAGTAATATATAATAATTGTTATCATTTTAATTTAAAATTTAGAAAAAAAAAAAAAAAGAAATTAATATTTTTAAATAAATTTTCGTATATATATATATATTTTATTTATATATAATTTATTATTTATTATTTCAGATTTCTTTTTATACCATAAAATAATTTATTGAAAAATTAAAAATATAAACGAAGAATTCAAATAAAATTCAGGAATAAAAATATATATATAAATATCATTATTATCATATTGTACATATATTTGTTTAAAATGGCAAATATTTGGGATAAATTAGAGGATAAAACTTATCAAATGAAAATAGGAAATTCAATAAAATCAAAAGACATTTCTTATCATTCAATTCATTGTAAATATGTATATTAATGTATATCTATTATTTTATAATATATATTGGAATATGAAAAAATAATGAAAAAAAAAAAAAAAAAAAAAAAAAAATAGAATAGAAAAGCGAGGGTTTTTCGAATTTATATATTTCTGTTTGAAATTTATATAATATATATATATATATATATTTTTTTTTTTTGAACAGAAATTTCTTTCATAAACTATTAAAATAAAACTATATATTGAATATTTTGATAATTTTTTTTTACTTATTCATATAATAATAATGATTAAGATTACAATTAATTAATAAAATATTAAAAAAAATGTATTATAAATTTTAGAATTAAAAAAAAAAAAAAAAAGAAAAAAAAAAAAGTTCAAAGAAAAATAGTATATAAGAATTGAAATGTTTTATAACTTCAATATTGTAAAATAAATATATATTAAAAGTATAAAAATTCATTTTATGTAAAAAATAAAAATTACTTTTATTAGCAAAAGTAATTTTAGAAATATATTTTCATATAAAATTATTATATAATATTAAAGGAAGCATTTTTATTTTTATTTTATTTTTATTTTTCTTTTATATAGTTTTTATTAATGAAATATTTATATATCAGCTTCATAAATATATAAATAATAATAATGAACATATATTTTAATGTTGTAATAAATTTGATAAAACTAACACTTTACATAGAAATTTCAAATATGCAATTTAAATAAAATAATTTTTATTTTTTATTATTTTTTTGTTAATAATATAATTACTATCTATAAATTCTAAATATACATATATATCAATATTACTTTTTTAGATAACATAAAACCACCATCCATTGATCATTCCAAACCGGGTTCATTACATTGTACTAATTCAAACAGTGATACGTTTGTAGTGGAATACAATAATCAGCAAGTAAGCTTTGGCTTTTGACTTATTAATTCCTTTGATATTTTTATTAATAGAATTTATATTATACATTATATAATAATAATGATTGTAATAATCAAATATATATAATTTATTTTATAATATATATATATATATTTTAATTAATATATACATCATTTCTCTTTACAAAGAGTGAAGAAAAATATCAATTTATTGGTAACCAAAAAGAAGTAAATAAGGAATTAATACTATTGTATGACGAAGAAACAAATGTAAATATAATTAATATAATTATATATATATATATATATATATATTTTACATATATTATAGTTTTTATTTTTATATTCTAAATAATTATATTACTATTATTATTATTATTATTATTATTATTATTATTATTATTACTTTTTAAAAATTTCAATAAATAATATATTTTTTATTTTTTTATTAATACTTAAATATTTTATATTTAAAAAAGACCATTACACTTGAAAGGTTGGATTCAACGTTCTTTGTAAAACGAGATACCTTCAAAAAATCAAGATCAACATTATCTGATATAAACAATACAAATAATTCTAAAGAACCTGAGAGTGAAACATTTAATATATTTGAAAGTATAGCCTTACCACCTATATCACAATCAAATAAACCTGCACAAAAAACTACGACAAATAAAAAATCAAAATCTGATTCCTCAACAAGTAATCATACCAATTCTAATAATGATGATGATGAATCAGTTCAAGAATTTGATTTAGAATCAGATAATCAAGAAGAAACGATTATAGAAAATCCATTTAGTGCCTATAAAAAGAAAGGAACTGGATCATCACAATCTAAAAAAAATAATAAATCAACAAAACAACAACCACCAAAATATAATGCTAATAGTGATTATAATGACGATGATAATATTATTAAAGAATTTGAAGAAAATCTTGCAGAATTTGGTATTGCTGAAGAAACTGAAAAAGAAATTGAAGAAAATCTTGAAGAGTTTGATGTTGCCGAAGAAGCTGAAAAAGAGATAGAAGAATTTTCTTTGGAGGATGAATTTGAACAAGAATTAGAAAAGGAATTAGAAATAAGAGAGGATGATGAGGATGCCAAACTTTCAGATAACGATAAATTCTTAAAAGAT